>CM060944.1:261177961-261563189 GCA_030765085.1 Allium cepa
GTTAAGTTAAATTAATTAATGATTTGGATTTAATTAATTAAGAAAGTAAGGGTTTAATTTGATAAATTAAAGGTTTAAGTGAATAAATCAAGAATTAATTAATTTTAATCAAGAAATGATTAATTAGATAGGATTAATTAATGGATTATTTATAGTTAGTAAATTTTTATAAAATACGGTTAAAGTTGATTAATCAAGTGATTAAGCAATAATTAATTCAAGGAAAATGTAATAAATTAATTAAGTAATTAATTTGAGATTAACCAATATAAGTCAAAGGTTAATTAACTAATGAAAATGATTAAAGGTTTAATTTCTTAAATGAAATTGAAATTAAGGTTAAAAGATTATGAAATCAACTTTAAGGTTAATCTAATTAATTTATTAATTAAAAAGAATTAATTAAAGTGTTTGATAAATTAATTTATATCAAATTATTTGTAATTAATTAATAAATCAGGATTAGATAATAAATTCATAAGTAATCAATTTACTAGGAAATAAATTGAATTGATTGGGATTAAACAAATAATTAATCCTTCTTATAAATGTTTATTAAATGCTTGACCTTAATACTTATGAATGATTATATTGTATGTGATGCCTTGAATTAATTGCCCTATCCGATCTGTGATATTTTGTTCTGTATATTGAGCCGTGTATGATTATTCATTTATTTACATATTATCTGTGAATCTGTGAATGAGCGATAAGCATTATGTTTATATCGCTTATCAACTATATTTCTGTGTTTTAATCTGTGATGATTGATATGGTGCACTATTGTGTTGAACCCCTGGACCACACTTATACACACACAAATATGGATTTCACGAGGAAATCGATTAAGTCACAGTTTTTGAAATGATTTTTAAAGTTGAATATTTGAATTCAAATGTTTTGAAAATGAATTGAGATTAAAGTGAAAAGCTTTTGAAATGGAATTTCAAAGATGAAATATAGTTTGGATAACTTGATTGAGTTTTGAAATTTAAATATTTTGATTTAAATTTGAATTCAATATTTGAAATTGAATTCTATGATTTGGAAACTAGGATATAAAGAAAAGTTATTCAACTTATAATAAGTTATATGGGTTTTTAAACCATTTTTGAGGTGTTATTTTGGGAATTTGAATTAACCCAAAAGATTTAACTTGTATAAATAAGATCGAATTTCTTTGAAACGAAAACTACTTGTTTTCAAATAATAATAGCTTTCATTTTAAAGAAAGGATCTCCCAATTATGTTGAAAAGGTTTCAAGCTGAAATAGAATTGAAATGTTTTGAAAGCTATGAAATGAATCTTTGATTCAAAGGCCGAATGAGTTAATCCAACTTGAATTGAAATTGTTTTTGAAAGGCTATGAATGAATCTTTAGAAATGATTTTGAAAGCTATAAGTTGAATCTTTGATTTAAAGATTCAACAAGTTAATCGAATTTTGAAAGATATGAGTTAAATCTTTGATTTAAAGATTTAACGAGTTAATCCAATTGAAATGGAAATTGTTTTGAAATCCGTAAATGGAATTTTGTGAAATTTATCTTTTGTTAAAAAGATTTGAAATGGTAATTTGTTTAAACCATTTGAAAGAAAAGTTTTGGAGTATTAAGTTGTGACTTAATTGAAATTCCTTATCCATATGTTATAAATGTTGCGCTTACTATTCGGGTTAGCCGGGAAAGGACCTTTGGGTCGTATAACCCATTTCGAATATGTGATACGTCGTTATGGATAACATTTGAAGACCGGTGTTGAAGACCGGGTATTTGCAAGAACGATAGTATGACCTATCGATTGTCTCTGCACTGAGTTGCAACGGTATAGAGACTCCCTAAGTGATGGGAAATCCGATCGGGATTGTGAATATCCGGATTGCAAGGCCTTCTTTGTAAGTGCCTTCGGTTCTGTTCGAGCCCGGAACAGACTTGTATGGATTGTATGTCTGACATTACAAATTGAGATATAAAGCCGATTTCTTTCAAATATATTTCTGTTGGTGGCGGAGAATTTATTCTTTTAGCTTAACACCCTTCTCTGAGACGTACGAGCTCAGAGGTTATGTAGTTGAAGGTTATCAGCAATATATTCCCAATTTGGTAATGTGACATGCTGAGTGTTGCTGTGAAATGATCATTGTGTTGATCATTTGTGATAGGATCATTTATCTGATCGTCTATCCTGGTGATCATTTCTATGATCATTTGTTGACCCAAAGCATGGCTTTTGTATAAAGTATGTTTTTGTGGACGTGACTTCGTCGAGCCTCACACCCCGAAATGGTCAAAACAGGAAAGATGCGGCAGGGTTATGAGGGGTAGCGCCCTTTAGGATATGTGCATTTCCTTCTCGAAAAGGGTGGTATCATGGTATGGAGCCCAGATACTTACTCATGTTGAAAACACTTTATGATTGTGTGAATTGATTACGAGCGCTCGGTTGAAAGGTCCCAAAGGACCGGGGGATGGCATATTCGGTCAGTTGTTACTCAGTTAGGGGTAACCCGGCCTTGTGTTGGCAGAGATCCGGTTTGGTTCTCGGGGACGTCCTTCCAGAGGCGTTCTCATGTGGCAATGGGAAGTTCCTTGGCCTGATCATTCGTTGGAAATCCAAAGAAACAGTACGAGACTTGTACGGTTTTAGTTGTAGAACCTGCCATTTACTTATGGTGGCGCCCCACTGTTTAGATGGTAGCTATAGTAGGCATACGATAATGGTCATATGTTGGCTAAGATTTATATCTTTATTTTTGAAATAATGTTCTACACTATGCACTAGTAATAATATCAAATGTTTCTTTTTAATGCGTATCAAGCATCTTTGACAATCATAAGGAGAAATCTCCTCCGATTCTGCGTTTGCATTGTGTGTGTGTGCGGGAGGCCTTATGGTAGTCTCATTTCTCAAAAGCATTGCGAATTGACTTTAAAATTCTTTCTTTGATTATTTTTTTAAAAGATAAACTGTTTTTGTTGCTCACACCAGTCCCACGACTGATCCGGAGTTTATTGTTTCTTTCCTAAACTCTGGGTGCTCAAAATTTTTCTACACGAGCAGTCTAGAGTTGGGTTTTTCAGATAGTCAGATTAGTAGGTTATCTGGAGCTAGTTCAGTCTTTGGATCGGACCAGACTTGCTTATGCTAGGTGCATCGTTATTGGGGGTTCGAGCTATTGCTGGATTGATTCTTGGAAATGGAGTTGCAGTTATTTTTGGAGTTCTTCCTTGAAGACTATTTTAGAGTTATTTGTTCCGCTGCTAGATGTTATCCATTTTTCTTTTCCGCTGCTATTTTATTGTATCATATCTCTAATGTATATTGATATCTATTGGATCATCTGTTGTATCAGATATTGTATCAAAGCAGTATATCAATGTATTATTCTTTTATTCCGCTGTTTTATTTACTTAATATTGTTATAAGCTCCGGCGAATCGGATTTGAACGGTCGAATCTACGGCATTCGAATACGATATGAAGTATGGATGTCGATTTTTGAGCGGGAAAAATTCTAAACGTTACACTAAGACTAATATTGCACTTTCGAAATGTTTTCCTACACTTTGGACTTATAGTAATATTATCAAAGAAATTTGCGTATCAAGCATGTTTGACTATCATAAGGAGAAATCTCCTCCGATTTTGCGTTTGCATTGTGTGTGTGCGGGAGGCCTTATGGTAGTTCATTTTCCAAAAGCATTGTGGGTCTATTTTAAAATATTACTTTATTTGTTTTTTTAAGATAAACTGTTTTAAGTTCTCACACCAGTCCCATGACTGACCTGGAGTTTATTGTTTCCTTCCTAAACACTGGATGCCCACCAATTTCCACATGGGCAGTCTAGAGTCAGGTTATCAGGTCATTCTGGAAATCAGGAGATGCTGTGGAGATCAGGATCAAGCTGGATGGCATGGCGTATCAACTAGTTTATAGTATTTCTTTTCCGCTGTTTGTTGTTGTAAACTCTGATAATGTAATGTGATGTAATGTAATAACAGATATGATTCTTTGTTTTAAAGATTATTCATTGATATATTATATGTTGTTCTGCTGCGATTGTGAGATTCTGATATATTGTTCTATTGCTTTTTCTTTCTTACTTCTTCTATCTTTTTCTTCTTCTTAAACCCTAAGGGTGCAGTTTTTCGGCACTCGATTGCTCTGCAGTTGATACAGTGGACGTATTAATGTCGACTTTCAAGAGTCGAAAATCGTAATCTTTACAGTTGGTATCGTAGCATTTGGTCAAGCGACAACCTTAGCTCTGTTTGGTGTTATTCATTAGAGATAGAGTCAGCAGTACTCTAGAATGAGTGAGAGTGTAATCATAGATATGAGCGTGTATTTGTTAGTGAACATAAAATTTGTTTTATATTGTGATGATTGGTTTGTTGAGTGGTATATGGACTCTGGTCAATACGAGTAATTAACGTTATTGATAGGAATCTCTAAACACTAATACAGAACAAATTCGACACGATATCGTTTTAAAATGGGGTAAATGAAATAATTTTACCTAAATTATTTTCGTATATAAAAGAGAAAAAATTTCTGTGAATTATTATAATATATGATTGCTTGGTTTCTAGATAGTGATGATACTACATTATTATCATTAATGTTGAAAAAGAAATTGAAATCGTAACTCAAAAGTTTAGAAATAAAATTCGCATACAAATAGAATTGTAGAATATAAATTGTAAATATGATTTGTAATTTGAAGTAAAATTCCAGAGGAATATTTGGAAATTTTTAGAAAGGGTTTGCAATTTGGAAAAGATTAAATTCCTTTTTGAGTTTGAAAAGAGTTTTCAAAGGTTTGGGAATAAAAATGTTTTTGGAGGGATAAAAGCTCTAAACTCTTTTCGATCGCTGGAAAATAACTTCGGTGATGACTGCAGCATCATCGGTGTTTATTTTCGGGTTTCCAAAAGAGGGATTGCTGCCAAGTTGTTTTAAATAGAAGTTGTTTGGAAAATTTGGGTTTGGGTTTTGAAATTCAAAGGATAATTTGAATTTGTTTCAAAAAAATTGGTTTTGAAATGTTGAAAAGACTTTGGAATCTGATAAAAATAGTTATGGAATAAAATTTATTAAGTTGAAAATAAATTTGGGATGGAAACAAATAGAATTGAAATTGAGTTTGAGTTATGGAAATAAATTTATGAATGAATTACAATTGCGAGTAAATGAAATTGGAAACAAAATGTTGAAATTCATCTTGAAATTGCAAGTTAATTGAAAATTTGTCGAGTTAGATCAAATGAAGCTAAGTATTAAAATAAAATTAGTAAGTAAAACTAATTGAAGAAATGACAAATTTAATATGGGTTGAAATGAATTGAATTCAACAATTATAAATAAAGGGTAAATTAAATTCATATGGAATTTGAAATCCAGTTTAAATATAAGTGGTTATAAACCGAAATAGTGAATTGAATTGTGTTTGGGAACGAACAAAAATAATAATTGATAAGATTCAATATTCAGAAGGTTAATTGAATCCAAATAGAATTGAAATTGTAAATTGAATTCAAATGAAATTGATAATGTGAGATTGAATGAAAATGGATATTATGGCTAGCAGGATATACAGGTGTATTAAAGGAAATTAGGATTTTGATTTCGAAGATAGAAAATTGAATTGCTTGACAAAAGGTATGTATTTGAATTTCAGTATGAAATTTGATGATTTTCTTGTCCAACCACTTGGCTTTTTCTTTTCTTTTTGAAATCTGGGGGAAGGGGGGCCGTGGTGCCATTTTTGCAGTCGTATCGAGCTAGCCGCGCAAAGGAGATGCTGGCGAAATTTTCGAAAATTTAAGGCGTTAGAATATTTTTGAGAAAATTAGAAATTTTTGAAAACTAAAACTTTGATTTTGGAGTGAAAAGTTAAACGATATAGGTGGTTTTGGAAAAGATGACTAAGTGTGATTTGAAAACTATGTAAAGTTATTTTAAGAAGTTTAACTATGGATTTTGGAAAAGTTAAAGTTTAAATGAATTTGACATTTAATTTAAACAAATGGTTTTGAAAAGTTAATGGATTTCAAGACTACTTCTTACTTGGTAATTTCGAGGACGAAATTCTTTTAAGGGGGGAAGTTTGTAATGACCCAGAATTTCGGTCATTTGAAATTCGTATATTTAATTGATTTTAAATATTAAAAAGTAAAATTTGTAAGTTGAATAAATTATATTTCGAATACCTAGATTTAATTGGATAATTAAATCGATAATTTAATATTTGAAATTACAGAAATAATTGGAAATTGGGTTTAATGTGATTAAATTTGATTTGTAAAGTTGTACATGTTGGAGTTAGAACGATGTTATAGAACTTATAAAATCGAATTAAAAGTTAATTTGTGGAAATTGAATATATTAATATTTAATTGACGAGTAAAAATAGTCATTTTTCAAACAGTCTTGGATTTCGAAGAAACCAATTTCATCGGATCCGTAATGTTAAATTATTGTATGGTATCAAATTTCGTGTCAATCGGATTTATGGTTTGTCTGGGGCAAGCTAAAACGCACTGAAATCGGTTTAAGTGAATTTTTAATTTAAATATTCGATTCGAAAACTTATCTTTCAAATATGATCGAATTGGCTCCCGATACATATTCCATTGCGTTCGGAATAGGGGTAAAACATTATAAACGCCAGGCGGCATGTAACAACCCTGGTTTTGGAGATTACCTGTAAATATTAAATTATAACGCTAGTTATGATTTGATATTTTGAATTAAATAAAATTTGAGAAATTAAATTGTTTATTTGGAATAAACAATGGATTTTGGAAAATTAATATGAGAAAATAAAGTTTGGAACTTTATTTTATTTTTTGGGTTAATAATGAATGGAAAATAATTTTTATTTATAGAAATTGCAATAATTTTATTAATTATTGCCAATTACTTCTTTTAATAATTTTTAAAGGAAGTGTTTGATTTTTAAAGGCTGTTTAATCAAATAAAAAGGTGGAAATTGATTTAAAAATGAGTTTTAATTATAAATAATGTTATGAGATGGTTTGAAATATTTTTCTAAGTGATAAAATAAATTTTGTGGAATTTTGGAGCAAAAAAAAAAGGTTTTGTTCATTTATTTGAGAAAATAGTGCATTTTTGTTAAATAAAGGAATTTAATAATAAAAATTATTTAAAAATAAAAAATTAATATTTTTATATGATAAAAAATGGTTTATTTTGTATGTGAACAAGTTTTCACATTTTTCTTGTGTAAAACTTGAGAGAAAAATGCATTTTTGTTTGTATATATGTAATATATGCACATATAGTGTTAAGTTGATTAATTAAACTTTAGGCTAATTTATTTTCTTTTGTTATTAACCCATTTGGCCCATTAGCCAACTCAAACTGATAGGAGAAGTGAGAAACTTTTCACAGTACGTTCAAAATCTCTCTCACTTCTTCTTCGTCTTTCCAATAAGCAAGAAAAAGAAACCCACTCCTCAAAAATCAAAATCTAAGCCAAATCTCCAAAACAAATCAAAAAATTGTTGTTTTCATTCAAATTAATACATATTATACAGGTAATCTATTCCAAAACTGAACCATTTCATCAAAATTCTAATTTGTGATTTAGGGTTTGTATGTAATCTCCTTTTTTTGGCTTGCATGTTTCTATTTTGAGTTTTTCAAGTAATTGAAGCAAATTCTACCTTCAAGCTCTCATCTTTCAGCTGTAAATCCAAGTTTAAACTTCAACATCAGCAAGGTGAGTTGATGTTGATGTTGAAGCTCAAAATCCATGAAATTTAACTTCAACATCAGCAAGGATAGTTTGAGACATGGATTTAACTCACCTTGCTGATGTTGATGTTGAAGCTCAAAATCCATGAAATTTGAGACATCATAACTCCTTCGTTTTTAACTGGAATTCAATGATCTTTTTTTTGTTTGAAAGATGAAGTTCTCTACTTTACTCCTACCAAATTTCAGGTCATTTTGACATATTTAACTTATATAAATTTGTTGTCAAACATTGACCTGGACCTTGTTTTTGCCCAGTGTTCAACAGTGAAAACACTGTTTGGGTTCAACTTGGCAACATCATAACTTTCTCATATTTTATCCAAATTGCAACATTATTTTTTTGTTTGAGAGATGAAGTTCACTACTACATGATTACCAATTTTAAACTCAATATGATTCAACTTGACATCCTGTTTCATGCCTGGAAGTTGAGTCCAGGAGGGTTTTAGACCTACACATTTTTGTGTTATTGAACTGCTGCAAACATGGCCTGAGTCCATGTTTGAAACAGCATATCTCATTCGTTTTAAATCAAATTTGAGTGATTCTTTTTAAAGATTGAAGTGGATGTGCTGATTTACATTTCTGTAAAATTTCATGAAAATCTGGGTTGGTTTGCTATTCCTAAACTACTGTCGAACTTATACTCGCAGCTTGCTGTAATTCAGTGTTTTAAACCTTATTTTGGTCCGACTTTGAAATGACGCAGATTCTTCGTTTCAAATCGGATTTGAATGATTCTTTTTGCAGATTGAAGTAGGAATGTTGAATTACATTCCTACCAAATTACATGTCATTTGGACTTGGTTTGCAGGTCCAAACCTGCTGTCGAACTTGGGTTCGCAGCCTGTTTTCACCGGGTTTTTTTTACTTAGAATATTTTCCTGCTTTTTCTGATATTTTCCGATTTCTTTGAGATTTTTCTCTAGATTTCATACACGGGTTTTATAAAGCATTACAAAGTGTTTTTCAAGCAAATTGAATTTTGAAATTATTATTTAATATTATTTTTAAGTATTAAATTAATTACTCCATAATAGGAGAATTTCAAATGCAATTTCTAAAACAATTTTGAAGCGTTCCTAAAACTCGTTTTCTTCAATTTAATTTCTATATAAAACACATAATTTTGCACTTCGAGCGAAGAGAGAGGAGAATTAAATGATTAGAAAAAACGCGTGCTATGAACACGTGCGTTTATCTTTTCAGTTAATTCCTAATCTATTCGTTTGATCGTTTTGACCTTTGGGTCTGGTTTACCGATGAGATGAGGTAAACTTTGTACTGCTTTAAGTGTGGAATTGACTAACGGTTAGTAAATCGTTTAGTGCGAACGTGTGCTATGGCACACACGTTAACACTTTTCGGGTTCCTTTCCGAGAGTTTGTGACACATATTGCCAGTTAGTGGTGTCCAGTACTGGGCCTCTGGACCTTCGCCACTACGGTTTGTGCCTTCGGGTTTGTGCCTTCGGGTTTGTGCCTTCGGATTTGTTGTCTTATGGTTTGTTGCCCTATAGTATCGCTTTTGGAGTTGGTCCTTCGTCACCGCTCGAGAGATACTTGGGTTTGTCGCCTTCGGGCTTGTGGATCCTTGTTTATACAGTACTGAGCACGTGCATCTTTTGTTTCATTGATATTTATATTTCCCTAGAGTATCGCCTTTCGGAGTAGGTCTTTTGAACCACTCGATACATAGCGGTTACCTTGTGGAAACTTGTGTTACCTTCATTGGTATTTGTTATTTGCCTTTTTAGCTTGTTTGGGATATTCATATCCTTTGTTTATTAAGTTGCCAATGATATGAGGCTTGTTATGATTCATCTTTTGTAGATGATTGAGTTATCTCTTTTAAATATTTGTGGTACTTTATGACCTTGCATGTTCATTATCATTTAGCTTTTCTAACTGATTTGTTTAGCTAAACTGACCCGTGTATTTTATACTCGTGTCAGACCAAGGTGTTTCAGGTTAGGTACATTTGGACTTAGTCTATTCTGCTTCCGCATGGACTATTCTGCTAGCTACTTTTGTTATATCTTTTTGTGTAGTCCTTTTTGGTCGTAACTCTGATATGTATATTCTTTTGACTCATCTGTATATTGTGGTTGCTACGCCACTTGACATGTATCGTTTTGTATACTCTATGATGTATCTGTATATGTATGTGATGATCTACTGTTCTGTGATGTGTTTTACATTTGAGTTGTTATATTTTGTTCTGTTAGATCTTATAGCCATTATAGTTTTGTATTAAGTATCTATTGGATATGTCGATCCACCAAAAAAAAATATGCTGCATTTATCGACGTATACAGTAGATAGTTAAGACAAGGCTATAGACGGTCGCTCCTATCCAGCTCTATTCTCCGTATTAGCAAACAGTATTACCTTGTAATACTCTTTGCTAATATGGGTCTCGGAGTGGGGCGTTACACGGCACGTTTCGTTTGGAGTTCGGAAAATTTTCGGATGAATAGTGTTTGAGAATTTTCTATATAAGTCCCCTATTTTCATTATTTTCACAAACCCTAATTCATTTAAACCCTAGCCGCTGCCTAAAACTTCAATGGCCGGAAATGCTCAACGTTCTCCTCTCGATTCCACTCGATCCATCAATAATTAGATGAAACTTCCAACTACAAACTTCTAGAGCACGTTGAGATCTTCTTATCCAATGGCTATGATCGAATTTGGGACTACGGATCATCATCAAAGTGGTCGCGTTTTTGCTGCCTTCAAGCACATTTATCTTGGCATAGAGTTGACCGAGTTTGGCCAGTCCTTGGCCGATGATGGGGATCGAGACGAGCTTCGCAACGGAGTTCGCCGATCGTCTTCAAAGTCGACGTGGTGGTTGCGTTAATTAGGGCATAAGGTGGCGGCTTGGGTTCTTGGCCGTGACTTTTGCCTGAGGAAGAAGGATTAACGTGTGCGGCCTGGATCTAGGGCAGGGGATGGACGGCCCAGATGTGTTTGAGGTTTAAAAATAAAAAGAAATTGTAAATTAATTGATATATAAATCGTGTGATGTTTAAAACACTATAAATTGTTCATACAAGGTCGAAAACTGACCAAAAAAATTGCGTTGGAATCTTATGGACGAGGACTACGCGATGGAGCTGGACTGGAATCGATTGGAGCCAGTGAAAATTTTGGATAAAATTAAACGCGTGTTTAATTTTATTCGGAGTAAAACGCTGAAACTGTGTTGGAAGCAAGGTGAGAACTTCTCACTCAATCGAATCTGTTTCGATTTAAATTTTAAATAGTTAAATTTAAAATTGCTCGATTGTGTTGATTGTATGTCTGGATGATAAATTACTATCTATTGTTTTGAAATAGACCCTATGCGCCGTATATTAAGCGGAGGTTATTATATTAAACACATATATCGCGATATTCCACCTCGAAGTGGAATTGGTATTATATATGTACTTGGAGTTGATTTCCCGCATTATATAGCGGATGAGACCCTATTGCGCCGCATAATAGCGGATAATATTTTATATAAACCCATGTACTGCGCTATTCCGTCTTGAAACGGGATTGGTATTTTGCTAACATCTGTGGATGCAGGGAAACAGGTTGGAGGGATCCAACTGGATTCCTCAACAGTATTGATTTATTTATATATATTTGTGATATATTCTGTTATCATAATGATATATGATGTTTGGAAGCCGAGGTTGATGTATTGGTGCTGTTGCAGCATTGAGCCTATTTTTGGAGTTTTAAAAATGTTAAAGTAACGATTTCAAATTTAAAAGGATTTTCAAGTGATTTTTGAAAGTATACATTTTTTTTGAATTTGGGAATTGATTCATTTTAAATAAATAAACATTATAATTTTTATGTTATAAATATTATGATTTTTGTGAAATATAACCGAAATGTGATTTTTGAAATAAGTAGTTGATTAATTTGTAAATTGGTTTAGATTGGGATTTTTGAATTATTATAAACGATTTATATAAAAGGTTTATAAAATTGATATTTATAAATTAAAATATTTGAATAATAAAACGAGTTTTTATAAGTGTTAAAATGAAGTATAAATGGATTTCATAAGTGAATGAAATTTATAGATTCATAAATTGTGAAGTTATAAAATGAATACATTTTGTAAAATAAAAGATTTATAAGTAATTAACCTATAAATTGGATTTTGGCATTAAAATGAGATATAAATAGAATTTGTTAATGAAGGGATTTTATAAGTTGAAGTTTTTATAAAATATATATGTGTGAATTTATAAACATTGTTTTATAAATACGAAACCAATTGAATTTGATAAGTAAATATGAAAGCTTATTAAAGGAGATATATCCACGATTTTGGGCAATGGATAATCCTTTAAAATAAAATGTGTAGAAATGTTGAATTTGGTTAACGAAGTATATCCACGATTTTGGACAGTGGATAATCCTTTAAATTAAAATATGTAGAAGTGCTGAATTTGGTAAACGATTTATGTTCACGATTTTGGACAGTGAAAAATATATTTAAAGAAATGTTTTAGAAAATGACCTTTTAAATAGGATTAAAATGATTTAAGTTGTTTTAAAATGTGTTAAGGATCGAAACCATATATTTAAACATTCATTGTTGAAATAGACGTTTTCGAGAATAAAATGGGAATGGTGGACTATAACACCGTTGTCATAGTAAATGATTTTCGAAAGGAAATGTTTTATATAGTATTGGGATTTATATATCTATCTTAATTTCGAATCCCTAAACTAGTGATTTTGGATTGTCGTAACGATGTTTTATGCAACATTCGTTTTGACTCAAATGAATGTGTTTAAGAAAATGTTTTCCTTAAAGAATAAAATATATACTTATTTGTGATTTAAGTATATTGAATATTTTCCAAATGTTGAAAATAAATAGATTTGTGAATTACTTATTATTAAATAAGTATGGAAATGTTTTCCAATATGAAGTGAAATGTTTTGAAATTTTATCTTTTAAAGATAAATTGAAAGTGAATAATTGAAATCGATTTGAAAATCATATACCAATGGATATTTGGAAATTTGAACTCACATGGAATTTAAAAAGGAAAAGGAAATTTGTTTAAAAATAAACATTGATTTATTTTTGAAGTGTGGAAACAAATTTATGGATTATCTAGTAAAGATATTTTTGGAAAATAAATAATTTGGGAAATTATATGGAATCTGGTGATGTTGTGCATATCTATTGATAGTTAAATAACCGACTATCAATATTTACCTTTAAATGGGTATTTGTTGTGATTTGCTTGAATTTGAATGCTACACTTATTTTTAAATAAGCACTCGTTATTCGGTTTAGCCGGGAGAAGACCTTTGGGTCATGAATCCCATTCCGAATAGTGATACGTCGTAATGGATAGCATTTGAAGACCGGTGTTGAAGACAGGATATTTTCGAAAATGGAATTATTACCGTCGAATGTCTCTGCATCGGCTGATCTTCGATATAGAGATTTTATCACCCTTTGTGATGGGAAGTCCGGTCGTGATTAGTGAATATCCGGATTGCAAGGGCTTCTTTGGAAGTGCCTTCGGTTCCGTTCGATCCCGGAACGGACTTGTATGGATATGTGTCTGACGTTACAAATTTGAGATGTAAAGCTGGTTTCTATCAAATATATTTCTGTTGATGGCGGAGAATTTATTCTCTTAGCTTAACACCCTTCTCTGAGACGTACGAGCTCAAAGGTTATGTAGTTGATGGTTACTAGTGATATATTCCCAATTTGGTAATGTGGCATACGAAGTGCTACTGATCATTTGTTGATCAAAGCATTGCTTTTGTATAAAGCGTAGCTTTGTGGACGAGACTTCGTCGGACCTTACACCTCGAAATGGTCAAAACAGGAAAGATGCAGCAAGGTTATAGGGAGTAGCACCCCTTAGGGTATGTGCATTTCCTTCTGGATAGAAGTGGTATCGTGGTATGGAGCCCAGATACTTACTTATGTGGATGTCGCAAATATATATGACTTTGTGATTGATGTTGGTTGAGGATCCTCGGATAAAGGTTGTTTACAACCGGAGGATGGCATACTTGTGTCAGTTGTTGCCTACTTTTGCAGAGGTAACCCGGCCTTGTGTTGGCAGAGATTCAGTTAGGTTCTCGGAGCGTCTTTCCAGAGGCGTACCCATGTGGCAATGGGAAGTTCCTTGGCCTAACCATTTGTTGGAAATCCAAAGAAACAATACGAGCCTTGTACGGTTTTAGTTGTAGAACCTGCCATTTAATATGGTAGCTATAGTAGGCATACTATAATGGTACCTATGCTGGCTAAGATTAGTATTGTACTTTCGAAATGTTTTTCTACATTTTGCACTTATAGTAATAATATCAAAGAAATTTGCATATCAAGCATGTTTGACTATCATAAGGAGAAATCTCCTCCGATTCTGCATTTGCATTGTGTGTGTGTGGGAGGCCTTATGCTAGTTTCATTTTCCAAACGCATTGCGGATCTATTTTAAAATATTTCTTTATTTGTTTTTTGAAGATAAACTGTTTTAAGTTCTCACACCAGTCCTATGACTGACGTGGAGTTTATTGTTTCCTTCCTAAACTCTGGGTGCCCACCAATTTCCACACGGGCAATCTAGAGTCAGGATATCAAGTCATTCTGGAATTCAGGAGATGCTTGGAGATCAGGATCAAGCTGGATGGCATGGTGTATCACTAGTTTATAGTATTTCTTTTCCACTGTTTGTTGTTGTAAACTCTGATAATGTAATGTAATGTGATGTAATAACAGATATGATTCTTTGTTTTAAAGATTATTCATTGATATATTATATGTTGTTCCGCTGCGATTGTGAGATTCTGATATTGTTCTATTGCTCCTTCATTCTTACTTCTTCTATCTTTTTCTACTTCTTAAACCCTAAGGGTATGGTTTTCCGGCATTCGATTGCTCGGCAGTTGATACAATGGACGTATTAATGTCGACTTTCAAGAGTCGAAAATTGTAATCTTTACACAAACTATAAACTCAACTTGAAGCAAACCAAAATGAAATCAAAGAGCTCTGTAAAAATTAAAATTGCATGCTAGAATCAAGCATCTACGAACCAAATAACCTGGAATCAAATTCTGGAATCAAGCATCAGACCCAGGATTCCAATTCAAACAGATCAATTCGTACTGCAACAATCAATCAAGTTCAAACTCATCTAAAACAAAGTTGCAGATCAACATCAAGGTTTCCATTTTTCAAATTTACAACATTTTCAGGTTCTATGCTTTAAACAGGTGAGTAAACTCCACTATTAAGCCCAAATCTTTTATATTGATCTGTGTTATGATGGATGAAATCAATGTTGTTGTTGAATATGTTGTATGGATGTAAATATGTTTATATATATAAATATGACTGTGTACAGGCATATACTCTGCTATACATTATAGGGTTGGAAACTATTAGAAAAATTCAAATCATCATACCTAATTGATCTTAGGATTCGATCTTTAAATGAAAGGCGATTAAAATGATGTAATACTAATTTTAAAAATGATTATAAGTATGGTTATTAAGTTAATATTGTAAAATTGAAAATTTACAGTAATAAACAATTTAAAACAGGAAAATCTAGCATCATAATTTCCAGTTTTGTTTTTATATTCTGATTCGTAGTAGGAAATGATGAATTTAGGTAGTAGTTTCATGATTTTAAAACTTAGGAACACAGAGGAATTTAGAGTTGGTCAGAATTTGCTTATTCGCCATTTTCTGACGAACGGTGATGGTTTGAGGGTCGAGCTTGAGGTCGAAGGAGGCTTGGAGGTTAGCGAACCTAGGAAAAATGCTAGGTGATTTTTTAAAACACTGTGGAGGCCGATCATCGATAGATTAGGGTTTTGGGATGGATTTATTCGTTGGGGTTTGCGGGGAAAATTCATCACCGTGGATGAGTTGTGTTCATCGAACCTGGAGGAATTAGTGCCTCATCATGTGGCGAGGTCGTGAACGGGGTGGTTTGCTTTCACATGATTGGAGTTAGCATGGCGTGATAGTTTTTGGCGAACTATGTTGTTCCAAGACGAGGTAGACAAGCTCGTCATTGATTCTTTGGTGATCTTGGATAGTTGGGTGTTCACATTGTTAAGGAAGGAGATTGTTGATACACCGGTGATGGCATCGACGATTGGAGTCGCCGCGATCTATTGTGCAGTGCACGGTGTGTCGGAATGTTTTGTGTGTTGAAATTTTAGGGAAAATGAAGTTGCTCTCGGGTTTTTGTTCGTGATATATGGTGTTTGACTCGAAGAAAAGAATATGGGGGGAAACTCGAAGTAGGGATCGACAGAGATACGGGTTGAACCCGAAGCAAGGAAATGAACGGTTTTAAAAGTTGAAAGTTAAAAGAAAAGCAATTTTTTAAATCTAGAATAAATTGAGTTTAAATCAATTTCTTAGAATTTATTCCTTTATAAAATAAATCTTTTCAGAAGTTATGTAACTCATTTAATTTTAAATCTGTTGAGTTGAAATTCTTTTTAAGTTATCTTTGAAACTTAATTTAGAAAATATAATTAAATGTTAAATGAGAAGATAAAATGTTTTTAAATGTATATGCAAATTAAAATTAAGTAATTAACATAAATTAATGGTTTATCTCAATAACATTTTGATTATTAATTAACTTAAAGGTTTTTAAATTAAATTTTTGTTAATGATGATTTACTTTATTTAATAAGGTTTTAAAATATAATTAAGTGATTAAATAAGAAGAATTATTTGTGTAATTAAAGTAAAGTTAATACTTTGCGTAATTACCTATAAGGATAATTAATTAATGTGATTAATTAATTAATTAATATAATTTGAAGTCAATTTGTTAATGTTATTAATTTATTAAAGGTTGATTAATTTGTGATAAGTAATTAAAGGGAATTAATTACTTAAAGATAATTACTTAATTAAAAGTAATTAATAAATGGTTAAAGTTAATTAAGTAATTAAAGATAATTACTTGTTATAATTAATTAAGGATAATTAATTAGTTAAAGATAAATTAATTAATGAAGGTGATTAAGGAACGAAAATTAATTGAGGAGTAATTGATTAATTAATGTAATTAATTAAGGGTAATTAATTAAAGAATAATTAAATAATTAATGGTTAATTACTTAATAATTAAAGGTTAATTAATTTATTAATTAATAATTGATTAAAGGATAATTAATTGAAAAGGTTTGTAATTAATTAATGTTAATTAACCCGGGCTAGTGATTAATTCGGTTTCAATTAAATAGATGATCAATTAACCTTACTTATGGATGTTTATATTGCATTGAACACTTTTGATATCTCTGCTGTGTGATGCTTTGTGATATGAACTGAGCTGTGTGAAATTTATTTATTTATTTATTTATTTATCTGTGATACATCTATCTATGAATCTGTGAATGAAGATAAGCGCTATAGGACTATACCGCTTATCGATATTGATATGATTGAATCTGTGATGATTGATGATGTCGCATTACTGTGTAAAACCCCTGGACTACACTATACACACACAAATATGGATTTCACGATGAAATTGTTTAAGTCACAAATTTTAAGATGATTTTCAAATTGAATTTGGAACCCAAATAGTTTTGGAAATGGATTTGGGTTGAATATGAAAAGTTTTTGAAAAGGAGTTTTGAAGATAGAAGTTATTTTGAATAACTTGATAAAGTTTGGAATTTAAATAATTTGATTTGGATTCGAATTCAATATTTGAAATTTAATTCTATAATTAGAAATTATGGTTTAAAAGGGTTATATATGTTATAAATATGTGTATATGAGTTTTAAACCATCTTAAAAGTATTGTTTTTGGTAATGTGGCAAACGAAGTGCTACCGATCATTTGTTGATCAAAGCATGACTTTGTGAAAAGTGTAGCTTTGTGGAAGAGACTTCGTCGAGCCTCACAACCCGGTAATGGTCGAAACAGGAATCGTGGAAGCAAGGTTATTTAGAGGTAGCGCCCCATGAGGATATGTCATTTCCTTCTGGATTATGAGTGGTATCATGGTATGGGGCCCAGATACTTAACTTTGTGGTTGCTGCAAAACTTATTGCTTTATGGTTGTTGGTCGATAGGCGCCTCGGATAAAGTTTGGTAACGACCAGGGGTGGCATACCCGTGTTAGTAGTTACCTAGTTACAGAGGTAACCCGGCCTTGTGTAGCAGAGATCCGGTTAGGTTCTCGGGGACGTCCCTCCATAGGCGTTCCATTTTGTGTGGAAAGTTCCTTTGCCTGACCATTTGTTGGAAATCCAAACAAAACAATACGAGCCCTATACAGTTTTAGTTGTATAACCTGCCATGAAATGCGGCAGTAACCTGCTATTGAACATGGTAGCTATAGTAGGCATAAGTGCGAAATGTCTATGCTGGCTAAGATTAATATTATACTTTCGAAAGGTTTTTCTGCACTATGCACTAAAAATAGTATCAAAAGGTTTTTGCGTATCAAGCATGTTTGACTATCACAAGGAGAAATCTCCTCCAATTCTGCATTTGAATTATGTGTGCGGTGGGAGGCCTTATGATAGTTTCATTTTCCAAAATGCATTGCGGATTTCAATTTTAAATTCTTTTGCTGATTGTTTTAAAGATAAACTATTTTTTTATTTGCTCATACCGGTCCCATGACTAACCCGTAGTTTATTGTTCCCTTCCTAAACTTTGGGTGCCAACAATTTTCCACATGGGCAGTCTGGAGTTGGGTTTTTCAAATAACCAAATAGTAGGTGTAGATTCGGTAGCATTCAATCGTTGGACATTAGCAATCGCATTTGGATCAAGTTGCTTCACTTCAGCATTGATGGTGGTTCTCGCTTTTTGGTTTGGAGTCTTTCTAGCTATGGACATTTAGCAATGGAGTCGCTATATGTTGGAGTATCTATCTTGTTGAGTTCTGAAGAGATTATCTTTGGGAGATATCTTTCCTCTATCGATGGTTGCAAAGTCTAGACCATCTTCTTGTGTTGTCTTCCGCTGTTGTATATCTTTTGGCTTTGATTTGTATTGATATCCTGTTGTGTCATATTGTATCAGATATTGTATCTATTGTGTATCAATGATATATTCTTTTCTTCTGGTGTGTTGTTATACTTAATGTGTAATAAGCTACAGCACGAGTCGGATTTTAATGATCGAATCTGTGGCATTCGAGTATAATGAAGTACGGGTGTCGATTTTCAAACGCTGAAATTTGGTCCATGACATTTTAGGATTAGAGTTGAAGGTTGAAACTTTAGCTCAGGAGTATAACACATTAGGTAACTCATTAGAGATAGGGTTACAAATGCCCTAATATCCGTCTGTATGCCTCAGTAAATTCTCTTACTATCCATTGATAGTGAGTATGAGTGCAAAAAGAGGACGAGATAGGGGACAGGGGAGTATGACTACAAATGGTTGATATCCTGCAATAACGAGAATAACTTTTCTCTATTAATCTCCTTTGATCATTCAATTCCAATTCTTTGATTGCTTCATGGCAGCTACAAGAAGGAGCTTTGATGTGGTAATGGCCTTGCGAATCATTGTAGAAAACTCCTATTTCGTATTCTTTTCATCGGATTCCTATCGGCTTTTCGTTTATAACCTTAGTGAATTTGGAATTTTGAAAATTGAAATAAGTGGGTTAACAAAATATGAAGATTTGTATTGATAAAATGATTTCGATTAAAACCAAGTTTGAAATTCTATTCAAATTTCTTATGAGGATTAAAGTCCGATGAGGAACAAGTTGGAGTATACTCTGGAGTATTCCAACCTGAATTTGGAATCCATACCTAGTGTTTGAGAATTGTAGAAGATTAAATCTATCTATCTATTCTCTGGGGTCCGATATATTCTACGAACGGTTAGTTATCCTTCGAACTAACCAATGCCTTGCATATTCGTAGATCTGGTGACCCAAGTATCTTGTGCAGTATTGAATGAGTTCATTCTCATAATTATTGATGATATTCTGATTTGGTAGGCCAAATGCAGAATAGATATTCAACTTGATTAATGAGTCGATTCTCTATCTTTGTGTATCCATCCTTTGTTTGTCTCCCAGTCTAGCAAATTTCGAGGACGAAATTCTTAAGAGAGGGAATCTGTAACGATCCCAATTTTTGATTCAAATTTGAATTGGTAATTTATTTAAATTTTAGAATTTAGTTGTGAATTAATTTGAAATTTCCAAACTAAATAAAACATTTGTTTGTTTATTCATATATGTATGTATATAAATTGAATATAAAAAATTAATAGAAAATTAATAAAAGAATTTTGGTTTGAAATTAAAAGTAAATCTCTTATGAATAATATTTAGATTTGAATCTCTATTTCAAAACTAATAGAAAATTGTTTTCTAATATACATATATAATACCTATATTTTGAAAGTTGTATTGGAATTCAGTATAGTAAATTTTCAAAAGATATTTGAAAGTTAAATTTTAATTTGATAAATAATTTTAAAAAGTTGTTTCAAGTTAAATTTATATTTTTAAAAAGACTTACAAATAATCTATATATGTGTTTATTCATTTAGTATGAGAAGATTTCAAACTCAATTTCTTATAAAGTTGTAAATATAAACATATGTGAATATAAGAATTTAGTCATTTATAAAATAGTTGTTTATAAAAGTAAGCAATATATTTAAAACAAAGGGTTAAAACATAAATCTATAAACTAATTTAAATAAAGGTTTATAACATAATATTACTTGTTTTAAACAAGTGTAGGCTAAAGAAAATAGAAAATTTACAAGTGTTAACATGTCTTAAACAAGTGGCAAAAGTCATTTTTTATTTTGAAATTCAATTATATACAAATGAGAAATCGATAAACCAGGCTTTGCTTCCCAAGTCCTGTTGTCTTCTAAAGAACCTGAAAACTGAAATAAAATCATAGAAGAAAATTCAAATTATCAAAGCGAGCATAAATTCAGCAAAAGTAAAGTAAAGATTCAAACCAAATAGCTTCAGTTGAAAATCTATGACCTAAAAGGAAAATTTAAAACCAGAGAAAGAATTAAAGTAAAATCTGAAAAAAAAACCTACAAACTCAACTTGAAGCAAACTAGAATGAAATCAAAGAGCTCAGTAAAAATCAAATTTGCATGTTAGAATCAAGCATCAACAAACCAAAAAACCTGGAATCAAATTCTGGAATCAAGCATCAGACCCAGGATTCCAATTAAACAGATCACTTCGAACTGCAATAATCAATCAAGTTAAAACTCATCTAAAACAAAGTTGCAGATCAACATCAGAGTTTCCAGTTTTCAAATTTACAACATTTTCATGTTCTCTACTTTAAACAGATGAGTAAACTCCACTTTTAAGCCCAAATCTTTTATATTGATCTGTGCTATGATGGATGAAATTAATGTTGTTGTTGAATATGTTGTATGGATGTAAATATGTTTATACATATATAAATATGACCGTGCACAGGCATATACTCTGTTATACATTACAAGGTTGGAAACTGTTAGAAAAATTCAAATCATCATACCTAATTGATTTTAGGATTCGATCTCTAAATGAAAGGTGATTAAAATGATGTAATACAAATTTTACAAATAATTATAAATATGGTTATTAAGTAAATATTTTAAAATTGAAAATTTACAGTAATAAACAATTTAAAGCAGGAAAATCAAGCATCATAATTTCCAGTTTTGTTTATATATTCTGATTCGTAGTAGGAAATGATGAATTTAGGTAGTAGTTTCATGATTTTAAAACTTGGGAACACAGAGGAATTTAGAGTTGGTCAGAATTTGCTTATTCGCCATTTTCTGATGAACGGTGATGGTTTGAGGGTCGAGCTTGAGGTCGAAGGAGGCTTGGAGGTTAGCGAACCTAGGAAAAATGCTAGGTGATTTTTTTAAAACACTGTGGAGGCCCACCACCGATAGATTAGGGTTTTGGGATGGATTTATTCATCGGGGTTTGCGGGGCAAATTCGTCACCAAGGATGAGTTATCGTCGATCGGACCTGGAGGAATTAGTGCCTCATCGTGTGGCGAGGTCGTGAATGGGGTGGTTTGCTTTCAGATGATCGAAGTTAGCGTGGCATGACAGTTTTTGGCGAACTGTGTTTTTCCAGGATGAGGCTGATAAGCTCGTCGTTGATTCTCTGGTGATCTTAGATAGTTGGGTGTTCAGATTGTTAAGGAAGGAGATTGTCGATACACCGATGATGGCATCGACGATTGGAGTCGCCGCGATCTGGTGTGCAGGTGCACGTGTGTGTCATGAATGTTTGGTGTGTTGAAATTTTGGGGAAGATGAAGTTGCTCTCGGGTTTTTGTTTGTGATATATGGTGTTTGACTCGAAGAAAAGAATAGTGGAGGGAAATTTGAAGTAGGGATCGAGAGAGATACGGGTTAAACTCGAAGCAAGGAAATGAACAGTTTTAAAAGTTAAAAGTTAAAAGAAAAGCAAGTTTTTAAATCTAGAATAAATTAAGTTTAAATCTCTTTCTTAGAATTTATTCCTTTATAAAATAAATGTTTTCAGAAGTTATGTAACTCATTTAATTTTAAATCTGTTGAGTTGAAATTCTTATTAAGTTATTGTTGAAACTTAATTTAGAAAATATAATTAAATGTTAAATGAGAAGATAAAATGTTTTTAAATGTATATACTAATTAAAATTAAGTAATTAATAGAAATTAATGGTTTATCTCAATAATATTTTGATTATTAATTAACTTAAAGGTTTTAAAATTAAATTTTTGTTAACGATCATTCACTTTTTTTAATAAGGTTTTAAAATATAATTAAGTGATTAAATAAGAATTATTACTTTGTGTGATTAAAGTAAAGTTAATACTTTGGGTAATTACCTATAAGGATAATTAATTAATGTGATTATTTAATTAATATAATTTGAGGTCAATTTGTTAATGTTATTAATTTATCAAAGGTTAATTAATTTATGATAAGTAATTAATGGGATTAATTACATAAAGATAATTACTTAATTAAAAGTAATCAATAAATGGTTAAAGTTAATTAAGTAATTAAAGATGATTACTGTAACGACCCAAAATTTTATTAATTAAAATTTGAATATTTAATTAATTTTAAATATTAATAAGTGAAATTTATAAGTCGAATAAATTTTATTCGAATAATTGGATTTAATTGAATAATTAAATCGATAATTTAATATGTGAAATTATAGAAATAATTGAAAATTGGGTTAAATATGATTGAAAATGATTTGTAAAATTTTATTTTATCATATTGAAGTTAGAATGATATTTTAGAACTTTTAAAATCGAATTAAAAGTTTATCTGTGAAAATTGAATATTTTAATTTTTAATCGACTAGTGAAAATAGCCAATTTTTGAACAGTCTCAGAATTGGATGAAACTAGTTCCATTGGATCCGTAATAGTTAGTTATTACCGGATTTCAATTTTCGTAGCAATCGGAGTTGTCGTTTGATCGTGGCAGCTCGAAACGCATCGAAATTGTTTTAATATTAATTTGGCGAGTTAAAATAGTCATTTTTCAAAAAGTCTCGGATTTCGACGAAACCAGTTTCATCGGATCCGTAATGTGATATTATTGTATGGTTTCAAATTTCATGTCAATTGGATTTACCGTTTGTCCGGGGCAAGCTAAAACGCCTAGAAAATCGTTAAATCGGTTTAATTTTAAATTGAACGTTTTATTGCCATAACTCGCACAGATGACCGAATAAGCTTCCGAAACCTATTCCATTGCGTCCGAAACACGGGGTAAACCCTAGAAACGTTGGTCATCGCGCGTAAATCGGAGTTTGGAAATTCCGGAATGAATAGTGTCGTTCAAACTTCTATAAAACCCCCCTTAACTTCATTTTTTCAAAAATATTCAAAACCCTAGGGTTAAAACTGCAGGACGCCACCTTCAAGCAATGAATGGCCGAAATCTTCCTACCTTTCTCCTCTAATTTATTTCAATCCACTCAATATCATCGAAAACTTTCAACTAGCAAATCGAAGAACATTGGAAGGGCTTTAAATCTATACGGTTAAGATTGTTTATAGTCAAGCAAATCGATGGAAAATCTCGTATGAACTTAGGGGGCTGTGCATGCATTTCAGGATGTTGGATAGGGCCGAGTGTCGAGGGGTTCTGGCTGAGCATGGAGTAGGAGATGCTCGTTCATTTGGCGCTTGCTGATCGAGTTGGAAAGGCTCGTTGATGTCGCGTTTTGGAACCCTAGTTTGGAGCATTGGGTTCGAACGCACGCAAATTTGCCTGGGGAAGAAGGGTGCGTGTAATGGCCAGATGGAGAGGAAGAAAATCGAACGGCTTAGATTGAATAGGTTTAAGAAAATTAAATTAAGTTGTAATTTGTTTATATTAAATTCGTGTAACTTCATAAAATCATATCTTTTTCATACGAGGTCGAAAACGCGCGAAACCAGTTGCGTTGGAATCGTATGGACGAGCACTACGCTATGGAATTTGATTGGAGTCGTTTGGAGTTAGTGAGAATTTTGGGTAAAATTAAACGACCGTTTAATTTTATTCGAAATAAATCGCTAAAACGAAATTGAAATCAAGGTGAGAACTTCTCACTCAATTGAACATATTAGCTATAGTAGGCATACGATAATGGTCGTATGTTGGCTAAGATTTATATTCTACTTTCGAAATTGTTTTATACACTATGCACTAGTAATAATATCAAATGTCTTTTTAATGCGTATCAAGCATCTTCGACTATCATAAGGAGAAATCTCCTCTGATTCTGCGTTTGCATGTGTGTGTGTGTGGGAGGCCTTATGGTAGTCTCATTTTAAAAGCATTGCGAATTGACTTTAAAAATATTCCTCTATTTTGATTTTAAAGATAAATAAAATGTTTTGAGTTCTCACACCTGTCACATGACTGACTCGGAGTTTATTGTTTTCCTTCCAAAACTCTGGGTACCGACCAATTTCCACACGGGCAGTCAAGAGTTAAGGTTTGTCAGGATATTTTGGAAATTCAGGAGTTGCTGGAGGCAAGCTGGATGGCATGGTGTATTATTAGTATATAGTATTTCTTTTCCGCTGTTGATGTTGTTTGTTGTTGTACACTATGATGATATGATGTGATGAAATGTAATGTAATGTAATAACTGATATAGTTCTTTGTTTAAAGATTATTCATTTATTATTATATGTTGTTCCGCTGCGATTGTGAGATTCTTGATATGGTTCTGCTGTTTTCTGTTCTGTTCCGTTCTATCTTCTACCTTTTTCTTTCTTTTTCTTAAACATTGAGAATTCGTATTTCTGTTCATCTTGAGTTAATCTATGGAGATTAGTGTATATTCAAGGAATACGGATTTGCGGGTCCTCATGGGTGGTATCAGAGCATATGGTTAAGCGACAGCCATGGTTCTGTTGGGTATTACTCATTAGAGATAGAGTCAGTAGTACTCTAGAATGAGTTTGAGAGTAATAATAGCTATGAGAGCGTATTTGTTAGTGAATATGAAATTGTTTTATATTGTGATGATTGGTTTGTTGAGTGGTATATGGATTCTGGTTAATACGAGTAATTAACGTTGTTGATAGGAATCTCTAAACACTTGTATAGAACAATTCGACTCAGTATTGTTTTAAGTTGGGTAAATGAAATAATTTTACCTTGATTATATTTTATATATAAAAGAATGATTTTTCAGAATTATTAAAGTGTATATAAGTTGATTATTTAGTTGTTTGAATAATCTAAATAAAAGAATTATTGTATAAGCAAAAGAATTATAAGAATTGAATTATAATTAAAGTGATTTACAATTGTGAAATAAACTTATATATATATATATAAGAAGTGAAACTATATGAATATATTTATGAATATGAGTTGTAAATAAAAAATGAATTTAAAGTTAAATGGAAAATTTACTTTAGAATTTGGAATCTGAATTTATTTATAAGTGGGAGTTCAAGTTATGAAAAAAAACAAATAATGTTTAAAATGAAATATAACTTAAGAGATGTTGAATGAAGTTGATATTGGTATTGAAGTAAATTAATAAAGTTAAATGATAAATGTGAACTTAAGTTATATAAATGAAATTCAACGTTTGTAATTGAATTGAATAAATGGATTAAATGTAAATCAATTAAATGTAAATTAAGTTGATATTAAATAATGAATATAAGTGTTAATTCATTAAAATCTAATGTTATTGGAAATTGAATAATTGGATGAAAATCAATTTAATTGAACCAATTGAAAGTGATGGTGTTATACCAAATTGAATGAATATAAGCAAAGGAATTTGGTTGTAATCAATATACATTGGTTGTTATATGATTGTTAGTTGATTGTATATAATTCATTAAGTATTAATGAAATTGGAAGCTAAAGTAATTGAAATTCAATTGGAAGTTAAGTGAATCTTGAATAGAAGTGAATTTGATTTGGAAGTGAACCAACTTGAATATGAATTAGTGAATATAAACTAATTGAAAATGGATGTTAGTAAAAACATCCACTGTTAATGAATCAAATGTGATTAAATTGAAAACCATTTCATTGGATATTAATGAGAATATGGATGAATATTTATTGGTTATGAATGCTAGTTGGATGATAGTTGGTTGATGGTTGAATTTATTGCTTTTACTGCATTTGCTATGTTGGCATATATAGTTATTATGTTGCTATATGTTGTATCGATACTATTGTCTATATACATGTTCCTCATCTATTTGTTGAGTGTTTAGTAGGTGCGGATCGCGTTTGCTTCGCATTTGGAGCTCGCTTTCGCGCTATATTTGCCGTTTATGCTTGCTAATAAAACATAAGGTACATATCTCGGATTAAATATCGTACTTTTACACTTTTTCCCTGCGGGATGCCTCATTACTTGATGAGATGTATATTTGTGATATATATATACTATCATTTTTTTTTTCGGATCGAGCCGCGCAAAGGAGACTATGGCGAATTTTTTCGAAAATTTAAGGCGTTAAAAAATTTGAGAAAAAAAATTGGAAAATTTGTGAAAACTATAATTTTGATTTGGAATTGAAAGTCAAACAATATAGTAGTCGTTTTTGAAAAGATAACTAGGTAAGATTTGAAAACTTAGTAAAGTTATTGTAAGAAGTTTAACTATGGATTATGGAAAATTAATATTCTGTAACTTTTCTTACTTAGTAATTTCGAGGACGAAATTCTTTTAAGGGGGGAAGTATGTAACGACCTAGAATTTTATTAATTAAAATTTGAATATTTGGTTAATTTTAAATATTAACAAGTGAAATTTATAAGTCGAATAAATTTTATTCGAATAATTGGATTTAATTGAATAATTAAATCGATAATTTAATGTGTGAAATTATAGAAATAATTGAAAATTGGGTTAAATATGATTGAAAATGATTTGTAAAATTTTATTTTATCATATTGAAGTTAGAATGATATTTTAGAACTTTTAAAATCGAATTAAAAGTTTATCTGTGAAAATTGAATATTTTAATATTTAATGGACTAGTGAAAATAGCCAATTTTTGAACAGTCTCAGAATTGGATGAAACTAGTTCCATTGGATCCGTAATAGTTAGTTATTACCGAATTTCAATTTTCGTAGCAATCGGAGTTGTCGTTTGATCGTGGCAGCTCGAAACGCATCGAAATTGTTTTAATATTAATTTGGCGAGTTAAAATAGTCATTTTTCAAAAAGTCTCGGATTTCGACGAAACCAGTTTCATCGGATCCATAATGTGATATTATTGTATGGTTTCAAATTTCGTGTCAATTGGATTTACCGTTTGTCCGGTGCAAGCTAAAACACCTAGAAAATCGTTAAATCAGTTTAATTTTAAATTGAACGTTTATTGCCATAACTCGCACAGATGACCGAATTAGCTTCCGAAACCTGTTCCATTGCGTCCGGAACGCGAGGTAAACCCTAGAAACGTTGGTCACCGCGCGTAATTCGGAGTTTGGAAATTCCGAAATGAATAGTGTCGTTCAAACTTCTATAAAACCCCCCTTAACTTCATTTTTTCACAAATATTCAAAACCCTAGGGTTAAAACGGCAGGCCGCCACCTTCAAGCAATGAATGGCCGAAATCTTCTTACCTTTCTCCTCTAATTTCTTTCAATCCACTCAATATCATCGAAAACTTTCAACTAGCAAATCGAAGAACATTGGAAGGGCTTTAAATCTATACGGTTAAGATTTTTTATAGTCAAGCAAATCGATGGAAAATCTCGTATGAACTTAGGGGGCTGCGCACGCATTTCAGGGTGTTGGAGAGGGCCGGGTGTCGAGGGGTTCTGGCCGAGCATAGAGTAGAAGATGCTCCTTCGTTTGGCGCTTGCTGATCGAGTTGGAAAGGCTCGTTGATGTCGCGTTTTGGAACCCTAGTTTGGAGCATTGGGTTCGAACGCACGCAAATTTGCCTGGGGAAGAAGGGTGCGTGTAACGGCCAGATGGAGAGGAAGCAAATCGAACTGCTTAGATTGAATAGGTTTAAGAAAATTAAATTAAGTTGTAATTAGCTTATATTAAATTCGTGTAACTTCATAAAATCATATCTTTTTCATACGAGGTCGAAAACGCGCGAAACCAGTTGCGTTGGAATCGTATGGACGAGCACTACGCTATGGAATTGGATTGGAGTCGTTTGGAGTTAGTGAGAATTTTGGGTAAAATTAAACGACCGTTTAATTTTATTCGAAATAAATCGCTAAAACGAAATTGAAATCAAGGTGAGAACTTCTCACTCAATCGAATCGGTTTCAATTTTATTTTAAATAGTTAGATTTAAAATATTTGAATGCATGTTTGAATGATGATTGTTATCTATTGATTGTTAAAATAGACATTATGCGCCGTTAGTAAGCGGATGTTATTTATTAAAAACATATACCGCGAATATTTCATAAACAGTGAAATTGGTATTATTTATGTACTTGGATTTGATTTCCCGCAGTATATAGCGGATGAGACCCTATTGCGCCGTCTATTAAGCGGATAATATTTTAAATCCCATATACCGCGATAATTTCGTACTGGAACGGAATTGGTATTGTGCTAACATCTTTGGATGCAGGAAACAGGTTGGAGGATCCAACTGGATTCCTCAACAGTATTTATTTGATTTCGGATATTTTGATATTCGTTGATTATCATATCGATATATGATATCGTTGTTGTCGTGATTGACTATTTGGTGTGTAGCATCATTGGACCAAATTTTGGAATTTTAAAAGGATTTTTAAAGTGATTTTTGAAAATATACTATGTTTTTGGAATTGATTCATTTTAAATAAATAAACCATATAATTTTAATATTATAAAAAATTATGGTTTTTGAGAAATATAGTTAAAGGTTGATTTTTGAAAATATGAGGCTAATGATTTTACAAAATAGTTTAATCGGGATTTTTGAGTTTATTATAAAAAGTTGAAAATATAGGATTTATAAAATTTGATTATTTTATAAATCAAAATGGTGAAATTATAAAGGGGATTAAAGATGTTTTAAAAGAATAATAGTATAAATTGATTTATATAAAAGATTTATAAATTGATAATTTATAAATTAAAATATTTGAATTATAAAATGAGTTTTTATAAGTGTTAGAATGAATTGTGAATGAATTTCATGAATGAATGAAATTTATAGAATTATAAACGGTGAAGTTATAAATGGACTTTTATAAGCAGTAGGTTTATAAAATTATAGAAAGAATAGATTTTTGGATAAATAAATGAATCTTATAAGTTATAATATTTATAATTTGGAAAGTTTAAAAGAACGATTTTTGTAAACAAATAAATTATAAGTATTTGACTTATAATATGAATTTCGGTATATAATTGAGTTATAAATCGAATAGGTTAATAAAGGAGATTTATAAAGGAAGTTGTTATAGAATAAATAGAACTGTAATTTATAAACGTTGTTTTATAAATTTGCAGACGACTTATTTTGATAAGTAAATTGTTATAACTTATTTATGGAGTTATATTCACATTTTAGATAGTGAATAATCCTTTGAAATAAAATGAATAGAAAGGATGAAATTGGTTAACAAGTATATTCACGTTTTTGAATAGTGAAAAATATGTTAAAGAAAATGTTTTGGATTGTGATGTTTTAAATAGAATTAAAACGATCTAACGATGTTTTAAAATGTGTTAAGATTCGAAACCATAGATTTCAACATTCATTGTTGAAATAGACGTTTTCGAGACATAGAAGGAAATGGTGGACTATAACACTGTTGTTATAGTAAATGGTTTCCGAAAGGAAATGTTTTGTATAGTATTGGGATTTATATATCTATTTTAATTTCGAATCCCTATACTAGTGATTTTGGGACGTCGTAACGATGTTTTACGCAACATTCATTTTAGCCCAAATAAATATGTTTAAGAGAATGATTTCCTTAAAGGATGAAATATATACTTAATTTCGACTTAAGTATATTGAATATTTTCCAAGTGTTGAAAATAAATAAAATTTGTGAATTACTTATGAATAAATAAGTATGGAAATGTTTTTCCAATGTGAAATGAAACTTTTTGAGAATTTATCTTTTGAAGATAAATTGAAATGAATAATTGAAATCGTATATGCATGGATATTTTGGAATGTAAATTCACTATGGAATTTATAAAAGAAAGGGAATCTGTTTAAAAATAAATATTGATTTATTTTTGAAGTGTGAAAATTATATATCTAGTAAAGATATTTTTGGGAAATAAATAATTTGGAAAATTATTTGGAATCTGGTGATGTTGTGCATATCCATTGATAGTTCAATAACTGACTATCAATATTTACCTTTGAATGGGTATTTGTTGTGATTTGCTTGGATTTGAATGCCACACTTATTTTTAAATTATTGCGCTCGTTATTCGGATTACCCATTCCGAATAGTGATACGACGTAATGGATAGCATTGATGACCGGTGTTGAAGACCGGATATTTGCGAGAGCGATAGGATGACCTGTCGATTGACTCTGCACCGAGTTGCTCCGGTATAGAGTTCTCCATATGTGATGGGGAATCCGATCAGGATTGTGGATATCCGGATTGCAAGGACTTCTTTGTAAGTGCCTTCGGTTCTGTTCGAGCCCGGAACAGACTTGTATGGATTGTATGTCTGACATTACAAATTGAGATATAAAGCTGATTTCTTTCAAATATATTTCTGTTGGTGGCGGAGAATTTATTCTCTTAGCTTAACACCCTTCTCTGAGACGTACGAGCTCAGAGGTTATGTAGTTGATGGTTATCAGCGTTATATTCCCAATTTGGTAATGTGACATGCTGAGTGTTGCCGTGAAATGATCATTGTTTGATCATTTGTGATATGATCATTTGTTTGATCGTTTATCTTTGTGATCATTTCTATGATCATTTGTTGACCCAAAGCACAGCTTTTGTATAAAGCGTGGTTTTGTGGACGTGACTTCGTCGAGCCTCACACCCCGGAATGGTCAAAACAGGAAAGATGCGGCAAGGTTATGAGGGGTAGCTCCCTTTAGGGTATGTGCATTTCCTTCTGGAAAAGGGTGGTATCATGGTATGGAGCCCAGATACTTACTCATGTTGAAACACTTTATTTATCATTGTGTGATGTTGGTTAGAGAGCTCTCGGATAAGGTCCCAAAGGACCGGGGGATGGCATACTCGTGTCAGTAGTTACCCAGTTAGGGTAACCCGGCCTTGTGTTGGTAGAGATTCGGTTTGGTTCTCTGGGACGTCCTTCCAGAGGCGTTCCCATGTGGCAATGGGAAGTTCCTTGGCCTGACCATTTGTTGGAAATCCAAAGAAACAATACGATCCTTGTACGGTTTTAGTTGTATAACCTGCTATGGAATGTGGCAGTAGCCTGCTATTGAACATAGTAGCTATAGTAGGCATACGATAATGGTCGTATGTTGGCTAAGATTTATATTCTACTTTCGAAATTGTTTTATACACTATGCACTAGTAATAATATCAAATGTCTTTTTAATGCGTATCAAGCATCTTTGACTATCATAAGGAGAAATCTCATCCGATTCTTTGTTTGCATGTGTGTGTGTGCGGGAGGCCTTATGGTAGTCTCATTTTTAAAAGCATTGCGAATTGACTTTAAAAATATTCCTCTATTTTGATTTTAAAGATAAATAAACTATTATGAGTTCTCACACCAATCACATGACTGACTCGGAGTTTATTGTTTTCCTTCCTAAACTCTGAGTGCCCACCAATTTCCACACGGGCAGTCAAGAGTTAAGGTTTATCAGGATATTTTGGAAATTTAGGAGTTGCTGGAGGCAAGCTGGATGGCATGGCGTATTATTAGTATATAGTATTTCTTTTCCGCCGTTGATGTTGTTTGTTGTTGTACACTCTGATGATATGATGTGATGAAATGTAATGTAATGTAATAACTGATATAGTTTTTTGTTTAAAGATTATTCATTTATTATTATATGTTGTTCCGCTGCGATTGTGAGATTCTGATATGGTTCTGCTGTTTTCTGTTATATTCCGTTCTATCTTCTACCTTTTTCTTTTTGTTTCTTTTTCTTAAACATTGAGAATTTGTATTTCTGTTCATCTTGAGTTAATCTATGGAGATTAGTGTATATTCAAGGAGTACGGATTTGCGGGTCCTCACAATTACTTGTTATAATTAATTAAGGATAATTAATTAATTAAAGATAAGTTAATTAATGAAGGTGATTAAGGAATGATAATTAATTAGGGAGTAATTGATTAATTAATGTAATTAATTAAGGGTAATTAATTAAAAAATGATTAAATAATTAAAGGTTAATTATTTAGTAATTAAAGGTTAATTATTTAATAATTAAAGGTAAATTAATTTATTAATTAATAAATGATTAAAGGATAATTAATTGAAATGGTTTGTAATTAATTAATGTTAATTAACCTGGACTAGTGATTAATCTGGTTTCAAATAATCAGATGATCAATTAGCCTTACTTATGGATGTTTGGATTGCATTGAATGCTTTTGATATCTCTGCTGTGTGATGCTTTGTGATATGAATTGAGCCGTGTGAAATTTATTTACTTATTTATTTATCTGTGATACATCTATCTATGAATCTGTGAATGAGATAAGCGCTATAGAACTATACCGCTTATCGATATTGATATGATTGAATCTGTGATGATTGATGATGTTGCACTACTGTGTAAAACCCCTGGACTACACTATACACACACAAATATGGATTGCATGAGGAAACTGGTTAATTCACAGATTTTAAAATTGAATTTTGAATCCAAATAGTTTTGGAAATGGATTTGGGTTGAATATGAAATTTTTTTGAAAAGGAGTTTTGAAGATAGAAGTTATTTTGAATAACTTGATAAAGTTTGAAATTTAAACAATTTGATTTGAATTCGAATTCAATATTTGAAATTGAATTCAATAATTAGAAATTATGGTTTAAAAGGTTATATAAGTTATAAATATGTTTATATGAGTTTTAAACCATTTTAAAAGTATTGTTTTTGGAAATTTAAATTTTACCCAAGATTTAAGGGCTTTAACTCGTGCAAATGTAATCGGATTTTTCCAAAACAAAAACTATTTGTTTTCAAATAGTAATAGCTTTCATATAAAGAAAGGGTTCCCAATTTATGTTGAAAAGATTTCAAGTTTGAAATAGAATTGTTTTGAAAGCTATGAATAAATCTTTGTGAAAGATGGTTGAACCTTGTTTTGAAATTGAAGGAATCATTGTGAAATATTTGGTGAACTTTGTGAAATGAATCCTTTTTTTAAAAGATTGGAAATGGTAATTCGCTGTGACGCCCCACCTCTATACCCACAATAACAAAGGTTACTATAAGGAATAACGTCTGCTATTGCGAAGATTAAGGCTTGTTAGAAGCGACCATCCATAAGTTATGCCTTAGACGAGTATTGATTACATCGATAGGAGTTGTGTAAATTACTCCGAACGATATATATTCAAGCCAAATCTAAAACGAAACCACGGTGGCTTAAGAAAAATTCAGAACAACTCGTAACAACAACAACACAAATAAGTATAATCACATCAGAACAGAAATATCAGATATAGCTGAAGACGAGTCTGGATACATGCTACAACACTCGATGGTTCATATGAACCAAATGTACATATAAATATCCATCAATACATACATGAGATGAGAGTCAATACACCAAGTAACACCTCGAAGCCTAAACAAAAGATGAGGTGAAATCCCAAAAGCTGAAGCAGCAACAGAATCAGAGATAGCGATTATCCTAAATTAACTCGGTCTGACCCGAGTATTATTTAAAAGAAAATAATAAACGGATCAGTCTAATTTAAACTTAGAAATGAATGCATCATAAATAACATCAAAGTACATTAATCATAATCTCGAATGAGACTATTCAACATAAATAATCAACATAGTTTAAATGAAGAATTCTCATTAAACCCCATCAAAATTAACTCATTAAACTCCATCAAAATCAACTTCCAAATTCAAAATTGAATTCAAAACAGCAATACACAAAAATCTAGAAATCAAAATAAGATAACTAGAAAATCAACATAAAAGTGGATCGATCCCAGCATATGGCGAGTCTAAGCTACGCCGCACGTGCATCTCATATGGCCGAAGCCTACCAAATACTGTCATCATAACATTTGGCTCCCAACAAATAACCCGAAGGTCCAACAAATGACCCGAAGGTCTAGTACTGGTAATTGACCCGAAGGTCCATCATAGTGGCTCGAAAGCCCAACAAAATCATCAAAATTTTGAAACAACAATTCCACGTCAAATATTTCAATTAACCAGTCCATAATTAACCGAATTAGTAAAAGCGTGGTTCCATATTCCGCACTTTCGCTAAATCGTTTAAATCTCTTCATCGTTTCCTTTAAAGTGCAAAATTGTGTGTTTTATATAAATAAAATTTACGTTCCCAAATGGACAAGTCCGGAATTAATCAGATCAATAAAAGTAAGGGTTCATAGTCCTTAATTTTGCTGAAACGTTTAAATCGATTCCTCATTCTTTTGAAAGCGTAAACTGTAAAAATTTGGGAAACAATTTTAGTTTTTGAAATGATTTTAAAAACATGTGATTAAAACAGTAATTTCTATAGCAATATCGACAAAGAAATTGCGCTTCACAAAACATTGTAAAAACGGATATAAAATCAGCGTTGCGGGATAGCCGCTTTAAAATTCACTTTAAATTGACGGTTACTGAAGTCAAAACAACACTAATTTTTATTCATCAAAATTCTCGTCAAAATAACACACTTTAAAAATATAACACCGAAGTAAAAACCCGTTATAAAATTAACGATAACAAAATATGTTTTAAAACCAAACACCGGTTCAACGTAAATTAAACTTTGGTTTACACTACTTATATATGCATCAAAAATATTGCACTGCCTGAAACTTGATTTCTATGCAATGCAACTAACAAATACAGGCCAAATACAAATTGACCTAGTTACACACAAGAGTACACACGGTTTGAAGTATATGTGATAGCCTGGACATGTTTACATGCACATACGTGACTATCAATATGCACATAAACCACAAATGCTGACACATAATACCAAGTGTTAAAACATTCCTGTCCAAAATAAAATGCCTGGACTTAAATTTTGGGGCATGCATGCTTACACGAAAATGCCTAGACAACTTATATGCATGCAATTAAAATATAAAATCAAAGGCCTGGGCAACAATGATTTTTTTTACGCACATACAAGTATAAGCCTGTGCTTATGAAACTCTTCCGTGTACATCCACGTGTGCAACACTTGCACACTAGGCCATAATTCTCTTACTACTATATTTTCGCACAAAGTAATGAAGCAATGAAAATTGACCTGGATATGGTTTTCGAGTATTTCATGCATACGTGTGAATGAATTACCAAAAATATAAAGAAATCTAGCAACACTATACTATAAAAGATACAACGCATACTCGCCTGGGCATGGTTTTCGCATATGCGCTATTTGCATGTAAAGTTGATAACATAAAATAAGGGACAAGAAAAAAAACTAACTACCTGGACATGCACGCATGAAAACAATTAATAGACTGTGCAACACACATTTTAGCACGCAAGTATAAGCTGCAAAATAAGAAAAATGACTTGGGCAACGAATTTTTAGTGTACACGAAAAAAATGAATTAACAAAAGTAGCTGGACTCAGTTTTCTTGCAAAACATGCTTACACATAAATGATTTACAGCATTTTTACATGCATATCCAAAAATGATGTCCTAGCTTTCGTGTGTTTCAACTTGCACACAAATGAAGTTGATAAAAATTAGATGGCCTGGAACTTGGTTTTCACGCAATACAAATTACACAACATACTTGACAAAATTTTAAAACCTTTTTGCACGAAAATAACTTTTGCCTAAACAAAGCTACACGTACATACGCAACAAATATGTAGTCTGGACTCAGTTTGTGTGCAATACATCTTGCGTGCAAATAATGAAGTAATTTAATAAATTAGAATTATGAGTTTTGCACTAACCCTTAATTCGTTTTAGAATAAATTAGCAACCGCGATCTGAGTGGAGCAAGAATTTTGGAACAACCATTAATACTTCTACCAAGCTACTGAAGAAAATGGAACAAAATGATGCGGTTGGAAAAATGAGCAAAAGAAAGGATGCAGGAATTTACTTTTCTCTTTCAAAATGTGTATAAATCAAGGTAAAATAATGTGCTGGCAATTTTGTACAATTGCATTTATGTGGGCGTGCTTCAGTGGATAAAAAGGACACGGCTACAAAAATGATGATGGCTGATAAAAGTGTTCGCTTTGCTTTATAAACTTTAGTGACGGCTAAACAATAAAATGTTCATACGTTTTTGTTTTTAAATTAGTGATGACAGCAATTGTTCAACCTTTGCTTTACAAATATTGTGTTTACAGCAAAGTGTTCCCATATGTTTTTGAATGGACTTAGCCTCACACACGTGAATGCAAATGCAGTCCAATTCCAACGTGCTATAACTGGAAAGTATGCAACCGACTTTGAAATGGATTTGCTTTTTATTTTTCAATTGACTTTGCAACTGGCTACCACTTATATGTTCAACTGACTTGTAAATGATTTTTGCATTGCAAAAATAATGGTTGTTACAAACTCCCCCTTATAAAAATTGCATCCCCACAATTATCATACTAGGAGTTGTTTATAACACCAATTATTCATCATAACAAAGAATTAAAATAGAAAAGATGAATTAAGAATGCTCACCCCCACCCGAAGAGGAGAGAAAATCGGGATAAGAACGCTCGATAAATTCTTTGGTTTCCCAAGTGCAATCTTTGGGGTTTGCGGACCATTGAATTTTCACAAGCAGGACTTCTTTATTCCAAAGGCGTTTAACCTCCGAAGCAATAGGAATTTGCACCAGAGACAAGTCGGGTGAGATCTCAAGATCTTGCAACATAGGAGGATCAATAATAGAATTTGAATCTAGAAGGCATCGACGAAGCTGGGATACACAAAATACGTCATGAATTCTCGAAAACTGATTGGGTAGCGATACACGATAAGCAACAGAGCCAATGCGTTCCATAATAGGAAACGGTCCAACATATCGAGGAGCCAATTTCCTGGAGCTACTAAAACGCACCACACCCTTCATCGGAGAAACACGAATGAATACGTGATCGCCAACAAAAACTTCCAAAGGCTTCCTACAATGATCGGCATAAGATATCTGCCTATTCTGAGCCTCTTTCATTCTCTGTCTAATAATATCAATCTTCTCAGAAGATTCAGGAATATAATCAGGGTCAAGAACTAACTTTTCCTCGGATTCCAACCAACAAGGTGGTGATCGACACGGTCTTCCGTAAAAGGCTTCGAAAGGAGCTATACGATAATGGATTGGAAACTGCTGTTATAAAAAAATTCAACAAGAGATAAATGGTCTTCCTAACTACCTCCAAAATCAAGGATACAAGCGCGAAGGAGATCTTCTAAGACTTGATTCACCCTTTCAGTCTGACCATCAGACTGTGGATGATAAGTTGTACTGAAATTGGGCTTAGTGCCCAAAGCTTTCTGAAGGGTCTGCTAGAAACCACTAGTAAAAAGCGGATCTCTGTCACTAACAATAGAACTAGGAACTCCATGAAGTCGAACGACTTCTTTAAAAGCTTAGCCAACAAAGGAACAGTCCGATTGGACTTGATAGGAATAAAATGGGCTGATTTGGTCAATCAGTCAACAATCACCCAAATACTCGTACGACCCGACCTTGAGCGAGATAGACCATCGATGAAGTCCATAGAAATTTGATCCCATTTCCGTAATGGAATCTCTAGAGGCTGCAAAAGACCACTAGGACGCTGGTGTTCCGATTTAATAAGTTGACAAGTCATGCAACGACTCACATAACTTGCAACATCACGCTTCATACCTTCCTAAAAGTATAAGCGCTTCATGTCAGCATACATCTTACTACTACCCGGATGAATAGTATACTTAAAACGATGACAGTCCTCAAGAATGTCATTTCTAAGATTAGGAATATTAGGCACGATCAACCTTCCCTTCTTCCGAATACAACCATGAATATCAATATCGAAATCCTTTAGATTATCACTTCGTGATTTCGATTTACAACTCTGAATAAGATAAGAGATATCTGGATCTTATTTCTGGGCATTAGCAACACGATCCAACAAACTAGGACGAGCTTCCATGCTAAATAAAAGCACGGGAGAATCAGAAACTGAAGGACAGTCTCTAATATCACAATGAGATCAAGCTTCTAATATATTCCACTCTGCTAGCATCATGGAAACAACAACTTGCTGCTTGCGACTAAGCGCATCAGCAACTCGATTACCTTTACCAGGGGTACACTGAATATCAAAATCATATGAAGCAAGAAATTCGAGCCAACGCTGTTGCCTCATATTAAGTTCCTTCTGAGTGAAGAGATACTTCAGAGATTTGTGATCAGTGAAGAGAACAAAATGCTCGCTCAATAAATAATGTCGCCAAATATTTAGAGAAAAAAACTATAGCGGCTAACTCCAAATCATGGGTAGCATACTGAATCTCGTTAGGCTTTAGTTGTCTAGAAGTATAGGCAACTACTCTATCCTTTTGCATGAGAACAGCACCGAGTCCATAACCACTGGCATTGGTATAAACAAGAAGATAATGATTCCCTTCGGGAACCACTAAGATAGGAGCATGAGTAAGAAAATCTTTTAACTTCATGAAAGATGACTCACACTTATTAGACCAAATAAAAGGAACAGCTTTTCTCGTGAGAGTGGTAAGCGGTAAAGCAATACGAGAAAAGTCCTTAATGAGCCGGCGATAATATACCGCCAATCTAAGAAAACTACGAATCTCGGTAACGGTCTCGGGCCTCTTCCAATTCTGAATTGATTCGATCTTGGAAGGATCGACAGAGGTACCATCGGAAGATACAATATGACCGAGAAACTTCATCTTATTCTCCCAAAAGCGACACTTGGAGAATTTGGCATAAAGATGGTGCTGACGAAGAGTGCTCAAAACAATCTCCAAATGCTGAATATGATCGATTTCAAATTTGGAATAAATAAGAATATCCTCTATGAAAACCAAAACGAACTTATCGAGATATTCTCGGAATATCTGATTCATAAGATCAACAAAATACGCTGGAGCGTTCGTCAAACCAAACGGCATAACAAGCCATTTGTAAGAACCATAACGAGTACGGAATGTGATAAGAGGGATGCTATCTTCCGCAACTCGTAACTGGTGAAAACCGGTAGCAAGATCGAGTTAGGAAAAAAGCTTAGCGCCACTTAATTGATCAAACATGTCGTCGATCCTAGGCAATGGATACCTATTTTTGATAGTAAGCTCGTTAAGCTTGCGATAATCAATGCAAAGCCTAAGAGTACTATCTTGCTTCTTTACGAAGACAATGGCGGCGCCCCAAGGAGATGAGCTAGAACGAATAAATTCCTTGGCTTCCAATTAAGATAATTGTTGCTTGAGTTTCTCATTTTCCTTAGCAGATATCCTCGTGGGAGGACGACTGACAGGATGAGCACCAGAGATAAGATCAATACGGAATTCAATTGCCCTCTTTGGTGGAAAACTCGAAATAGGCTCGAAGACGTCAGAAAAATCACAAGCAATCGGAATATTATATATGACATCCTCCGATTCGAAGGAAGAAATGAGAGCATTCGAAGCATGATCCATGTCTCGAAATATAACAGATAAACGCTCGATAGCGTCGGGATGCTTGAGATGTAAAGTTCTTTCGGGACATAGGATTTGAACTTCATAACAAACGAGCCAATCCATTCCCAAAATCACATCCAAACCATGATGAGCCATAACATGCAGATTCGCATGAAAAGAAAAACCACAAAGAATAATCTCAACATCAACACATAACAAACCAAGGGTAGAAGATCCACCAATAGGATTCACAATCCTCAAAGGGTCGCAAAGACTAACAACATCCAAAGGAATAATATCAACAAGCTTCTTTGACACGAATGAATGTGATGCACCCATATCAAAAAGAACTATAATAGAACGTCCATGAAATAAAATAAAACCTTCCAAAATAGAAGGAGTAATACCTTTGGGCTGAGAAGAATCACCAGAAGCTTTAGCAACAATAAGCCTCCCAGATTTGAAACCCTTAGGAGCAGTAGGACAATCAGAAACCCAATGACCTTCTTTCCTACAATAGCGACAAATGCGAGGCTTAGGACAACTACGAAGAAGATGATCCAGAGAACCACAATTATAGCACGCCCTCTGAATAGAAGGTGAACTACTAGGCTGAGAACTAGAGGTAGCTTGATTCTTCTTCTTGTTGTTGGAAGAAGAATTAGGCCTATGAAGTGGAAACTTCTTCTTATTGGGGTTCTTAGAAACCTCGACCTCATCACCACTATCACGTTCCTTTTCGACAGCTTCAAGGCAAAGTGCCGAATCAACAAGTTCCTCAAAAGAGAGCTTAAGCTGAAGCAAAAGGACTTTCTTCAAATACTTCTCAAACCTTCAACAAATCTAAGATTCTTCTTACGCGGAGTGTTAATGAAGTCAACTCCGTATTTGGATAAGGCCTCGAAAGATGCAACATAAACAGAAACAGAGGACTTTTCTTGTTTTAACTCAAGGAAACTACGAGCAAGATTGGTCTTTTCTAATTCAGGAACAAACTAAAGTTTGAAACATTCCTTAAACTGAATCCACACGGGGGAGGACTCATCAACTTCCGCAATCAAAAGCTCATACCAATCAAGCGCATGTTCTTACAACGTGCTAGATGTCACGAGAACGTTATGATGATATGAAAGATCCATCTGAGAAAATATGCGTTCACAAGCGCGCAACCAAGTATGAACCTCCAATACATTTTCTGATCCGTTGAAAGGCTTGCTTCCAAGGTGGGAATAGTCACTACACATGCGGGCGAAGGCAGACTTGTGATTGGAGCTGCGGGAGTAGCAACAGAAGGCTGAGTACCACGAAATTAATCCGTGAACTGATCAGCTGACATATAAACTCCGTCCGGATGAGAATCACTAGACGGACCTGTAGTAGAACGCTTCCCTCCGCCTCTTCCAGCTATAGGCCGAGAGAACAAGAGAAGATAAGGATTAGTTAAGAGAATACAAGATTGATAAGGAATTTAACAAATGGAATACTACGGAAATATGAGATTCATTCCTAGACATATTTCAACATGTTAAGGTGGATAAAAGTTTAAGAACAATGAAGGAATAGATTAGAAAGGCACGAATAAAACCCTCGAATAGTTGTAACACATGTTCCATTCTACTTCTGTTCCGTGTTTATTATAATTTGTTTTGAATTTCAGCTCTGATACCAAGCTTGGACGCCCCACCTCTACACCTATAATAACAGAGGTTATTACAAGGAATAACGTCTGCTATTGTGAAGAATAAGTCTTGTTAGAAGCGACCATCCGTAAGTTATGCCTTAGACGAGTATTGATTATATCGTTGGGAGTAATTTACACAACTCCTATCGATGTAATCAATACTCGTCTAAGGCATAACTTACGGATGGTCGCTTCTAACAAGCCTTATTCTTTGCAATAGCAGACGTTATTCCTTATAATAATCTTTGTTATTATGGGTATAGAGGTGGGGCGTCACATTTGTTTAAACCATTTGAAGAAAGGTTTTGGGTTTTAAAGTTGTGACTTAACTGAAATCCAAATATCCATATGTTTTAAAATATTGCGCTCATTATTCGGTTTAGCCGAGAGAGGACCTTGTGTCATATAACCCATTTCAAATAATGATACGACGACATGGATTGCATTTGAAGACCGGTGGTGAAGACCAGAAATTTTCGAAAGCGAAAGGATTAACCGTCGAATGTCTCTGCACCGACTGGTCCTCGGTATAGAGATTTGATCACCCATTATGATGGAGAGTCTTCTTTGTGAAGTGCCTTCGGTTCTGTTCGAACCCGGAATAGACTTGTATGGATGTGTGTCAGACGTTACACTTCGAGATGTAAAACTGGTTTCTATCAAATACATTTCTACTTGGTGGCGGAGATTTATTCTCTTAGCTTAACACCCTTCTCTGAGACATACGAGCTCAGAGGTTATGTAGTTGATGGTTACTAGTCATACATTCCCAATTTGGTAATGTGGAATACGAAGTGCTGCTGATCATTTGTTAGTCAAAGCATGACTTTGTGTAAAGTGTATCTTTGTGGACGAGACTTTGTCGAGCCTCACAACCCGGTAATGGTCGAAACAGGAATCGTGGAAGCAAGGATATTTAGGGGTAGCGCCCTCTGAGGGTATGTCATTTCCTTCTGGATTATAAGTGGTATCATATAATGGAGCCCAGATACTTAACTTTGTGGTTGCTAAAAAAACTTATTGCTTTGTGGTTGTTGGTTGGTAAGCGCCTTGGATAAAGGTTGGTAACGACCGGGGGGTGGCATACTCGTGTCAGTAGTTACCTAGTTACAGAGGTAACCCGGCCTTGTGTAATAGAGATCCGGTTAGGTTCTTGGGGACATCCCTCTAGAGGCGTTCCATTTTGTATGGAAAGTTCCTTTGCCTGAACATTTGTTGGAAATCCAAACAAAACAATACGAGCCCTGTACGGTTTTAGTTGTATAACGTGCCATGGAATGTGCCGGTAATCTGCTATTGAACATGGTAGCTATAGTAGGCATAAGTGCGAAATGTCTATGCTTGCTAAGATTAATATTATACTTTCGAAGGGTTTTTCTGCACTATGCACTAATAATAATATCAAAAGGTTTTTGCGTATCAAGCATGTTTGACTATCATAAGGAGAAATCTCCTCCAATTCTGTGTTTGCATTGTGTGTGCGGATGTGAGGCCTTATGGTAGTTTCATTTTTCAAAAAGCATTGCGGATTTCAATTTTAAATTCTTTTGTTGATTGTTTTAAAGATAAACTGTTTTTTTTGTTTGATCATACCAGTCTTATGACTGACCCGGAGTTTATTGTTCGCTTCCAAAATCTGGATGCCTACAATTATCCATACGGGCATTCTAGAGTTGGGTTTTTCAGATAACTAAATAGTGGTGTAGATTCGATAGCATTCAATCTCTAGATATTAGCAATCACATTTGGATCAAGTTACTTCACTTCAGCATTGGTGGTGGTTCTCGCTTTTTGGTTTGGAGTCTTTCTAGCTTTATAGCTTTAGCAATGGAGTCGCTATATATTAGAGTATCTATCTTGTTGAGTTCTGAAGAGATTATCTTTTGGAGATATCTTTCCTCTATCGATGGTTGCAAAGTCTAGACCATCTTCTTGTGTTGCCTTCCGCTGTTGTATATCTTTTGGCTCTGATTTGTATTGATATCCTGTTGTATCATATTGTATCGGATATTGTATCTACTGTGTATCAATGATACATTCTTTTCTTCCGCTGTGTTGTTATACTTAATGTGTTATAAGCTCCGGCACGAGTCAGATTTCAACGATTGAGTCTGCGGCATTCGAGTACAATGAAGTACGGGTGTCGATTTTCGAACGCTGAAATTTGGACTGTGACAATATGTTACACATGTGATATGTTAGTTATGCATTTGTATGTATCAAATTGTTAATTAGGAACGCATGTTAGTCATTGACATGTTATGTTATTTATGTTATTATGGTTCTCACACTCCAAGTTCCCTGATAGTTAGCAAAATCACTTTGGGTTGAAATGATATGTACCCGATATAAAACCACTTTGGGTTTAAATAAAATGATTTAGAAATAAAATTGGAATATTGTTAGTTTAAATTTATGTTTGAACTTGAAATTATGAAATTGAAATTTAATTGATTTAATGAAAATTTTAATTAGATTTTAGATTTAAACTTGTTGTTTGATTTTAACTTAATAGCTTTAAGTGAAAAATTGAAATCTGAAGTTGAATTTAATAATGAATCGATTGGAAACGAACATGAAAGTCATTATTTGAACTGAACTGATTTATAATGTGAAAGATGATGTTCATTTAAACCTAAGAATTTCACTTATTGAGTTATCTGTACATTTCACTTGAGTTGACTTACTTACATAAGAATGTTAGTCCCGACTCGAGTGTTTTTGTTTTACTTTACACTCGGGTTAGACCGAGTATTTCAGTTTAGCGAAGACACTTATTTCTGAAGACGAAGATGGAGTTAAGGAACGTATCTACTACTATTATAGGAATTGTATATTCTTCTTGAGAAAAATGTATTTATTTTGTGTATTATACTTTATCCTTCCACTACGAGATTATGTTTTTTTCTTTTGAATCTTTTTTCATTTGAACAATCCCATTAACAATCTGTCTTTTGAATAATTAAAGTTAGACATGTATGGTTATTGTTGACTTAAACTGTCCTAAAAGGTGGGTTGTTACAAGAACCATTTTGCTTTCTTTCTCTAACAGTCTTTAAGTAACAAGGACAATTCCTTTTTCGATAACCTTTCTGGTGGCAGTCGTGACATTCACCATTGTCATTAGTCTTCTTACTTTTCTTGTTCTTCTTACCTTGTATATTTTGCTTCTTTGAACCTTTCGAAGATCATGCACGACCCATCATAGCAAGAACGGCCCCTTAAGTCTTATATGCAGACTCGCCTGGCCTTAACATATTAAGAAGCTCCAAGAGATTCACATTCAATTGGTTTATATTGTAATTCAGTATGAGCGGTTCTTAACCAAGTGTAAGAGAAACAAGGGCCAAAGAAACTTTTAATTTATTGATTATTTGTACATCCAATCGCGAAAGCCTATCAATATAGCCCTTTGTTTACAATACGTAATCCTTCACCTTCTTTGTATTTTGTTATTGAATAGACTCTTCGTAAGCTTGTTCCTTGTGGAACGTGGCTGTTCACCAAAAAGGTCTTTGAGACCATCAAATATCTCATGGATAGATATATTTTCGTTCTACCTCTACAATGGTTTTTCTAACATAAACAGCATAAAAACTTGGCAATCTCTAAATCTAAAATACGTTTCTCATAATAAGTCGAATTTCGGGGTCCACATCATCAGCAAATTGATCTTTAAGTTTGCATGTAATAGCCGACCAATGGAGCTCGTAAGTCAACACTATTTTAATTGCTCTTAGCTAATCGATGTAGTTAGGTCCAGTAAGCTTGTCGCTTTCAGAAAAAAGTTATAAGGTTGACATTTTTGCAAGTTTTAATTGGTGGATTATTAGGACAATATCATAGTGGACGTTCTTATAATATTAGTATGGTTAACCTTTATGTATCATTCTACTAACTCCTACAGGGCTTTCATGTTTTTCCAAACCCTAAGTCGAAACATAAAAATCTTTTGACTTTAGCAATAGGTGTTAGGATTCTTCCATCTTGGAATTCTGACCATGAGTTTGCTCGATAAGTCATAGCTCCACGGACGATAGATAACTCCTTTTCAGTTGTATCATATACAACTCCTAACCCTTGGTACCTTACCCTAATTTCGCTTCGAGCTTGAGTTTTCTCAACAATCAAAATAAAATTATTCACTCATACCTACCATATCGTGAAGGCCTAAGTATAGCATATGTACCTTGAGTTTGCTTAATAAATACATATAGTTATCTTAACTCGTTTATTTAATATATTAATAATACTACATATAACATCCCTAACTTAAGGTTACCCAACAACTAAGGAGTATGCAAGTAATTTCTTACTATATATGGTAGAGGACAACCTTATATTGAAGATTCTTAATCTTTAATGTATTATATTGAGTGATGTTGATTTATGAAGTAATGTACTTCTTATGAAATACCATTGTGATTTAAGTGTTGGACACCGAAAATCATGGTATGCGTACATTTATGTATGTATTTACTCCTTAAGTCTATTTGGGGTTTCTTCATATTGCACCATTAATTTATACATTCATGTTATATAAGTTTTATTATTATATAACTTTTATATTTTACAATACTTATATAATAGTCTTATGTATAGTATTAATTAATTAAACATTATTTATTTAATTTTATATTATCGTAATATAACGTTCATAGTTAATATCTATTATATACTATAACATTTATAGTATAACACGTATATCATATAAACGTGTATATCATTTTAATTAATTAAATTAAATTAAATTTTTATTAAATCCAAAATTCATATACATAAATGTATACATGTGTTATTTTAACATTTTAAAATAACATAACATATATCAATATATATAACACATGTATATATCTATTAATTAATTAACTTATTTAATTAGTATATTTTATTAACCTTATTAATAAATTTTTTTATAAATTTCAAAATTAATTTATATTAATTTTCATACATTTTTAAAGTAACATTATATTATAACATTTATAATTGCGTATATATTTTATGTTAAATTTAATTTAAAATTTAAAATCTTATATTTTTAATTTTCAAACAATTTTAAAAATTATCCAAATGCCCGATACAAATTGAGCCTTTTCTATTAGGAGCAAACTTTGGGATCACATATCTGTTCAAGCCAGGACGCTAGCTAGTAGGGCAAAACACTTGATTACTCAAACCCAATCTTTCGAAGCTATCTTCCTAGACACCCTACTATCTAGGCCATGAGCTAAATTAGTTAACCCTAACATGATTAATTTTGACCGCATAAGCTATTGGGCTCTAATACCGTTGATGAAATTAAGCCAGCCCACGATGGAATAAATGAGTGAATTTCAAAATGTGCTACCATATTGGATCATTATTGGGCTTATGGAGTCTAACTTAATTAGCACATTTCTAAATTACTTTTAAATAAAATCATTATTTTATTTAAATTTACAATATAGTTTCATATTATGTAATTAATATTGTATTATACACGTACATGTATCAAATATATATGTGTGTGTATGCATGTGTAACATAGCAATTCATGCAAGGTTTAACATGCAATGTATAATTGCTGAGATTTGCATTGCAACAGACAATGTTAGCTTACCTGTGTATAAATACATCGTCCAAATGTATGCTTATATGCTTTAACTTGTGTATATAAAATATTATATATATATATATATATATATATGTTATTTTGAATAATTATGAATATATATGTGTGTGTGTGTGTGTTTGTGTGTATGTGGAGAATTTATAAAAATATATACACATAAAATTACGTATATGAAAAACATTTAAAATATATTATAAAATTTAACTTTTTATTTTTTTGTAAAACCAGAAACAAAATTAATTTTTTTATATGTATAATAAATAAAATATATATATTCTTATAAATAGTTTAATAATAAATAACCATATACATAAATATATATGAATGAAATATATAATATATATATTTACATACTTACTTAATAATACTCACTGTAAAATTATTATTTTTAAATTTATTTAATTTAATTTTTCGATCGAAAATAAATAATAATATTATATATAAAATATGTTTTCAAAATTATAATTTTATGGTTTAATATTTTATAAAAAATCTGGATGATATTTTAGAATTTGAATATATCAAGATATCTTATAGTTGAAAATCAATTTTAAATTTTAATTTTAATTTCGACATTAAGAATAATATTTAATTAACATGCATAAAAAATATCTTTTTTTTCATTTGAAAATTTATCAGGTGGGAAAATAATTTATAAAATTTAAATTATATTTTATGGTATGTTTATTTATTTTATAGATTTATTTAAGTTATTTAAATTAAATAATATTTATATATATGTTAAAAATTTATTTTTATGCCAAAAAATATTTTAGGTATAAAAATATTTATATGCAGTTTTGAAATTTTTTTTTATATAGCATAATATTTAGTATTTAAATTATAAACTTTAGGTTATTTAAATAATGTATATTAAATTAATTTAAATAATAAATGAAACCAATTTTTTTAATCATGAGCCACAAGTTTCAACATATACATATGTTATTTTTCTAATTATATAAGCATATGAACAAACAACTATTCTGAATGTGATGATATACCGACATATTAGAATCGTCGCCTAACTAACAAAACATTATTTGATATGTAAACAATAGGTTATTAGTATATAACTAAAGATCATATAATTACCTTTCACTAATGCTAAAGGGTCACACATTGAATTGTTGAAATAAAGTCTTGAATCAAATTCAAGTCCTGAAGATGTTATCTCTTGAATTGCAGACTACCTTTCGTCGAATAGTGTTTATTTTGATTTAAATTGAGCTTGGAAATGGAGGAGAGGGAAGGATAGATTTCGATCAGAGGCAGAGTTAGTGAAGGGTTCAAAATATTAGAAAAATAATGAGGGTTATGATGTATTTATAGAGGAGACACTAGAGAAATAAGTTAGGATCTAGATCCACTTTTCTCTCTTACCAATTCTCTTTTTTTATCTTATCAAAAACCTAGCCTATTCTACATATCCAAGCCTCCCCCCTACCTATTCTATGCATGGCTAAACTTATAAGCCCCTGTATGGGCTTCAATCCCAATTAGAGCCTATACAACATTCGTCGCATTTAAATCCAATTTAAACGTGTATCGTATCTTATATTGATTAATATATTTATAAATATTATAACATATTTATTAATATTGTTTAACAAATCAAAATAAAATTTTATAACTAATATTTCATAAATATTCATTAATTTAATTAATATATAATTATTACAAATTAATTAAATCATGTGGTCAAAGGAGTATTCAACGATTTAATTGTGCGACTCTTTAGGTATAAATTTGGTCAGTGATTAATATTGCACTGTTCTAATATTAAAGTTCACACGTCCCTTAGCAGGTGGTGTGACATTTTGGCCAAATCTATTGCTTATGTGGTTTCAGTAAAATCCAATTTTACTTTTTTATGCATTACCCGATTATGACTATTATTTACACTAAATCTCTTCATCAAAACTGCATCACTTTCGACTTATAGAATTTGGTAGTGGTAAAAATTATAATATCTTCCATATTCCACTCTACAGCCCAAACACAAAGTCCTTGGTTCAATAATAACAACTATTAACCAAACTATTCTGATAAGAGATTTTGACTTTGCGTTGATCGTGACACTAACCTCATATAACTAATGAGACGAATTCTCTCTTGAATAGTGTTTAACTCCTAATATTTCCACTCAACCCAACTATAGTCACTCGATGGACATCATACCATGATTTGACTATAATCAAAGCCAATATTTTATATTGAAGATCGATAATATTCTCAAGTCGAGAGAACTGTGTAAATCAGTCATACTAACAGAAAACTATCGCGTGAGTCATTCCATAATTATCCAATAACTATCAGTATGTAACCCCTTAATGCCCCTAGTAGTCATGAGTAATATAATGATTAACATTTGGAGAGCGTTGCATACTTTAGTCTCAACAGACATGTCAATATCCAATCTCAATGTATCTTGACAAGGAATATTTAAAATGATGTGTTTATTACATTATGATATAATGCTCACGAAAACAACTATTTGTGATTACTATCACAAACACACCATTTATGTATTTTTTGTTAAATATATTTTAATTGAAAATTTAATTATTTATAAAACATTATAAAAATATATAAAAGAAAGAAAAACACCTTTATTACGAACGAGAATAGATTATGTAGTTAATTAATTTACTATAAATTATAGAATTGCCTTTAGGGCATAGCCCTAACTTTATCATAGTGGTTCTCCGACTTGAGGGTATTGTGGTTCTTTTTCATGAAACTTTACTTTGATTACAAGGGTTTCACTCATTATTGATTCTAGTTACAACCATCTTTTGGTATGTTTTAAAGTGCAAGAAGTGATGCACTACTCAACAGAGGATCATCTCTTCCAATATAGATGGTTAGTGCCATTGTAACTAAGAGCCAACTAAAAATCAAAGTCTTTGGCTGGATTTACTCAGGCTAATTTAAAAATACTAACGAGTTAAATCAAGTTACTTTTAAAGTTGAATTTTGCAGTTAACTACATACATTATTAGAGTATTAATATGACCTAAGCTCAAGATGTCCTGTGGCATAGTGATGATGAAATGAAAATGTAAACATATATCTTTGTTTAATGGTGACTATAAATATATTAGAAATATGATTTCCACCTTAATAATTTATAAGCATCGGATTCATGCTAGATACAGTCAGATTTTATTAATTTAATTATTTAAACATTAACCGAGGATTGAGTTCACACTCGAGGGTCTCACAATAGAATTTTCAATGTATACCTAAAAAACTTAACAATAACTTATATATGTTATGAATTACATGAATGGAGTATTATTAACGTATATCAATATATATTTTACGTAAAATTACTATTTACATAAATATATAATTGTTATACACTTTTTTATTTAAATAGGGCTTTAAAATGTTTTCAAATAAATGATGTAATTACATAAATGTGTACATAAATATATTGAATATATCAATAGATCGAAAATTAATTAATTATTAATCATTTTAAATATGTACATTACTATATTCAAAAGAAGTAGTGTATTAATCGGATTAATCGTTAAAAGTGTGATCCACTTATTAGAGAGATGTTCTTCAATAATTGAGTCTTTTTTCTATAAAAAATAATGGCTCATTCTTTCATTATCTCAAGTGAGAAATACTAAAAAATAAAACTCTATGGCTAGATTATCTTAGAAATGTTATGACCTCTCTTTTTTATGGTTAAAAATATTTTCGCAAAGGAAGCATCAAAGATCGACGTAACAACCGAAGGCATGATTATCAAGGTACAACCATTCTAATTTATCAAGAAATAATATATTATACAATTTAAAACATTGGTATAAACATAATTTTTAGTTTATAATTATTGACATTATTTATTTAAAAAATAGGACCAAATGCATCGCGTAGCGGATAATTTGATCCAAATGTCAAAAAATATACTCCAATTTAATTAAAGCACTAGATCTTATGATGAATTAATATAAATAAATTAGTGCATTGAATCATATTTAATGCATTGAAAGACATTTGAAAGGTGCAAGTGCTTGTTGGTTCCCGTCTTGAGGCGGTTGGGCTATGTTTCCGCGACAGCCATGCTATTTTAATTTTCTCATTAATTCTGCAAATGAATTTAAATATGTTTGATGTTAATATGAATATATGGGTATCAAATACAAACACATACATATACATACACACATATGTACGCATATATATATACACATAAACACACACACACACACCTCTAAACGTAGATGTGTATGTGTACATGTGAGCATATAACGTGTTTGTTTGTGTATATTTATGATTTAATCTGTGCAATAAGACAATATATATATATACATATACATATATCAATATGAAATATTCAAAAATACTTAATATAGTTATTGGAATTACAACTACATACTATTATATTGGTAGAACTTGCAATACTTGCGAAAATGTATATGCATGTGGTTTTGCATATATATATATATATATATATATATGTATGTATATATATATGTATGTATGTATGTATGTATGTATGTATGTATGTATGTATGTATGTATGTATGTATGTATGTATGTATGTATGTATGTATGTATGTATGTATGTATGTATGTATGTATATGTATATGTATGTATGTATGTATATTGTATAACAACACAAATATTTACATTTGTTTTTTTATGTGTGTATGTTTGTATGTATTTTATATATAACTTCATATATCTTTATATTTTTTAGCCTACTGTATATGTTTATTAACAATAATAATATATAAATCTATAACTAATATACATACATACATATAAATTACTAATCACATTAAATGTTAGTATTTTTAAATTTAATTTTACTTTTAAAATAATAATTTGAACAATTAAAAACTTAATACCTTAATAACATATATGTTAAATTTATAATTAGATCCAAGGACCTATTTTAACTCCTATGATTTTGCAATCTAATTTTGAAAATATTTGGAACCAAAAATTAGTTTTGTAATATTATGTCATAAATCAAATAATAAATAGTTTTTTCTCTCAAGTTCAAAAAAAATATCCACACACACACACACACCCTGATATACATGCATACATACATATAAATTTGCAAAAACTATAAATTTGAATTCATTGTTTTACAATCAAATTCAGAAAACTCATGATTTGAAATCATTGTTCTACAATCAAGTTTACACGAACTTTGGATTTCATTTATTGTTTTACACTAAGGTTTACAAAAATTTAATATTTTAAATATATATATATATTTATATATATGTATGTGTGGTGTATGTGTGTGAGTGTGTGTTTGTGTATGTGTGTGCATTGACAAACACATAACACACACGAATATATATAAGTTTACAAAAATTATAGATGTAAATTCTTTATTTTACAATCGAGCTCAAAATGAATTCATTTTTCTATAATAAGGTTTATAAAAACTTTAGATTTGAGTTTATTGTCTTGCAATAAGGTTTACACAAACTTAAGATTTGTAAAGCACACACATATAAAAACTATAGATTTGAACTTGTTGTTTTACAATCAAGTTTTCACTAACTTTAGATTTGAATTTATTGTTTTATAATGAGTTATAATGCTAAATTCATAAAGTAATATTCAATAATATAATATTAGACTAGAGATGAATTGGCTAGCTTTTTGTCGTTTGTTAACACCTCAAAATTGATTGTGTTTCCTCCTTGAAGATCTTCTTCCTACTTGAAATAAAGTGGCAAGCTTTTCTTCTTAACTAGAAAACCCTAATGGATATTTTATTTTTGAAAGAGAGTATGAGTGAAACGATTATTATGGCTGCTAAAGTTTCATGAAGACACTATTACATGTAATTATATAGAGCCTATCTTATGGACCTAGATCTTATCTATCTGTCCATAAATAAATCGAGCCTTAAATAAATATAAGAATACACCAATTCATATTCTATGAAATGGAAGTCAACCTATGTTAATAAAAAAATTATTTTTGGTCGTGGTTAAAATCATCTATAAAAAAATTAGATGCCCATTCTATTTACTTAAAGGTTATTCAGCTAATTTACTTAATTAAAGAAAACATAAAACATATATATATTATTTAATTATTCTTTAGCCCTTCAATAACATTAGCTCTCTCAAATAAATTAATATAACATTTATGCTTATTTCACCATTAGTTTGTAACATTTATAACTTGGTTGCCTTTTGGATTTCCTTAATTAATCTTTATTTTGTGACTCACATTGAGAATTCGATTAGCAAATAATACCAACAATTTAATATCAAAGTTCACACTAGTTTTGTAATCATTGGTGTGGCATTATTGCATAAGTTCCAATGCATATAGATAGTCATAGAAAATAATATTTTAATTTGATTAAGCCAACAACCTTAAGGGACAAAGTCTGTGCATATTTTCTTTTCGTCGTCAATATATCACTAAGATATCTGGAGTTTAGTCATGGTAAAAAACACTAATTATATCTAGTTAATTATGAAGATCAACTTAATCCTTGGTTCAAATGATAACAAATATTAAATTACCAATAATACCACATCAGTAAATTTTTGACTTTGAGTTGGCTTCTAATTATGGTGATACTAATCTTCTATATTGAAGGTGATGAATCTTTTATTCAATGTTTTTTCACTTTAAATGATATTGCATGTGCCTAAATGGGGCCATAACATGTTTGCAATGCCACGAGTTGACCAAAATCAGAGCACGGTCTGATCATTTAAGCTATATGGTATTCTCAAGTCCAAAGAGTACCACACATCGTCATGTTAAGATCCTATTTTTGACTTAGGTATATGTAACTTACATAGAACTCTCGGCTGAGTTGTTTTGTGATCATCTAGTGATCAGAAGTATGTTACCGCTTGGTGCCCTAATGGACATGAGTAATTAACCTTCCAGTATTTATAGAGAATTACATGCACTAGTCTTAGCGAAAGCAATAACATCTCTTTCTCAGTGAATCTTGACTAGGAACCTTTAAAGTTAAGTATTATTACAAGATCGATTCAATATTCATGTTTATAAATGATTCATAATGTAGTCGAAATAATAATCTACTTAGCAGTTTCTATATATATATATATATATATATATATATATATATATCATTCTCGTAGTCATTATTTATATGAAAAACACTTATAGTAGGAAAAAAATGAAAATGACTAAGGATCATGCAATATGGAATATTAACTAAATAATTTACTTGTGCGGAATAAAAGTAAACCAATAAAGTAAATGTTACCAGAGATTTTTATACTAGTTCGAACCTTTCGTTTTACGTCCAGTCCTAGACTCCTTCTGCAATTTAACTATCAACCCTCACTTAACCCGGAGGAACATGTATTATATCACGAGAGCAACCGAACATGACTTCAACTGCCTAAGCAACAGAATAGGAATTCAACCGCCTGAGCAACCGAACAGGACTTCCAATACAAATAGTGGAAATGTTTCAGACCGAGTATACTCTTGAATAGTGCCAATAAGTCAAGAATGTACACCCTTCCTATAATCTTCTCATTTATGGTATATCGTGTAATTTGTGAAGATGGGAAGTTAATTAAATCACTAATGAAGTTTGCTTGAATGTACAAGTGATTAGAATGAAGTATTTAATGTTTTGGAGCAAGATAGTTTAGAATATAAGAATGAGAATTAAAATGAATATTAGTGATTAGAAAAATGGATTTCTTGCTATTTATAGCAATTAAGAGTTGCAATCGTTCGTGAAAGGTAGCCATGAAAGGATATGGAAGCAACTCGTTGAATTGAAGTGTCTTTTCATAATATAGCCATTATGAAGATTCAACCATTTGAATAGCACGAATCAGCCAACTGAATGGATTAAAAATTGATGCAACAAAGAAATAGTTCAAAAACGACCCAATTCAGCTGGCTAAATATGGAAGGTCAGCCGTCTAAATATTTTAAGTAAACTGTGCATATGCACAAAATTCAGTCGGTTGGCCATTGCCATTCAGCCAGCTGAATTATGTGTTTTCTGGCATATAAAAAATGTTTTGAAAAACTTTAGCATATGGACATTGTTTTGAAAAATTTTAAATTGCGTGTGCACGCATATACCACTTCGGAGAGATTTTAACATGAATTTACTACTAAACTCAAACTAAATATTTTGCCAAAGCTTCAATCCAGAATTTAGTCTGCAAATTGTTAGACTATTTCTTGAGTAAAAACAATATCTTCTCCTGCAAGCATGGTTAGTTCATATGATGTTTACTTATATAGTTGTCATAATCAAAATCCTAGGTTCTAACAACATATCCAAAAGGCATATATTTATTTCAAACAATATTCATCATAGAATTAAGGTTACATAAAAAAGATTCATCATAGAACTAAGATTACATAATAGATTGCTTAATTCCCCCTTGGGCATACACTTAACTCTCTTAATCTACGACTTGCACTTCAGACCAATAATTGTACTTTATTCCTATTCCTTCAACCAGTCATTCAAGAGCATATTGGAAAGAGCCTTATTGAGTGGATCTATAATATTATTATTTTATTTTACCTTTTCGATTATATCACTCTATCATTGATAAATTGTTATATCATGTGATGATTGCATAGGTTATATCTTGACCTTTTATTGAGTTATTGGTTCAGATTGCAGTATGCATTGCATCATTGTTATCATAATATGTTTTTAGGGTCTCAATGATGAAAACCACTCCTAGCTCTCTTGTATATTTGCATACATATACACTTTTATTGCAAGACTATTCAAAGTGATGTTATATATAATGACCCAATATTTTCAACCATTCGCATCCGCACATGTCAGACTTGAATTGTTCAAAATGCCGTGTTGCAAATAAAATTTGGCAAATCTCAGAATATACAGTATATAAATAATCACAGAATCACAGACATAGAAATTAGAATACTCGCAGCGGAATTTAAAAATAACTTAGTGGTTCATGAAGCCACTATCAATAGTCTCAAAATAAGTATAAAGTTCATAGTCCTAAACCAAATATAGCTTGAAATCTCCATAGAAAATCTCAATATTAAATTGTCTTGATTACAAGGGCTAAAATAAGAACTGAACAGAAACTTGGCAGCAGCATGAAAAGAGATAATCTTCAGAAGTCCTAGCTCCGGAGAAAGAGGTCCGAACTGAAACTCAGGCTGACCCGAGCGTAAGAAATAAACACAAACACTCGAGTCAGGACATACATACTTATACAGTGTAAGCTAATTCAAGTGAACTGTAACATAAAGCAAGTAACTTAAAGGATGCTTAGGACCGCCCATCCTCTAAGGATCCGTTAAACTATTTACTATGTAGTAATACTTCGCTATTATAATAGTGTCTATTAGTAAAATAAACTTACTTTTAAATAGCGTTAAGGGGTTACCCATATAGCCCTTAACACATAATATATTCCCATAGTCTATACAGTACCATAATCTCCCTCGTACAGGGCGTCGTCAGAGTTAGGTATGGTACAAAACCAAAATCGTATAAGGCTTGCTAGGGTAGGTGACACGGCACAACTAGGAAATGTCAGGGTAGATATACCAATTACGCATCCGGACCGGTGGTAGCGCGTAGCTGCTACTACCGCCCACCACGAACAACACTCCCAAATCAAAGGTGCGCACCAACCAATCACAAAATCAATAGAATGGCATACGAAGAAGTGCGTCTGATAAGAGGTGCTACCTCCTTAGCCTGTCAATCGCTCCTGTTTTAGCCACCTTATGCCAACTCACAAGAGTCGGGTCCACGTATTTACCTCAAAGGAAACGTCACCACCATCCTACTTCATTCTAGAATCTCCACCGCGTTCACGGTTGTCAAAGTGGTTTTCAGTATCGACAGAGAGTATGCCTATATCCGATCCCGGTCTCTTTAACAACCAACGTTATTATTACGCGTGGTTATAAAAATCCAAAATAGTTTTATATTTCAATCAAAATACTACCTTTTAAAACTATTTAAAAGTGAAGTTATTATTCTTGCAAAAATCCAATATAAAATCCCAAAGGTTTAGCCTTAGTTCATTTGTATCAATTATAGCACTTGCAAAATGCGGAAATATCCATTACAACAGATTCGAGTAAATTAAATTTTAGACTTCAATATACTTTCAGCAAAATTTTAAACCTTTATTTAGACAAATTTGACTTATAAAATCATAATTTCCACCTTTAAATAGTCATCTAATTTACTAAAAAATTTATTATTTTTATAAAGTAAATTTTGCAAATATATAGCTAACTTCTATATACTTTACTTAAAAAAATCAAGTGCAAAACTTTCTATGAATTTTCTTAACAATTAAGTTTAATTACCATTTCAAAAATAAACCAAATTTCCAATTAATTTCTTTACTTACCTTTATTTTAAAACCAACCTCCCATTTCTAAATCAAGTTATATTTCAACTTCCATATTTTTCACAAAATTACCTATTTAAGTCATTGAAACTTAACCTTTATTAATTTGCTTTATATTCAAGTTATACCAAATCTTCATATTTTATTTCTTAACTTAAATTCCACTTATCTCACAAATCAAAATTTACAAGATAAATTTATACTTTAAATATTTAACATTTATTTATTTACATATTCAACTTGTATAATATCACTATACTTATAAAAACATTTTTAATCCCATTTGTAAACCAAATATTATAACATTCTAATTTAAAAATATTTAATAATTCCAGAAAATATATATATATATTTATAACCACGGGTCTGTATAATATTTTCTAACCTAGGTCAAGTGATACGGATAATATATCATTTCAATCCGTAATTTACAAAAAAAAATCCGGGTTCTATCATTTCAAACCCGCAATCCCAAGTTAAATAATAAATAAATAAATATCATTCAGGCCTATCATTTCAGCTCGTAACGATTCTATTCTACATGGAACTTGTAGTGTGATAAACAGTAAATACGTAAACGGTATAACAACATAATATAACAGTATAAAATATAACTGATGATGGGTAAATTTAATAACGAGATTTTTAAACATCATAAATTTATCACAGGCAATTAAAATATTAAATAAAATCATTCTACAGTTTCACTTGCTAATAATTTACAGATCTATAAGTATGTTTGTCGGGTGAGAAATACTCACCTCTATGCTGCTGAAGATTAGACTCAAAACTAGGATAACCACACTGGAAACAGCGTATAGAAAGCACGATCAAATATTGGAAGATGAGACAAACCGATTTCGATCTTGAAACAAGATAAGTAAATAAACTGAGTACGCGAATTCAATTACGGACAAAGAATTTTTTTAAATAAATCAAAATTGGAACGAGATTTCAGATAAAAGGATGATATGAAAAAATTGCTCGACCACTTCACCACACAGCTCCAACTGCACCTCACATGCTCGACACTGACCAGATTCTGGACACCCAAGTATTTAAGCAGTGGAATATTTTGGACATAAAGGTTGTGCTATCATTTTGTACATGTGCGCATGCACTTATTTTATTTATTTATTATATTCTTTTCTTTTCTTTTCTAACATTTGTCAGAGCAATATGTGGCAGAAGTGGTGCACGAACAAAAATACTTTCTTTTATTTATTTATATATATACATATATTAAGTGACATGTCCACTTGCATAGCTTGGCCATCACTGCATGGAGGCGAGGAAACGTCAGAAGGGGGTGGCGGAGAGGTTGAGCATGGTGTGGAATAAACAGATGGAAGTAAAGGAAACTAAAGAAAAAGAAAAATAAGAGGAAGAGAAAACATTGGCAGCCATTTACCTGATGTAGCTCGCGCAAGAAGGAAGAAGACCACAATGAGATGCAAATGTTTGATACGTGGGTTTGAAATTTATAGAATGAGTTGCGTTGATTGATAAAAGGAACGGCAAGAAATAATTAAAATTTGAATGTGCTTTATAATTAAAAACTTGCGTTGGTTAAAACGCAAGAAAAAGATAAAGTGGGAATGCGCAAATCAGGTCATGCGAAATTTAAAGGCAAGAAAGAAACGGAATTTGAACGTGTTCGCATTTCAGAGAAGATGCGTTTTATAATTAAAGGAGTAATTGATTTTTTTTCTTCTAAAATGTTTGAAGCAATTGGAAGATTTTATTCCATATATACACAAGAGGTAAATGGGAAGTTATACGCGAATGAAAAATGCAATAAGTGAATTTTGAACGGCAGCGAACATGAAATTTGAACATTATTGAAAGCCAATGGGTTTTAAATAAAATGAAACAAAATTTTTTTTGAACGTGTTTTAGTATTCAATCAGGGAAAGAAGGTTTTAAAATTTACACAGAAGTAATTGCGTTAAAATACTAGAAATAATGATAAAGTGGGACCACATGATGATTGAGGAAACAAAATGGCAAGAAAGATTTGAGCGAATATTTACAGTGGTATTGATTGCGTGAATTTACCAAAAGGAAACTGCAAGAAATCTTTAGCAAACATTTTGTACGCGTTTATAATTTATTACGAAGTAAAAGCATTGATTAAAACGCAAGAAATATTTATAAAATGGGAAGGTGGTGAAAATTATTTGCGCACAAGGTTGAGTATTTAAATGAAAACCAGTATTGATTACTTGGAAACGGTAGGAAATAATTCACTTTGAAACTGCCAGGAGGAATTTGCGCGTGATGTTTGATTTAGGAGATAATTGCGTTTGTCAAAAATGCAAGAAATAAATATGTTTGAACGGCAAGGAACACGCACGCGAGTAGCTTATTTATCAGTGGTTGCGTTGATCAAGGGGAAGAAAAACGGTAAGCAATAAATTTTGAACATTACGGAAAATCAAAGATTTCATACTTATCAAACAAATTGAAGTAAAGGAAAGTGGGATATCTTTAAATGTAAATGGCAAGTTACGGTTGAATTCCCTCCCCCCCCCCCCCCTCAAAATGCATGGAAATTTGTTTTTCAAATAGCAAAGTTAAGTAAAAAAATTCAATTTTAGTTGTTACTTATTCATTAAGTAAATATGCAAAAGAAAATAACGCACTTTTATAGCGTCAAATAAGTCAGCCAAACGGATATGAATGTATACTTTAAACGTACAAATTAAAGGTGTACTTAAATAGATTATTTATACACTATAACTTTTAAAATTATAATAAAATACGATTGCTTACATCCTTTTTATTCATTTACCATTTATTGAAAATTTATTACTTAAAAGGATGTATATAAGTAAAATATTAATTACTTAATTTTAAAAGGAATATAATCCATTTTTTTTAAAGAACAAAAAATGAAATAAAACGTTGTTACGAATATATTCAGTTATTATAAAAGATTTGGAAGTTAGGATTAAAAATTTAAAACTTCAACTAATGTTGGACTTTAACCAAAATAGGAATTATAGACATTTGTTTATATTTATAAAATTTGGGTGATTAAAAATTCAACTTTTTGTTTTAAAATAAAACCCAAAGTTTAAAATAAAAGAATAAAATAAGTTCTTAAGAAAAATATGAAATAAATAAAGAATTTCTTAAATTAATTGAAGTTGGAAATTAGAAATCGTAAACAAAATACAACTGACACTGAAAAATGTCAATTACACTTTTAAAAATGTTTTGAAACCAAAATATATACAAAACAAGTTATTTTACCCCTGAAAACATAAATTAGAACATTACATGATCAAATAAAATATTATTTATATAATTTAAAGTAAACAATTTTGTTAAATACAGCAAATTACATAGAATAGTTAAAAAGGCATAACTTTCACATTATAAATCAGATTTCAACGAAACAAAAAGTAGTATTCTTAAAATTTTATTTACTTTCAAAATAAAGGATAAAATTCAAATTTTTTATACTTTTAAATTTTTAAATTTAAAAGTCAAAGTTTGACCGTATTGACAAAGTTCATATTTCCGGAAAATATTCTATTAATTCATCTGTGGAATTCTAATCCACACCAAAATTTATATTTTTAAGAAAACAAATATCTAAATTAAATAAATAAATCATTTATTAAAATTTTTAGGATGATACATAGATGGTTTGGATGGCAAGCAAAGTGTATATATGTTTTGTTCTTAAATGCAAATGAAAATGAGGAGTTTTGAAATGAGAATTAAATCTTCTTGTACATGATTTGTAAATGAGAAATACACGGCTAGGAAAAAATTTGTATGGATAAAGAAAGAAATAAAGAGGCTATGTAGAAAAAGGCAAGAAATCAAGCAATGACCTGATGGATTTAATTAATTTTTTTCCTTTGTATTAACAATTGTTCTTAATTATATTGAATTTGTTAAATGTGTTCATTTATTATGATTGAATCCTCAAATAAATTCATTCAGATAAGTTTCATTCTTTTATATTACCTTATGAATAAAATATGCATTTCCACTTTAATATTCCTTCCTTATTTTATTACAAAGTTTATTTTTCATCATATTAAATTACCAAAATTTTATCAATTTAACAATTTTAATTATTAAAAATTTATGGGTCATTGCACTATCTCCCACTCAAAACTTTTCGTCCTCGAAAAGGAAAAAGGTAGGGGAATAGAAACAACCTAAAAGAAAACTGAATTGAAACTTAAAATAGAACCATTAACCTAAACCATACAAATTCAATTTTAAATTAATAATTGATTTCATCTATTTAATTTCACTTAAGTTAAATTTAACTATTTCAAATTTCATTACTTCATCTTCCAATTATCTTAAAATAAAAAAATTTAAAATCATAAGTTTGAAAATCATTTGTTATACTCAAAAATGTGTTCAATAAATTAATTTCTTCTTTATTCCTAATTATAATTATATTTATTTCCCTCAATATATTTTTATCATCTATGTTAAATATATTTACACTTATTAGAACTGCTTAAATTTATTCTAAGTTCCTTTAACGTCATTTTATATTGTAAATTATTCTATTACCCTTTTATTCTATTTACCTTTGTTAATCTTTTTATAACTAGAATTTAAGTGTATAACATTTATCATAACCACTTAAATTTTATTTATAAAATTGTTTTATATTGTATATTATCCAATTACATTGTTAACCTCTGAAAATCAAGGTAAGTTATATTAAAATGCAATTGAGTATTGTACAAATAATACTTTCAAATTCAATTATCTCAAGTTTGAATCATTTATTAAAAATTTTGATTTTCTTTTTATAATTGAAATTATTCTTCAAGATAAAATTTAAGAATCAAATTTCTGATTCCCTTCAAACCATTTAGAGAAAAATAAGTATATGTACATAATATGTCAAATCAAATTTAAATCATATCTCTATATATTATAAATCAAGTCATATTTTAGAGATTCAAATCAATTAAATTCTCAAGATAACACTATAGCCAGACTACAGAATGGTCTCTTCACTTCGAAAATGAATGTAGATGATGTTATAGTCATCACCGAAATTATTTTCCAGCGACAAAGAGAAGAGTAATGATTTTTAAACCTTTAAAATTATTTGGAAACAAATTTATATTCGAAATTATTTAAATAATATATCCTTTTAAAACTTTAACACAAGATTTGAAACCATCGGAAATTTGAATTCTCAAGTTCTTGTTTTAATTTCATTTCTGTTTCCAAATTAATTTATAACCATTGTTTATAGTTCACTTATTTATATGAGACAAAACCCAAGACCATAAATAAAATCAAAGATTATTATCTCTTGACAACTAGTTAAATTAATTATAAAAATTCTGAAAATTATACTTATATATATAATATTAGATTTTTTTTCCAAATATAGGAACAAATTTTTCAAAACAAGGATAGAGATTCAAATTTGATGGACTCAAATCAAAGAGAATTTTGATTTAAAGATAAGTTGGAATCAGAAGATTCGATGATTAAATATAAAATAAGGAACTGGATAAGTTTATATAAATCGCGGTCAACCTTAACCGGGTCAACCGTGACTTAAAAATAAGATCGATGTAGATTTTCGGGGGTAAATCTACATTCGATATGAAGAGATAGAGTTCGAAATAACCAAAGACACTAGAATCTAAACCGAGGATAAATATAAATCTCTGGTGAATCAATGCTAATTGTAAAAGAGTTTCACCCTTTATTAGAATATTGGCGAGACCGCCAATTCACTATAAAGATCATCCGAAGTGGAGTTATGAGATACTCCAGAATAGAAAGAAGATGAATAGTGAGGGACATGAATGAACTTTGGAACCGCAGGGAGCGTTCCAAAATTCAAAGGAAATCGAATCAAAAGGAAGAGATTCAAGCTCGAATGAAAGTGATTCTGTAAATCAAATTTACCATACATGCTAAGTTTTGCCCAGAGCCAAAGCTCTAATACCAAACTATAATGAACCGATATTTTCAACCATTCTCATCCGCACATGTTAGACTTGAATTGTTCAAAATATCGAGTTGTAAATAAAATTTGGCAAATCTCAGAATATACAGTATATAAATAATCACATAATCACAGACACAGAAATCAGAATACTCGCAGTGGAATTTAAAAATAACTTAATGGTTCATGAAGCCACTATCAATAGTCTCAAAATAAGTATAAAGTTCATAGTCTTAAACCAAATATAGTTTAAAATCTCCACAAAAAATCTCAATATTAAATTGTCTTGATTACAAAGGCTAAAATAAGAACTGAACAGAAACTTGGCTGCAGCTTGAAAAGAGATAATCTTCAGAAGTCCTAGCTCCAGAGAAAGAGGTCCGAACTGAAACTCAGGCTGACCCGAGCGTAAGAAATAAACACAAAAGTAATAGAATGGCATACGAAAAACAACCACCCACCTCGAACAACACTCCCAAATCAAAGGTGCGCACCAAACAATCGCAAAAGTAATAGAATGACATACGAAGAAGTGCGTCCGATAAGAGGTGCTATCTCCTTACCCCGTCAATCACTCCTGTTTTAGCCACCTTATGCCTACTCATGGGAGTCGGGTCCACGTATTTACCTCAAAGGAAACGTCACCACCATCCTACTTCATTCTGGAATCTCCTTCGCGTTCACGGTTGTCAAAGTGGTTTTCGGTATCGACAGAGAATATGCCCATATCCGATCCCGGTCTCTTTAAAAACCGACGTTATTATTACCCGTGGTTATAAAAATCCAAAATAGTTTTATATTTCAATCAAAATACTACCTTTTAAAACTATTTAAAAGTGAAGTTATTATTCTTACAAAAATCCAATATAAAATCCCAAAGGTTTAGCCTTAGTTCATTTGTATCAATTACAGCACTTGCAAAATGCGGAAATATCCTTTACAATAGATTCGAGTAAATTAAATTTTGGACTTCATTATACTTTCAGCAAAATTTTAAACCTTTATTTAAACAAATTTGACTTATAAAATCATAATTTACACCTTTAAATAGTCATTTAATTTACTCAAAAAATTATGATTTTTACAAAGTAAATTTTGCAAATACATATCTAACTTCGTTATACTTTACTTAAAAAAAATCAAGTGCATAATTTTCTATGAATTTTCCTAACAATTAAGTTTAATTACCGTTACAAAAATAAACTAAATTTTAAATTAATTTCTTTACTTACCTTTATTTTAAAACCAACCTCCCATTTCTAAATCAAGTTATATTTCAACTTCCATATTTTTCATAAATTTACCTATTTAATTCATGGAAACTTAACCTTTATTAATTTGCTTCATATTCAAGTTATACCAAATCTTCATATTTTATTTCTTAACTTAAATTCCATTTATCTTACAAATCAAAATTTACAAGATAAATTTATACTTTAAATTTTTAACATTTATTTATTTACATATTCAACTTGTATAATATCACTATACTTATAAAAACATTTTTAATCCCCTTTTTAAACCAAATATTATAACACTCTAATTTAAAAATATTTAATAATTCCAGAATATATATATATATATAACCACGGGTCTGTATAATATTTTCTAACCCAAGTCAAGTGATACGGATAATATATCATTTCAACTCGCAATTTACAAAAAAATCCGGGTTCTATCATTTCAAACCCGCAATCCCAAGTTAAATAATAAATAAATAAATAAATATCGTTCAGGCCTATCATTTCAGCCCGTAACGATTCTATTCTATAGGGAACTTGTAGTGTGATAAACAGTAAATACATAAACGGTATAACAACATAATATAACAGTATAAAATATAACTGATGATGGGTAAATTTAATAACGAGGTTTTTAAACATCATAAATTTATCACAGGCAATTAAAATATTAAATAAAATCATTCTACAATTTCACTTGTTAATAATTAAAAATCTATAAGTACGTTTGTCGGGTGAGAAATACTCACCTCTATGCTGCTGAAGATTAGACTCAAAACTAGGATAACCACACTGGAAACAGTGTATAGAAAGCACGATCAAATATTGGAAGATGAGACAAACCGATTTCGATCTTGAAACAAGATAAATAAATAAACTGAGTACACGAATTCAATTACGGACAAAGCAAATTTTTAAATAAATCAAAATTGGGACGAGATTTAAGATAAAAGGATGATTTGACAAAATTTCTCGATCACTTCACTACACAACTCCAATTACACCTCACATGCTCGACACTGACCAGATTCTAGACACGCAAGTATTCAAGCAGTGGAATATTTTGGACATAAAGGCTGTGCTATCATTTTGTACAGGTGCGCGTGCACTTTTTTATTTATTTATTATATTTTTTTCTTTTCTTTTCTAACATTTGTCAGAGCAATATGTGGCAAAAGTGGTGCACGAACAAAAATACTTTATATATATATATATATATATATATATATATTTAGTGACATGTCCACTTGCATCGCTTGGCCATCACTGCATGGAGACGAGGCAAGGTCGGGAGGGGGTGGCAGAGAGGTTGAGCATGGTGTGGAACAAACAGATGGAAGTAAAGGAAACTAAAGAAAAAGAAAAATAAGAGGAAGAGAAAACATTGGCAGCCATTTACCTGATGTAGCTCGCGCAAGAAGGAAGATGACCACAATAAGATGCAAATGTTTGATATGTGGGTTTGAAATTTATAGAATGAATTGCGTTGATTGATAAAAGGAACGGCAAGAAATAATTGAAATTTGAACGTGCTTTATGATTAAAAACTTGAGTCGATTAAAACGCAAGAAAAAGATAAAGTGGGAATGCGCAAATCAAGTCATGCGAAATTTTAAGGCAAGAAAGAAACGAAATTTGAACGTGTTCGCATTTCAGGGAAGATGCGTTTTATAACTAAAGGAGTAATTGATTTTTTTCTTTTAAAACGTCTGAAGCAATTCAAAGATTTTATTCCATATATACACAAGAGGTAAATGGGAAGTTATACGCGAATGAAAAATGCAATAAGTGAATTTTGAACGGCAGCAAACATGAAATTTGAACGTTATTGAAAGTTAATGGGTTTTAAATAAAATGAAACATTTTTTTTTGAACGTGTTTTAGTATTCAATCATGGAAAGAAGATTTTAAAAATCACACAGATGTAATTGCGTTAAAACGCAAGAAATAATGGTAAAGTGGGACCACGCGTTGATTGAGGAAACAAAATGGCAAGAAAGATTTGAGCGAATATTTACAGTGGTATTGATTGCGTGAATTTAGCAAAAGGAAACTGCAAGAAATCTTTGGCAAATATTTTATACACATTTACAATTTATTAGGAAGTAAATAAGTTGATTAAAACGCAAGAAATATTTGTAAATGGGAAGATGGTGAAAATTATTTACGTACAAGGTTGAGTATTTAAATGAAAACCCGTATTGATTGCTTGGAGAAACGACAGGAAATAATTCACTTTGAAACTGCCAGGAGGAATTTGCACGTGATGTTTGATTTAGGAGATAATTGCGTTTGTCAAAAATGCAAGAAATAAATATGTTTGAACGGCAAAGAACACGCACGCGAGTAGCTTATTTATCAGTGGTTGCGTTGATTAAGGGGAAGAAAAACGGTAAGCAATAAATTTTGAACGTTACGGAAAATCAAAGATTTCATAATTATTAAACAAATTGAAGTAAAGGAAAGTGAGATATCTTTAAATGTAAATGGCAAGTCACGGTTGAATTTCGCCCCCCAAAATGCACGGAAATTTATTTTTCAAATAGCAAAGTTAAGGAAAAAATGAGCGCGTACTTTTTTCAATTTTAGTCGTTACTTATTCATTAAGCAAATATGAAAAAGAAAATAATGCACTTTTATAGCGTCAAATAAATCAGCCAAATGGATATGAATGTACACTTTAAACGTATAAATTAAATGTGTACTTAAATAGATTATTTATACACTATAACTTTTAAAATTATAATAAAATACGATTGCTTACATCATTTTTATTCATTTACCATTTGCTAAAAATTTATTACTTAAGTGGATGTATATAAGTAAAATATTAATTACTTAATTTTAAAAGGTATATAATCCATTTTTTTTAAAGAACAAAAAATGAAATAAAACGTTGTTACGAATATATTCAGTTATTATAAAAGATTAGGAAGTTAGGATTAAAAATTTAAAACTTCAACTAATGTTAGACTTTAACCAAAATAGGAATTATAGACATTTGTTTATATTTATAAAATTTGGGTGATTAAAAATTCAACCTTTTGTTTTAAAATAAAACCTGAAGTTTAAAATAAAAGAATAAAATAAGTTCTTAAGAAAAATATGAAATAAATAAAGAATTTCTTAAATTAATTGAAGTTGGAAATTAGAAATCGTGAACAAAATACAACTGACACTGAATGTCCATTACACTTTTAAAAACGTTTTAAAACCAAAATATATACAAAACAAGTTATTTTACCCATGAAAACATAAATTAGAACATTACATGATAGAGGTTGTCAAAGGAATGTCAAATCCAAGGAGGCAAAACAAAGAATATACTATGAGTGGAAACCATAGCTTTTCTATTTTAGTAATTGATTAGTGTAATTTGGATTTAAATATGCCGTAGGGAATTTTGATTTGTGAAAACATCATATTATAACCCTATAACTCCTTCAACACAAAATGTCAACTAGATTGAAATCTTAAATTTGTTTATGTCAAAATAATGGAAATTATGAAGATTTGCAATGCTTATTTCCATGAATTAAATAGAAACTCCTTTGTTTATATTTATGTAAAATAGGAGTTGCATAGAGCATAAAAAGTGGAATTGTAAGTTTCTATTATCGATAGATTCTATTATTTTGATATAATAAGTTGAGTCAAAAAATTTATTATATAAAAATCTATTGATCGGAATCTTTAGATATGAATATTGAAATTTTGGTATTGTTGATAATATGAAATGAGACTTGTATAATTATGTAAAGAGTAGACGTTTAAACGCTATTTTAGGACGTATATTCCACACGCTTTGAAATTACTAGGTGTGTATTTATATACATATATTAGCGTAATTAACGTATAATTATATTGTATAATTGCGTAGTTAAATAGGTTATTAATTCTATTAAATCCTCCATATGAAGGTAATTAATGTTGAAGGCAAAATAAGAAAGATTTCTTATAAAGCCTTGATTATGGAAATGGTGAGATGTGTGGTAATATATGCAAAGTGATGTAGATTAAGACTAAGTTATTAGGACTTTAGGTCAGTCAAAAGCACACAGAAGTCTTCCCAACTAATCTGGCTACCAGCAATGTGACTTTGGAGCTGATGTGAGATATCACCTATAATAACTAAATATGATCATGCAAGGTCAATCCCAAATTCTGTAGGGTAAATCTATTGGAAATGTGGATTACGGATCTTAAGGCTGGATTAACAGTAGAAGGGGGTGAATAGTGTTTAATGGATTTTATGAAAATTTTGAAATCTTTTCAAATTAAACACAAATAGATGCAATTTACAAACACAGAGAAAATCATAGAACCAGATACAGATGCAAATAGTAAATAAAAGCAGTAAAGGAAAGAATACATCGGAATTTTATACTGGTTCAAAGTTACCCTACATCTAGTCCCATACAATTTCTTGTACAAATTATTTCTTTTCAAATATAATGTTGATATCACAACCTTTTCAAGGCCATGAGATACACGCTCCTGTCTCAAAGTCTAAGGCAAATTCTCTTGATTTAACTAGGCTACATGATCAACTAATTGATTTAAGGGCTATAATCACACTCAATTGATTTACAGGCCATAATCACACCGTTTCCAATCACATTTTGGTTGAGGAAGGCTTGATACACTTCTATCTTTTGATCCTTGATTACAAATGATCCTATAACTCTAAATAGCACCGAGATATTTGAGAGAGAGTGGTAGAGAATGAAACTAGAGACGATCGAGTTTGATTCACTTAGGATTTGGTAGAGTTTTATTAAGGCATTTGAAATATAAGAGAATATTTGAGTGGAGAAAGAGTGAAGAAATGAAGAAAAATTAACTTAAAATTCGTTGAAAACAACTGTTATATATAGGAGAACAACGGTCATGTCTATTCGCAAAAGGTTTTGACGAATAAACACTTCTTTTGAAAATTTCAAATTTGAAATCTACGACTACCATGTCGACATGTCTATTTTATTTTTGAAAATTGATTTTTCTTTAAAATGATTCCATTCCACAATTAAAATCTAAATAAAGTTTTTAGTGCTATCATGAAGTTTTAACATAAATCAAGACTCTAATACTTATCTTGATATCTTGAACTCTTGAAGTCTTGATATCATGAGTATTCAATCTTGATTTCTACAATCTTGAATTTGTCAGTCTGGCATCGCTATAACGTATAGTCTACATTCTCAGTACCTGCATATATATATATATATATATATAAATATATATAAGCTGCATATACATATATATCTGGACAAGAATATTAATATTTTATAAGAAGTCCTAAGGTTGTTGTCATCAAAATCATCATCTCAGGAATTAATAATCTCCTTGTTTTTTATGATGACAATCTTTGTTTATAAAATCTACTCCAACAAATTTCGAATCTACTCTGACTCCCCCTTATTCCAACAACTCCCCCTTAATATAATAACTCCCCCTTAATCTAAGCCTATCTAACCTATTTTATAGTTCTCCCTTATTGTCGTCAACAAAACTAATCCTAAACTACATAACTCCACGTAAATATTATACTATAGAACCGTATACGGTAATAAAAGTATAGTAGAATGTAAACGGGACAAATAATAATATGAGTAAATTATAGTAAGGTAAATGTGAGAGATATGAAAATTTTAAACATAATCAATCAATATATACATCATGTTCTTATCAACTCACACTATGTTCAATCATATATTACATACCATATTCAAATCAATACAAACCATACTAATCTAAACCAAATCAAACCAAACAATTCAAACCAAATAAAAATAAATCAAACCATATGTGTCAAATCAAACATTTCTTAGAACTTGAACCCAACCTTCTTCACCGAAGATAGGATCTGCCTTTATAGCATCCCATTCTTCATTATCTTTGTTCAAAGTTCATTTTAGTTTCGCTTCAAGTTCTTCTTTGTTGTGGGCAAAGATCATCCATCAGATGGCAACAAAGTGCCTTTCTTGTTCCTTTATCGTCTGCATTTGGCTTAATTCTAAGCGACGTTGATTGCGAAGGATAAAAGTAAGTAAGTCCTTGAAGGAATTGAGAGTTTCTTCATGATTCTCACTTAGATTATGAATAGGAGAGGCCATTTCTTGATAAAATATGAAGAAATTCAATGGAAAAAAGAGAATTGAAAGTATGCATTATTCTAGAAGAAACATGTGTTCAGAGAGTTAGAAAGTCGTTTGAAATGAAAAGACACAAGGTAGTTATGTCAATTTAAATTTCAAAACAAAAAACAGTTTCTGGTCGTTACATGTCGACATGGGAGGTAGGAGGATGTCGACATGCCCCTGTTAATTTTGGTAATTTGCTTTGTTTCTTTATATTATGTACAAGTATATATATATATAAACTTATATAATATAATAACAAGCATTCCAGAGATATTTTAGAGCTAATAAACTGAAATAAAGGATTTTCATCGATAATTTTAGTTAACATAACATAAAACTATACATAACATTAACTAAAGAGAGATACAAACTAACACAACATGAAATGAAACTGGTATTAGTTACAGGATGATGAAGATGATGATAATCAAAGCTTGAGACTCACTTTCCCAAAGAACTTATTCATTTTAGTGGAAATCCTGTCCAACTTTTTACTAACGGTTCTTTTAAGAATCCATTGGTTTTCCACGATAATCTTTTTGTTCTTGAGAAGCGTTTTGTTGGATGGATTGATAGGAGTGACATGGTATTCGATGCTTTACAATGAAGTCTTTTCCTTCACCTCTCCTTCTTCTTCAATTTCCACCTCCTCCCCTTCTTCTTCTTCCTCCTCCTCCTCCTCCTCTCTCTCTTATAATCAACAGCAAAGTAGTTGAAAATTCGAATGAGGTAAATTTCATGGTATAAAGTGTTTTTGTTAGTCATTGAGAAGGATGGTTTTGATGACAACAACCTTAGGACTTATTATAAAATATAAATACTAATATTATAGTTTAGATATATATGTATATACAGAATATAAGCATGCAGGTACTAAGAATGAAGACCGTATAGTATAAAGATACAAGACTGATGAATTTAAAGATAGAAGATATCAAGATTGAAGACTCATGAGTATCGAGATATCAAAAGTTAAAGATTTCAAAGTACAAGATAAGTATTGAGTCTAGAATTATTTTAAAACTTCTTGAAAGCTTGGAATGAAATCCACTTTGAGCCTGTTAAAGGGATGGAACCCTAGTGGGATGGAAGCCATGACAATATCTAGTAGAACATATAGTGGTCCTATTTTGATATCCATTAATTTTATGAAAATGCTTTTCAAAAAATATATCTCTTATTCCAAAAAAAAAGTTTTTCAAAGCCTTCTTTTCAAAAAGACATCTCTCCTATTTGAAATACTTTAGCCTCAAAATTATCATTATCATTTTTAACATTTTGATTTCAAAATTGTCCTTGATTTTAAACTATCTCTTGTTTTGATATTTAGCTTTTAAATATTTATATTTCAGATTTTAAATCATTAAGATTATATAATAAAAATTACTTTCTAAACTCTTTTATATGTTTAAACTATATTCAAGTATATTTATAAAAGTTTAGAAATTGTTTTGAAATATTATAGAAACCAATTTTAATAAGAAAAACAAAATCACCATTTTTTCCTAGAGCATGTCGATATACTCCTACTCTCCATGTCGACATGGTGCCCGTTAATTTAAAAATTTTAAATTTTCAAAAGAAGTGTATGTTCGTCGTATCCTTTCATGAATAGATATAGCTGTTGATCTCTATAAATATCAGTAAGTTCTAAACGAATTTTTACCAGATTTTCATTCATTTTCTCTCCTCTTCATCTTCCATATTTATTCAAAAGAATCCCAAACCATACTCTGCTGAAATACCAAGTGAATCAAACTTGATTATCTGTTGTTTGATTCTCTTCCACTCTTTCCATAAGATCTCAGTGCTATTCAGACTTATAGAATTATTTGTAAATCAAACTGTTGAGTAAAAGGTGAGGTTGAGCCTTGAAATCAATTGGGTGTGATTGTTACCCCGAAAATCGATTAGGTGACCTTGTGGCCTGTAAATCAAGAGAGTTTGCCCCAGACTCGAATACAGGAGGGTGTACCTCATGGCCTTGAAATCGAGGGTGTAATATGGGAGATTGTTTTGAAAAGAAATTCGTAGAATTGTGCGGGATTTGATGTAGGGTAACACCGAACTAGTATAAAATCCTGGTATGTTCTTTCCTTTACTGCTTTTATTTATTATTTGCATCTGTGTCTGATTCTGTGGTTATATCTGTGTCTGTGTATTGCATTTGTTGATGATTAAATTACACAAGTTTCAAAAAGATTTAGTAAATCGACAAAACACTATTCACCCCCTTTCTAGTGTTATTCTAGCCTTAAGATCCGTAATCCGCATTTCTAACAGATTCACCTAAAGTAAAAAATTTAAGATGAAGTTCATCCAAAATCACTTGCACCCAAAAAATATCATAGTGCCCAAAAATTGAAAAAAGAGCCTTACAAACTTTTAAGGTCGGGTGATTGATATTTCCCGATCTTGGAGTTATGGTGTGTTGCAAAAGAAGGTTTACAATTCTAGCTTTAGGAGGGATATTTCGGTTTATAAATTCAAAGTTATAATCCCTTCAAAAATGTAATGAAATGTCTCACGATCATGTTCATCGATTTTAAAATCCGAAAGATCCATTCCCGTACACTTACAACCAAGAATGTTACCCAAAAACTCACTATTTAAAACAACACGCGTTCCTTTAATGCTACTCCACATTTTCCCTTCATTTCCTTCATAAAAACCACGATTCAAATTCGCATAAAACATTTTGACAAGATTCAAATAACAAACAAAATCATTTTGAGAATCATTATGTAACGACACGTAATTTACGATAATTAAAAATATTAAATTAATTAAGATTTGCAATTTAATATTGTAAGAAATCAAAATTTACGACTTATACATGGTAATTTTTTTATTACAATATAATTTAATAATGTAGTGTGAATGTTATTGACAACTATTTTAATGTAATTTCAATTAATGGTAATAATGAAAGTTAATAAGGAATAAAATTAAACGTTTTATTAAAAAGAGAAATCAATGTTAATTGATTTGGTTGGTTTTTGAAAGTGTGTAGGACCATGTAATATGGAATTGTGCAAATAATAAACTTGATAACGGATAAAAGTAGTAAAGTAAATGAAATAATAAATGAGCACACCAAAGATTTTTATACTGTTTCGAACTTCCCGTTCTATGTCTAGTCTCAGACTCTCTTCTAGAATTTAACTAACAACAATACCCTCGCTTAACCCAGACGAATAGGTATACACAGCCTGAGCAGCAGAACAGACACCTAAGCAGCAGAACATGATTTTTTCATCAACAGCAGAAGAGGACATCACTAATATAAAAGAATATCTGACACTGTGTGTTATTGATAACACTGATTTTTCTCTGATGGTATAAACCTCCTATAATCAAATCCTCAAGTGTATGAAGTGTATGTGAAGATATGAAAAGAAGATGTTGCTAAGAATCGAAGATTATGAAAGTTAATTTGGAGATTCAAAGCAATAAAATGCTTGTATGTTGTTTGAATGCGAGTATGAGAGCGCAAGAAGAATATAAGATAGTTATTCAGTGAGTATGAAGTGTTTGGGAACATATATTTATAGTAGACAGAGGGTTGCTGCCATTGGTGAAGTGTTTTGACAAAAAGAAGCAACTATTCTCGTTCAGAGAAGGATCGCCACCGTTCGTAGAATGGAAATGTCTTTTCAAAATATGACAGTTCGGTTCAGGTCAGTCGACTGGCCGATTTGGACCAGTCGACTAATCATTCAACAATTTAAAAGAAAAGCAGTGCTCAATTGTGCATTTACACCAGTCATTCGACTGGTTGTTTATAGCCAGTCGACTGGATGTAGTGTATTTGCACTGGTAGCTTTATTTTTGTAAAAAAATGAGAACGATGAAGTGTGGACTACTTGAGGATAGATTTTAACAATTTCTAAGATTCAAATACAAGTATTAAACAGTGAAAACATAGATTCATAGTCTCGATATCACCATAGTCCTTTGATTGTTTCTTTTTCTTGTGATTTATCATGCATTCTCTTTTTCTTCTAAATTGCTTTTTCATGAATCCAAAAACTAGTGATTGAACATTCTCCCCTTTTTTGATTGATGACAACCTGTATATACTTAACCTAGAGAACATATAAAAACTCCGCCTGAATATATGACATTTCTTGTATCTGCATCAAAATGGTTAGTACATATACTTTTCCTCCTCCTTTTGTCATCGACAAAAAGGAGACATATTATAGCAATAATTACAATACAAAGTGTAGAAACAAATATCCATAGTGAGACTAATTAGTACAAGTTTTAGAAATGTCCATAGCTTCAAACTAAAGGATAAGAGTACCAATAATAAAATAACAAGAGCACCTACCAAACTTACCATCCAACCAATAGAAGCTCATTCGTCAAGATCCCACTTACACTCTTCTTCCAGTGCAGTCTCCTTCCTCGGTCTAGAAGTGCCTTGAGCACCACTGCCTGCTCCACTAATGTCACTACTAGTATGCTCCTCTGATGTAGACTATGTAAAACGAGGTGTTGGACGCTTGTCTTGAGCGACAGGGGTGGCAGCGGTGGAGAAAGAACATGATATGGCGTCCGATCAAGTAAAGAAGAAGCCTTTGATTTTATCAAGCTTCTTATCCACTTTCTTGAGTCTTGAATCTAGGATAATTTGATTTCAGAAAAGGATTTCAATGGATTCACGTGTGTTGGAGGAGGTAGCTAAACGGATAACTTCTTCATCTTGATGGGGTTCCTGCTCTCTAATTACAGGACCTCCAGTTAGTTGTTAAGCCTGTTGACGCTTCCAATCTTAGTATGCGGTAATAGGTGGAGGTTTTGCCCGTAGCTTTATAAGGCTTATGGTACGGATATTGATCATTCCGACAGTAGAGAATTCTGAACCGGGTTGACGAACACCAACATCTAAAAGAAGTCGCATGATATACTCACCAAAGCAAATAACGTGCATATTCCCATAGGGGAAGGTAAGAAATTCATCCAAAATACGTCGTAACCAATTTACGCGTATATTTCCCCATACCGCATAGAGAGCTTTGAAATTCTCTAGCTATATCAATTCATACGATCTGGTTCTTAGGAGAAAAGAACGCATATGAGTCTTGTGCAAGATTTGTGCTTTAGGCCTTAGAAGCTTGGATCGCAATTCAGTCATATCATCACCCATGAACATGTGCCTAACTCATCTCTATGTCTTATATTGCACTCAACATCATCCAAATCAATACCTTCACTTAGAGATTGAAGGATATGTGCTATTCGATCAAGCGAAAAGAAAACTGGTTGTCCATAGACCAAACTCCTTACACAATTATTGGGATTAGATGGTTGTCGGTGGTCAAGATTAAGATTAGCATAAAAGAGCTTTACCATAAGATGGTTAATTTTGTGGTGATTGGAATTGTAGTTGAGTAGCGATTCTAATCCGCATCTCCGCATTAATTCTTGAAGTGCATAAGCTCCGAAATCAAAGTACACCATAAAAGAACCTTCAAAAATCCTTGAATTTTTCATCTTTTCCCATCTTTCAATTACAGTGGCATCATATAGCCAATAGGTGACATGGGTATTGACGGAAGATGAAGAGGCTTGCTTTGGTCATTTTGATCTAGGAGGAGCCATCAATTTTATGTTTTTGAGAGAGATTTGGGGGAAAAAGGGGATTATGGTTTCAAGAGATCGAAAGAAAGGTAAAAATAATGAAGATGGTAAAGTAAAAAGTAAGGGGAAATGGGTTAAAAAGGGAAGGCCATAGTTAATTTGTACAGCTAGTCAACTGGTCGGGGTAGGTCAGTCGACTGGTTGCTAACCCTAGAGCAATTGTTCTCTGTAAACAGTCGACTGATCTATCTATTTCAGTCGACTGGCTGTGGATAAAATTGCCAGTAAATTCTAAAACTTTTCTTTTAATCTTTATTCAAATATTTATGGAATAAAAACATACATGAATAAGGCAAACATAGAAATACACAAGGAAATCGATTATTTTGGAGTCGAAGGAGAGCATTCATCTGGTTCAATCTTGGCGACTTCAACGTGAGGTTGTAGAGGTGACCAATAGTTTTGGCGTTCCCAAGAGTTGGAAGATACCAGAGGTTGCTGTGGAATTTTCTCCCATGGATTGCAGCAAAATGTATGTGCTTGACGAGATGATGAAGGTTCAATAACATCTTTCTTCGGTGATTTGCCACAAAATTTTAAGGCAATCGATTCTATTAAGCTAAGACGTCTGGAATTTATTTGTTGTTCATAATGCATCTCTCTTTGCAAGTTGATTTGCTCCCTTTGATAGTGGCAGATGTCGTTTATTTTCTCTTTAGTTTTTGGAGAAATAAAAAGTGATCTTCTTGACTTCTTGCTATTTGGTGTATGTCCAGTGTGATATTGTCCCTAATTATGAGCTGGTTCACTTTCAAAAGTAGGAGTGGCCAAAGAAGAAGTTGAGCTATTTGAAGATGGTGGTGTGGCATATGATAGCTTAGAGTTGGAGGAATCATATGAATTATGAGAAGCCATTGAAAAAAAGTTGAAGAGTTTGAGAATGAAATGGTAATGGTGATTTCTATAGTATGAAAGAATATATATATATATACACATACATACATACATATATATAGGAGGTGGACCAGAATTTGATGGCCAGAGATGGGAATGAACAAGAGCCAGAGGAAATGATGTATGGAAGGAATGGATGAGAGAAAATTCAAAAATGGATGGTTATGGTCTGATGTGATATAAGTTAAAAAAAGTATATAGCTCAGCAAGTAATACAACACAGCATAACTGGTAAAGCATACACTTACCAGCCATGAGACTAGAGTTCAAACCCCAGCAGCTACATTATTTTTGTAACCCAAAATTTTAAAGAATATTTATAACCAAACCTCTAGTTGAGACAATAAACACATATAGCTCAAATGGCAAGAAATAATTGCAAGTCTATAACCAAGAGATTATGAGTTCAAGTCCTTTTTAGTGTCATGAAAACCAAAAAAAATGTTTACTTTTGCCAAAAAAATTTGCATGAAAACTTTCTTTTGCATATCAATATTTTATCAAATTGTGCTATGACTTTTGCATATAAAAAAATGCATATAAAAACGATATATTTTGGAAAAAAAATCATGAAAATTTATAAATCTTTAAAAGAGATGATTCCAAGTTCTCATCTTAATTTGATGAAAGTATTTTCATTTAAAGGTTTTGTAAAGAAATCTTCCAATTGTTTGTTAGAGGAAACAAATTATAGATTTATCAAATCCTTTTCAATATTATCACGAAGAAAATGATGATGAATGTCAATATGTTTTGTCTGTGAGTGATTGACAAGATTTTTAGATAAATTTATAGCACTAGAATTACCATAATTAGCACTGGAATCATCACAATAAATAGTTGATTTGGATAAGTTAAACCCAAAATCTTGTAGTGTTTGCTGCATATAGATAACTTGAGCACATGCCAAAGCTGTGGAAATATATTATGCTTCACATGTCGATATTGAAACACGGTTTTATTTCTTATTAAACCAAGATATAAGAGACCATCCAATGAAGTGACAAGTCCCACTTGTACTCTTTCTACCTATCCGGCTTCTTCTAAAATTAGCGTCACTATATGACACTAATTCAAAAGGACATTCCTTTGGATAGAATAGCCCAAAGTCCTTGTTTTTTTTAAGATACCGTAATATGCGTTTCACTGCTCGCAAATGTGATTCTTTGGGATCTGCTTGAAATCGTGCACACAAACAAACACTCATCATTATGTCAGGTCTACTAGCTGTTAAATATAGTAACGATCCAATCATACTTCGATATAATTTTTGATCAACACTTTTGCCACTTTCATCTTTATCAAGATGTGTAGTTGTATTCATAAGAATTGGTTTGGTAGAAGTATTTTTCATACCAAAGCGTTTAATTAGATTGTTACAATATTTTTCTTGATTTATAAAAATACCATTTTTAATTTGTTTTATTTGTAAGCCAGGAAAATAATTTAATTCACCCATATGCGACGTTTAAAATTCTTTGGTCAATATTTTAGAAAATTCCTGGCATAATATTTCATTTGTGCAACCAAAAATTATATCATCAACATAAATTTGAACAATCAAAATATCTTGCTTGTTTCTTTTAGTAAAAAGAGTTTGATCAACCTTCTCAATTTCGAAAACAGAATCTATTAAATATCTTTTAAGATGATCGTACCAAGCACAAGGTGCTTGTTTTAAACCGTATAAGGCCTTTTTAAGTTTATAGACATGGTTTGGAAATTGTTCGTGTATGAATAAATGAGCAACATAAATGTTTTTATTTATAAAACCATTTAGAAAAGCACTTTTAACATCCATTTGATATAATTTAAAGTTATGAAAACATGCATAAGCCAGTAAGATTCGTATTGCTTCTAGTCTAGCGATCGGAGCAAACATTTCCCATAGTCAATCCCTTCTTCTTGATTATATCCCTGTGCAACTAATCTAGCTTTATTCCTAGTAATATTTCCTTATTCATCTACTTTATTTTTGAAGACACAGTTTGTACCAATAACTGATTCATCACTAGGCCTCAGAACTAAATCCCAAACGTCATTTCTTTCGAATTGGTTTAGCTCTTCTTGCACAATGATTAACCAATTTTCATCGGTGGATGCTTCTTTAATATTTTTAGGTTCAATATGAGAAAGGAAAGCTACATGGCCCATTTGATTTAATTGACTTCTTGTTCTAATAGATGAATTGAGTTCTCCAATGACATTAATGGGAGGTTGATCCCCTAATAATCTAGGTGGAGATCTTAATTCATTATTATTGTGAACAATGTTTTCATTATTTTCAAAATTTGAAATTTCCGTATTTTTGATATTATCAGGAAATTCTTCATCATCTCTTATACTTGGCATTTGATTAAAATTTTCATCGAAGGATACATGAAGTGTTTCTCCGATGATATTTGTTCTTTTATTAAAAATTCGATAAGCTTTGCTTCGGTCTGAATATCCTATAAAGATTCTTTCATCGGATTTTGGATTGAATTTGCCAAGCCGATCCTTTATTTTTAAAATGAAATATTTTGATCCGAAAACTTTGAAATAAGAAATATTTGGTTTTCGACCATTAAAAAGTCATAAAGAGTATTCTTAGCCAGTGGTCAAATAGAAACACAATTCAAAACATAACAGGCTGCTGCAACTGCTTCAGCGCAGAAAGTCTTTTGGTAACGTACTTCCGTTTAAACAAGTCCTTGAACATTCTTGTAAGGTTCTATTTTTACATTCTACAACTCCATTTTGTTGTGGAGTTCTAGGAAACGAAAAATTATGGAATATTCCCTTCTTCTTAAAAAAATATTCAAACGCTTCGTTTTCAAATTAACCTCTATGATCACTCCTAATGTTTTTGACTTTCAATCCCTTGAAATTTTGAATTCTTTTGACAAAAGTTTTGAAATTATCAAAGTATCACTTTTATTTTTCATAAAAATAGTCCAAGTATATCTAGATAAATCGTCAACAATTACAAACACATATCTACTGTGATTAATGGATTGTACTTGTGTTGGTCCAAATAAATCCATATGCAGTAATTCAAGTGGTTGTAAAGTCTAAATAACCTTTTTAGATTTAAAAGATGACTTAGTGAATTTTCCTAACTGACATGCATCACAATTATGGTCGATTTTAAAATTCATTTTCGGTAGTCCTTTTACTAAATCATTTTTAGAAAGCTTATTTATAGCTTTGAAGTTAATGTGACAGAATCATTTGTGGCATAACCAAGGTTCATTTTCTTTGGCTATTAAACACATATCTGAATTATGGTTTATTTTCATATTCAGAGCACAGATATTTCTGTCTCTATTTCCTTCAAAGATAAGATTTTGATTTTAATCAAAAATACTACATTTATTTTTCAAAAAATGTGATTTTGAATCCTTTGTTACATAATTGGCTGATACTGAGTAAATTATGTTTTAAATTTTTGACTAGTAAAACATTTGAAATAAGAGGTAAGTTTGAAATACCGTTGTTGCTCACATCGCCTTTGCCAATGATATAGCCTTTGGAATAGTCCCCAAATGTGACGGAGCCTCCATCTGAGTAAGTAGTGTTTGATAGCATATCTTTGTCTCCTGTCATATGTTTTGAGCAACCACTGTCGGGTATCAATTTTCTTCTCTTTTTAAGTGGGACCTACAAAAATGAGGAATTATATTGGTACCCACCTTTTGTTAGGGTCCTAAGAGTTAGATCTTAGGAAACCAAACTCAAGAGGGTTCAATATTCCTTTTGAAAATATAATCTTTATTCTTATGAACTATCTCCAAAAAGGTGTTAATATATTTCTTCCTAATCAAACTGTTGTTTGTTTTAGGAGCCCAAATTTTTATGTTTTTAGGGTAAGTATTCCTTTTTGACTGCTTTGTAGTAGGCTTAATATTTCTCCTAATTTCCTTTTTAGGTGGAGCTTTTGATTTCTTAGCCTATCCTAAGCCTTTCCTACTTGAAACAGATTGAGAGCTATCAATAATTTTATATAGGATTTCTCTTCCTTTATTAAAGTTTGAGACATTTTTTGTGATACTTTCTAACTTAGTTTTGGGACCAGTATTATCTAATTCCATCAATTTTACTTTTGTCTTCAATTTGTGATTTTCAGAAACAACAGCGTCATTCTTCTTTTTTTAAGTTTCAATTTCTTGACTCAATAGAGTGGGTTGAGAATTAATATTAAAGGATGATTCCTGTAATTTTTCAAGTTCTTCCTTTAGTATTTTCTTTTCATCTATAGGCATATGTCTTTCGAATTCTTCTTTGTTCTGATGCTCAGGAGTTTCCTTATATTTTCTTTTGAGATTTTTCAAAGTGTCAACTAGTTCAGAATTTATCTCTATCATGTCGTCATAGGTAAAATCACTAACCTTATTTTCAGTGGTCATGAAGCAAGCATTAGCTTGCTCATTTTCACTATCACCACCACTATCTGATGAAGAGGTATCTGAATCATCCCATGTCACAGAAAATGCTTTCCTTTTCTTATCTTTTCTACCCTTGTTGAAGTATTTTTTTCTTTAGTTATGGACAGTCTTTCTAGATATGACCTTTCTTATGGCAATTAAAAACATTATAGTACTGAAGATGATGGTTTGCTTGGTATGTTCCTTTTTCCATTGTTTCTGTTGTTTTTTCGAAATTTCAAGAACTTTTTGAAATTTTTGGCAATAAATGCTAGATCTTCTTCATCTGAATCTTCATCCTTTTCTTCTTCAGCATGGAAAGCTATGTTCTTTTTGTCCTGTGCTTGTACTCGTTTTGCGTGCAAATTCACTTCATAAGACATTAGATTTCCTATTAACAGTTCTGGTTTTATGGTAGAGAGGTCATTAGCTTCTTCAATAGCGAAGAATTTTCTTTCCCATTCATCCGTTAAAGAGTTTAGGATTTTCGATACAATATCAAAACCAGTGAACTTTTCTCCTAATCCAAATAGTGAATGATAGATATCTTGAAATCTGGAGTACATATCATTGATGGATTCATCTTGCTTCATTCTAAAATTTTGAAACTGATTTTTGAGCATGGGGATTTTGCTTTGTTTGACTTTGCTAGTTCCTTCATGTGTGATTTTAAGTGTTCGCCATATTTCATAAGTAGTTTGACACATGCTAACTCGATTAAATTCATTTCTATCTAGTGCACAAAATAACATGTTCATAGCTTTAGCATTGGTAGAAGCATCTAGTTTTTGTGTCTTTGTCCATGTGGAGTATTCTCCAGTAGGAAGAGTGTATTCATTTTGTGTGATATTCCATGATTCAAAACTATTTGATTGCATATAGATTCTCGTACGACTAGCACAGTAATTATAGTTCAAACCACTGAAAAATGGAGGTCGTTTAGTGGATTGACCTTCTACAAAACTGGTGTTAGTGCCAGTGCCAGTGTTACTATCCATATTAGCAAAGAATCAAATAACTATGTTACGGTTAGATGAAGCCTTGCTCTGATACCAAATGAAAGTATGTAGGACCGTGTAATATGGAATAGTGCAAATATTAAACTTGATAACAGATAAAAGTAGTAAAGTAAATGAAATAATAAATGAGCACACCAAAGATTTTTATACTGGTTCGAACTTCCCATTCTACGTCCAGTCCCAGACTCCCATTTGGAATTTAACTAACAACAATATCCTCGCTTAATCCAGAGGAATAGGTATACACAGCCTGAGCAGCAGAACAAGATTTTTGCCTCAGCAGCAGAAGAGGACTTCACTAATACAAATGAATATCTGACACTTTGTGTTTTGGATAACACTGATTTGTAGCTGATAGTACAAACCTCCTATAATCAAATCCTCAAGTGTCTGAAGTGTATGTAAAGATATGGAAAGAAGGTGTTGCTAAAAATCGAAGATTATGAAAGTTAATTTGGAGATTCAAAGCAATAAAATGCTTGCAAGATGTTTGAATGCGAGTATGAGAGCAAAAGAAGAATATAAGATACTTAGAAAGATTTTCGGTGAGTATGAAGTGTTTAGGAACATATATTTATAGTAAACAGACGGTTGCGGCCATTGGTGAAGAGTTCTGACCAAAAGAAGCAACCATTCCCATTCAGAGAAGGATCGCAACCTTTAACAGAATGGAAATGTCTTTTCAAAATATGACAGTTGGGTTCAGGTCAGTCGACTGGTTGATTTGGATCAGTCGACTGAACGTTCAATAATTTAAAAGAAAAGCAGTGCTCAATTATGTATGTACACTAGTCAGTCGACTGGTTGTTTATAGCCAGTCGACTGGCTGTAGCGTATTTGCACTGGTAGCTTTGTTTTTGTAAAAAAACGAGAACGATGAAGTGCAGACTACTTGAGGATAGATTTTAACAATTTCCAGACTCAAACATAAGTATTAAACAGGAAAACATTGATTCAAAGTCTCGATATCACCATAGTCCTTTGATTGTCTCTTTTTGTTGTGATTGATCATGCATTCTCTTTTTCTACTAAATTGCTTTGTCATGACTCAAAAACTAGTGATTCAACAGTTTTAACATGCAATAGGAAACCAATTATTTAGTACGTAGATTCAGTAACCTTTTTTGCAAGCAATAGATTTATAAATATGTTTTTCTAAATGTGTTTAAACTACTTAAATGTAAATATTGTTCTACTTATCATCTTATTATTTAAACCATTGAAATCAATTTGGTAATCAATAAAATTAAATGTAATTAAATATTGCAGTTAATATAAGAAAAGATGTTAACTATAAAGTCGAGTGCAATAAAATGAAAACTTAAGTTGAATAAATTCGTAAGGTAATAGTTGATTTAATATGAAAACATTTAAATCAAAAATAAAAGAATAAAAATGAATAAGTTTAGCTTTTGGTTTGTATACAATAATTCCACAAGTACATTAAATTACTATGAAAGGAATTGAATTGTCTCATTTCTCTTTTAAAATTTAACTTAGAACCAATGGCAATTAATGTGATTGGAGCCTTTTAATTAAAAAGAGAGAAGACGTTAATTGTAGACGTATATTGAAATAAATTTAAATTGGGTGATTTATTTCTAATTAATTCGGTTCATGTTTCAAATTTTAGTGTTGGTTTACTGCATATATGTTTGTACCTAAATATAAACTTATGTTTTAGATCCAATTATATAAAAAAAGGATTATTTAGGTTTGAAATCTCATGTGGTTTTAAATTAAGTGTTAACAGGAGATTGTAAAAGGGTAAAATAGATTTACACTTGGCTATTTCCTTTTCACTTAGACTTGGTTGGATTTTAATTGAAACATAATTTACCTTTCCACCTTCGCTCTTCTAATTTACTCTTTCATTCATTGCTTCCTTATGTGCATTAGTAGCATACCTTTCATTTATGAATGTAAACTATCAGTAGAGATAATGATATACACACACATATATATTATACACCTATTTATATTACCTCCTTTTTTCTGTCATATTTGTTTAATGTATGTTAATGCATTCCTAGTAAAATGTTTAATCGAACTGTTAACATGTTTGTTTAATTTCCTAATCTAATCACACACAGAGAAATGAAAGGTTCTAATGTTGTGTATTGCCTTAATTAACTACAAAAATTTGTGTAGAGAATTTATTTTCATTTATTGTGTGTTAATGTAAAATTAAATAAGTGTAACTGTGAGTTTATGAGAGGTAAGGAAAGTAATAAAGAGGAGACATAAGTTTAAAATTTGAATACCAAAGATTTGTTGGTAGTGTACATCTGGTCCGTGCATTCCTTCATTCTTATTTAATACATACCACCTTTCTTTCCTCATTTTTATTGTTTCTTCATTTTCGTTTATTTCTTTCCTCTTTTTCCTGAAGCTACATCTTCTCAAACACGAGTTTCATCTTATATGTATCCATGTATTTTTTTATTTAACCTTTTTTCACCTCTTAAAATCATGTCCTACCTCCAATTCCTAAAGTAAAAAAATGTGAGTTCGTTGTTTTCTCCATCGCATTTCATATTTCCACAGCACTTGGTTTCTTTTCATTTTGTTTTCATATAGCCTTCTTCCACAACCTCATGTTTTTTTTGTTTTGGTGGCCTATATTTCCTAAAGCCTTCATTTTAGAAACATGACATTCATTTTTGTCCCTCCACCTTCATTTCTTTATTATTAAATAACCTACCATTTTATTTCTTCTTTTACATTTTGTTTCACCCGACACCTCATATTCATTTAGTTTAAATTATTCTTCGCTGAAGCTATAGTCTCATCAGCAAATTGTTCGGTTTTTAAAATTGTTCCTTCATTTTTTTTCTTGTGGCCACTTCATTTCCTATATTTAGATCTCCATTTCAAACGTTCCTTCCCTCGAATCATTTTAATGTGAACTTGAAAATTCAAAAGCTTTCACTTTTGCAAATTCAAAAGCTTACTTTTATGAAACATGAATTTCATTTTTTTTCATTTTTCCTACATATCTCGCTCTCATCTTAGTTTGTTCTTCCATCTTTGCCTGGACCTTATCTTAAGAAAAATGTAAGTATTAAACATTGTTTATTTTTTTATTTAAACGTGTACCAATTATTATTTTAATAATTTTTCTTATAACATGAATATCTTTTGCATATAAACTTCGATTAAACGCGCGATTTCTTCTATTGGAATTTTAGGATTTTATTGGATTTAAATCGACTATAAATCAAAGATGAGTGATTTAACCCACTCACAAATACTAAACCTTCTTATGTTAGTTGAACTATATTTATGATATGATAAGAATATTATTGGTTGCTATTTGATAGTTTAATTTGACATCTTAATTTAATTTGAATTTGTATTGAATTTAATTGCTATATAAATTAATATTGAATTTAACTTGTTAGTTAAATACTGATAATGATAACCGGTTATTCGTTTGGTTGATTTGAATGGTGATTGTGATGGATGTTTAATTGTTGATATTTGAATGATTGGATGTATGTTTATTCATATGTTGTTATCACACTACAAGTTCCATTAGTTTATTGTTAGTAAATCACTATGGGTTGAAATGATATATACCCGAATGGAATTATAGATTAGAGAAAAATCGTTATGGGTTGAAATGATGAAATCGAGTGATTTTATGGATTTTGAATTTTTTAACTCGGGATTGCGGGTTGAAATGATATATATCCATAAATTTAAATTTATTGTGGATCGAAATGCTATATATCTGTATTAATTGATTATAGGGTAGAAAATTATATATGAACACCGGATTGGTTAAATTAAATGATTTTAAATCCTTAATTTTTAAATCTAATTAAATGATATTTTGAAAAAAAATAGATTTATATAAACTGAATTGTTTCCAAAATTCAAGCTTTAAAATGTTGTAATTGAAATTGGTTTATATGAATTGTTTGAAGAAGTAAATTGGAATTTTAAAGTTGAATTTTGAAAAATAAATGAAATCTATCAAAACTGAATTATTGGAAATGTTTGAATATTTAAACTTTGAAATCTATTGAATTTGAAGTAGTTTAAGTTGTAGTTAGAAATTGGATATGAAATCGATAAAAACTGAAATGGTTTTTTATAAGAATTTGAATTGAAAGATTAAAAACTTAGTTTTGTTGATTTGAAATCTAGATATGGTCCAGCTTTGTTGAAATGAAAGAAACAGTTTGATTTGATACTATTTTCAAAATAAATTATTTAATATAAACTGTTTAAAAATCTATTATTTTAAATTTTAGATTATTTAGAATTTCAAACTACTTACTATTTAAACCATTTCCAATTATCAAACCATTTTATATAAAAAACTATTTTACTTGTTTAAAAATCATCAAACTATTAAACTATTAAATTATTAAAAACTAGCTTAACTATTTTAAACTATTTCAAGCTATTAAATCCTATTTTAAAACTATTAAAACTATTTTTAACTATTTTTAATTATTAAAACTATTTTAAACTATTAAACTATTTAAACTGTTGATGAATATCCAAACTATTTTAAAAATTCAAATGTTGCAAGGCTGAATTGTTTATATCTAGATCTTTGATTTAAATGCGAATATTTTATATGATTGTTTAACCTTTTTCGTGGTTACGATTTTGAATTCGGATATGAAATAAAGTGAATATGATTTTGAAATGATTAAGATTTAGAAGTGAATATGATTTGAAGTAAAGAATAATTTCTGAAGTGATATGATTTTTGAAGTGAATATGATACTTTGATATGAAGTATGAACTATTTAAAATGTAAAAAAAAACCAACCGGTCTGAAATAAGCGCTTGGCTGTTAAAAAGAGCGGGGATCAGATATTGTCATACTCTCTGCCCATACTGAAAACCATTTTAATAACTGTGTACGTGTTGGAGATTCCAGAATGAAGTCGGATAGTTTGGCAAACCATTATGTAACGACCCGCCTTTTTGGACAGTTTAAACCGACGATCAATACACATGCCGGTTCCAAACCATTCAAAAGGGCAGATGGTTATTGGGGTAAATAAGAAAAGAAAAGAAAGAGAAATAAAGGAAATGAAACAACACAGAATCTCGCCACGGAACGATAAAATATAATAGTCAAATAAACAGTTCATGAAGCTGTTTACAATACTTTGATCTTTATTTATACAACATTTATCAGAGTTATACATATACAACAGAACAAATAAAATAATGCAGCAGACAACATGATGCAAAGATAATAAGAGTAATAGTATACCAGATCTTCGTATTCGTCCTCCAGAATAGATCTTCAATAAGCTGAAAAAAACTCAGGTCTGACCCGAGCGTAATGAAAAGACAAAACAATCGAGTCAGGACTAAAATATCCTCATGTAAGTTAAATCAATCGTAAATAAATATGAGTGTAACGGCGTCAGAGATGTTTACATGGTTTGACATCTCATATCTAGTGTCAACGTGCGTGCAATAACTTAAGAGATGTTACGGGATTTTCCATCTCTCAAGGATCCGTTAAACTATCTACTATGTAGTACAATACGCTATTATAATATGTCTACAGTAAAGTAAAAGTATTAAAATAGCGTTAAGGCGTTACCATAATCCCCCTTAACACATTTTTATAATGCCATAGTCTATACAGCACCGTAAGCTCCACCGTAAACTAGTGGTTATTAGAGGGTACCCCATAGGTATAACACAAAACAAAACGTAGTGGTCGCGAATAGGATAATCAGTATGACAAGGTACATGAGGCGATACCAACTAGGATACTAGTAGTTGCGTGATCCAGACTGATGTTGAGCATAGCCAGCAGCTACCCCAACACCGCGAAACAACACTCCCAAATCAAGGGGTGCACCCAAATAGAATCACAAATGTAATAGATATGATATCGAAGAAGTGTGTCTGCTAGAGATGGCGAACCTCAATGGCCCGGCGCGGCTCCTGTTTTAGTCATGTCAGGGGTCATCAAATATCGTTCTCTTTCTTCAATCAACGCGTTCACCAAACCATCCACTTCATTCTGGATAAACACTCTGCGTATAATATTTATTAAAGTGGTTTTCGGTATCGACAGAGAGTATGTCCATATCCGATCCCGGTCACTTTAATAACTACGTATTATTACACCGATGGCTCTTTTACATTTCAAATCGATTCATAATTGGTATCAAAATATCATATGCGCTTCAAAAATCAAATCCATTTCAAATATCATCATAGCTATTCAAAATGTAAGATTCCATTCCAAAATCATTTTTTCGTCTCAATATCTCATTTCGAATTTCAATTTAGGTTGCAACTTCATTTAACCCAGTTCGTATTTAAATTCAAGATTTAAACATAAACATTTCAGCTTATTAACCAGCTTGAAATTTTTGAAAATAGTTTTAAGTAGTTTAAAAATAGTTAAAAATACTTAAAATCTTTAAATGGATTTCAAATAGATAAATTAGTTTAAAATAATTTAAATTGGGTTAAGTAGATTTAAAATAGATTAAAATAAGTTAACATGGTTTGAGATGGGTTAAAAATAATTTAATATAGTTAGTATAGGTTAAAATGGTTTAAGTATTTAAAAATAGTTTATATAACAGAGTAATTTGGAAAACAAAATGAACAGCTTCAAAACCAAACCATCTCAGTTATAACTTCCCAATTCAAATCAATTTCAATTTCCATTCTACCGATTCAATTTCGATTTCAATTCAAATCAATGTCAGCTTTGACCTCAAATTAATTCAATTCTACATTCACCTTCAATTAATTCAATTTCAATTTATATCGATTTGGAGCTTGATTTTTCAAAATATCAATTTATAACACTTAACAAAATTATCCTTCAATATTCAAATTTAAATCCAAATTTCAAATATGGTTCAATTCCAAGCTCGAATTCAAAATATCGTTTTTATATCACCTTTACTTAGTAATATTCAAAGCTCGAAATAATGTTCAATCTTTAAAACAAACAAATTTCCAAATTCAATCATATCCCAATTTTTAAATTTCAAAGTCTCAACTTAAATTATTTAACAATTTATTTTAACCAAAATTTATTTCAACATTCAAAACTCAATTTTTCGATAAATTCGATTTCTATAAATTGATTTCTATATATAACCTTTAAATCAAAACATTTAAATAAATTTCAAATCGACGATTTTAAAAATTATTAATTTAGCCAATCCGGTGTCCGTACATAATTTTCTATCCTATGGCCAAGTGATTAGTTATTTCAATTAAACGTCAGAGATGAATTTATATCACTTAAACCAAATCACAGTGTCATATGTATGCATAATAGTACATATATAAGCAAATAAACATCCAAACATTTAAATCTCAACCAATAACATCCATCGAAATACATCATCCAATAAACAATACAATTCATGGCAATTTCATAGTTATCAATGTCAGGTAATTTAATCGCAATTCAATTTTAATTTCAATTTAACTGTCAATTTAATTTTCAACGGTTAATTCAAATGACAATCTATATGACAATTAAATTTTATCAAACAACGACAAATAAAATCATAATACTTCATAATGTCAAATTTAACTAGCATAAAGATATTTAGTACGTTGTGAGCGTTATAAAACACTCACCTTGATTTCAATGTTGTTCCAGCGTTTTATTTCGAATAAAATTAAACGAGCGTTTAATTTAACCCGAAATTTCCACTATCTCCAAATGATTACAAACCATCTCCATTACGTAGTGCTCGTCGATACGATTCCAAGCAAAAAGTTTCGTGCGTTTTCGACCTCGTATGAAAAAAGTTATGCTATTTTAAAGTTTGTACGAATTTAAATATACAATTTCAGCTTTTATTTTAAATATCAAACCCTCAACTCCATCCTGGCCATCGATTTCTACATCTTCAGATCTGAGCCGTCCCTCATCTCTTCTTCCTCAACGTGAAATTCACGTATGCAAACCCAAAGCCGCCGTTCTTCCCGCAATTTTCACGACCAAACCGAGCAACTTGAAGACGATCGGAGAGTGCCACGTTGTTCGCCACCACGAGCTCCACCATCGGCAAGAGTGCGGCCCAGCTCGGCTCCCCCCTTGCCTCGATTTGCATGAAAAACGCAGCGGCTTCCATCTCGTTTTTCCGTCAATCCGTGGCTCCATTTCTGATCTCCACCGTTGGATAGCTAGATCTTGATGCCCTCTACAACTTTGTAGTTGACGACTTTTGCTAATTGTTTGTAGATTTGGAAATAATAGAGGAGGAAGTTTCGAAATTCTTAGCCATTAATATCTAGGGCCGGCTGGAAGAAGAAGCATGGGTTTGAGTGCAAAATAAAATGTTGAGGTCCTTTTAAAGAAAATTGCAAAAACACTATTCATCCGAAATTTTCCCAACTCCAAACGAAGCGTGCCGGCTGACGTTTTTAGGGTTTACCCCACGTTCCGGACACAATGGAACAGGTTTCGGAAGCTAATTCGATCATCTGTGCGAGTTACGGCAATAAACGATCAAATTTAAATTAAACCGATTCAATTAATTTCCATGCGTTTTGGCTAGCCCCGGACAAACGGTAAATCCGATTGGCATGAAATTTGAAATATTACAATAATATCACGTTACGGATCCGATGAAACTGGTTTCGTCGAAATTCGAGACTGTTTGGAAAATGACTATTTTAACTCGTCAATTAAATATTAAAATATTCAATTTTCACAAATTTACTTTTAATTCGATTTTAAAAGTTCTACAACATCATTCTAACTTTAATATGATAAAATAAAATTTTACAAATCATTTTTAATCATATTAAACCCGTTATTCAATTATTCAATAAATTCCAAACATTAAATTTAAACAATTTTGATTATCCAATAATTCATTATCCTTTGAAATATTTGAAATTGAACTTATAAGATTCAACCTTTAAAACCAATTCACATCTTAGAACACCATTTCCATTTTACAGTTATTCAATTATTCAATAAGTTTTAAATATTTACTTTAAACAATTTACCTGTTCAATATTCAATTATTTTATTTTAAATAGATTTTACTTATCAATCAATTACTCTATTATACCCAATGAATTCAACATTTATTATCCTATCCAACTATTGATTTCAAAGTCATTCACTAAGTAGCATTTATTTTCCAATACTTATTACTATTCAAATCTTCGAAACCAATCTATTAAATTTTTATTTCTACCTAAATAATTCACAATTCTTATTCACTTATTTACATTTGTTTTTTCCATATATTCCCTTATAACCAAGTTATAACATTTGAGTTAATTCAATTAGATTGGAACTCCATTCAATCTATAAATAATTACTTGGATAATTATTGTCGCAATTCATTCCAGTTATTATTATTCCAAACGAATTACAAAAAAAAAAGATTTCTAACATTACATCACGAAATCTTATTAAATTAGCTATTTTAATTATCGAAAATTTACGGATCGTTACACTCTCCCCCACTCAAAACTTTTCGTCCCCGAAAAGAAACTAAGTATAGAATTCAACATTAGATATATTTTATTCAAAGTTACCAATTTATAAAACAATGAAATTCCATTTCTAAAGTTATAACTACGCTTCCACTAAGTTACTCCGAACGGCTTTCTAACTTTAAAAGTTAGTTATCAAAACAAGTTATAAAAATTTTAAAACTCGAAAATTTTCTAACACCCGAATTTACGAAAAATTTCGGCAGAGTCTCCTTTGCGCAGCTTGATCGGAAAAAAAATGACAGTATATATAACACAAATATACATCTCATCAAGTGATGAGGCATCCCGCAGGGAAAAAGTGTAAAAGTACGGTATGTAATCCGAGATATGTACCTTATATATTATTAGCGAGCATAAACGGCTAATATAGCGCGAAAGCGGGCTCCAAGTGTGAAGCAAGCGTAATCCGCACCTACTAAACACTCAACAAACCATGAGAAACATGCATATATGAAAATAATATCAATATACATCATATAGCAACATAACTACTACATGTGCCAACATAGCAAATGCAACAAACAACAGATGCATCCACCAAATCAATTATCATCCAACTATCATCCAGCAAATCCGTAATCAATCAATATAAATTCACTTCTCATTAATATTTATTCACTTGGTTTTCAATTTTAATCACAGTTGATTCATAAACGTTGGATTTTACGAACATTCATGCCTAATTCAATTAGTTAACATTCACTAATTTATATTTACATTAGTTTACTTCTAATTTGAATCAAATTAAATTCTATTTAAATTCATATAACTTCCAATTTGATTTCAGTGATTTATAGCTTTCAATTTCATAAACACTTAATGGATTATATAATCAACTAACAATCATATAACAACCAAATCATACCCAACATAACCAAATTATTAATTTTACATTCAATTTGGTTTATCTCTTTTATATATATATCCTGTTATATAATTTTAAAAGAATCATTTTATATTTGGCATCTTAAATTTACAATATTAATTTTAATTAAGTCCGTAAGCCGTACATATATCATCCGTGAGCAATATCAAATCTAATCGCTTATTCGATCACACAATTTCACTTCCAACTAGTATCGTTCACACGACTCTCAAGTGCGGACTTAGATTTGGTTCCTTGATTGGAAACTGTTACTCTCCTTGCATAGCCATATACTATGATAGAGAATTCCAGAATCAAATTAAAAATCCATATCCAGGGTTCGCCGTCAAAAATCGAGTGAAAAATCCTAACTTGGATCGATATAAATCATCTCGAAATTTTGTGCTTGAATTTGGATCAAATCGTTATGCGAATAAAATAATATACGTACAATCTCACGTATTACCTTCCAATGGATTTCTATCCAATTTATCTATACTAAATTATTTTATTGACTTCTATTTTTTTTACTTAATTACCCACAATCCATTATTCAGTTAGTATATTCATTTCTTTACATAGCATATTCTTTAACATTATCTTTTCTTAAACATCATATCAAAGAATTTGCTTACTCAAGTTCATTTTAAACATTCTATATAATTTAATTAAACTCAATTTCTTTTCCCAATTGATTCTTAGCTATACCAAATTCTTTTGTTTACATTTACTTCATATTCATAGTTTCAGTTAATACAAATTTATTTCTGGAACATTTTATTAATCATCACTTTAGTTTATAGTCATTCCATAAAAGTATGACTTCTCATATACGACTTTTCTTAGTTTATAGTTATCTCAAAAGCTACAAATTTATCTTTACATATTTTTCTTTTTTGTTGCAAATTTATATTTAATTTTACAACCAGTTTACAAAGACATTGCTTGACTTAATGACCTTTTCTTAAGTTCACTTACTTGTTACATTTATCCATTCATCATTTCATGCTATATTTAAGTATACAACATTTTTATCATAACCAAATTTCCCATTTATATACATTTTAATTCCTTTTGATTTTTCCTTACTTGTATACTTCAATTATTTTCAAGTTATGTTCAGATTGTGGATCGAGACGAGAAGCAACTCATGAACAAAGTGGTGAAACTCGTCAAGGTGCAATGGAGTGAGGATCCTAGAGATTGTACCTGGGAAACTCTCGATAGTTTTAGGAATGCTTATCCGGATTTATGTTCGGATAACTAATGATGTTTGTTAGAATAAACTGTTTGTTGTTTGATATCGTATGAATGGTATGTATGTTTGGATTGTTAATATATAAGCTTTTTGAATTAACTGTTGTTTAAAATTTCGAGGACAAAATTCTTTTAAGGGAGGAGGAATGTAACAATCCGGAATTTTTGACAGCATATTCAATGGATATTTAATCTAATTTAAATGAAATGCAAGCTTTTAAAATTTTAAAATGATGAGATCTTTGATAATACACATATGAATACAATGTTAGTTTTAAATTGATAAGTTTAAAAATAAACAAACATAGTATTGTTGAATATAAACATAAACATCCAAAACAAGTATGAATCATAATTATAAACATAAGTATAAACCATAATTATAACATAGTAAATATAACTAACAATATAAATATACAAATATAAATTATAATTTGAAATATATAAATACAAGTATGTTGTAAATCAAATGTTTGAAAATTTAATTAACAAATAAAATACAACTAATATGCTAACAATAACTTTTAAGCAATCATATCAGAAAGTTTGAAAAATATAACCTGTATATACAAATGAATAATGCAAAGAAACAAGACAAGTTGTATATAGTTGTACTTAACAAATAAAAATAAAATCAAAATCAGGCTTCACTAAGAATAATAAACATATGTGTAAATGAGAAAGCTTCTACAATAAGCCAAGTAAATAGATAGCTAAATATACTTACAAAGTAAAAGTTGAACAAACCTGTAAGAAAGAAAGGAAAAACATATAGTACAAGATGATCAATTACACCAGACAAATTAGATATAAAACTTGTGTACTGTTATACAGTTTTATGCATCAGGAAACAAAAATCTCACTTCAATATAAAACAAAAAAAATCTGTACCTTGTACAAATATATGCTGGCTGAAATTTGATAAGTATTTTTGTACAAATAGCAACTATCAATAATATTAAATACATGTTATCATAATTAAGGCATAAGCTTTAACTAGCACAACATTTTGTTTGAGTAAAGTACTGCAGCAGAAATATCTTTATGATTTCATACAGCAGTGTATATTGCTTGGCCAATAAAAAAAAAATAGGATGACAAATCGAATGCACTCTGTCCAGTTACAACCTGTTAAGTATTCTCAATCTATTTATATCCACCTATTAACTTCCATGCTCATATATAAAACTTAGCTAAACTTAAAAGTAAACCTGAGAAAACATTGTATGCTTTGCAAACTTGGATTTAATTCAACAGCAAAACCAACAGGGAGAGTTTCAGAAAATTCTACTGCAAATTCTTTAACACCTTACTTTCTGTTCAATTGTTTTTAGGTGAGTAAACAAACCGATTTCAAAATTAGCTTGTATATTTTCTTTTTGAATGATATGTGTTTGATATAGTTTAAACAAACTACTCTGTGTATATTTTGTTTGCACTGGGAACTTATATAGCTTGTTCTTCAGTAATTCAAGTTTTGAACAAAGTAAAGCCAATAAATGAGTGTAACGAGATAATGCCTTCGGTTTCGTTCGAACCCGGAACGAACTTGTATGGATTGAATGCTTTCAACACATCGTCAGGCGGACGATGAGCATTCTAAGAATAATGTTCAATAAAGGTAATCGTAGCCTCAAGCCTCATCAACCGGGAATGGCTAAAACAGGGGAGATGCAGCAACGTTAGGTGGGTCATGCCTAAGCAGGACAAGATATTCCCCTGTCTAGATGTCCCTTTTTATTTCGGCTGTGTGAGCAGTTGTTAGCCACAACTGCGGGGTTATCTTGTTCGGGACTATTCAGTAAGGAATGGTTCCGGCCTTGTGTTGTAGGGGGTCGGGAGTGATCCTCGGTTCGGTGATCTAGGCCCCGTACTGTGACGGGCGGTACCCCAGTAGCCCTGCCATTGTTGGAAACCCATTTTCCCTACGAGACCCTACGGTTTTTATTTGTATTACCCACTTTCGTGGCTAGTAGCTGGAATTTAATCATGTAACAATTTCGGCTATTTTCTATTTTACTTGAAAATCCTAGACACTATTATAATATCACAGAATTTCCTATAAAATGTTTTGGTTAGCGTAAGGTAAAAACTTACCCGTATTTATTTGTGGGGAGTCTTACATGATACCTTTATTTTCAAACGATTTTCAAAGTTAAGCAACTTTAACCTGTTTACTCATACCAGACCCATGTCTGACCCGGAATTTATATTTTGTTTTTCATAAACTCTTGGGTACTCAAATTTTTATGAGTAGCCAAGTGATAGGTCTTTGGGAGTGTTGATTTTCTGGAGGAGCTACTTTGGGAAGAAGACCATACGTATGTATCTATATATGTAGTCCGCTGTGTAGATAGTGTGTGTTGTATTTTGGACGTATGTATGGACATATATGTATATGACAGTCCTGTTATGTGATATTGTATGACTCTGATGTATGTATAACTATGTAATAGTTATGTGATGTATTATATTTTGTTCCATTCCGCTGTGAGATTCTGATGTTGTTGTTCTTTCTTTCTATTCTTTTCTATTTCTATCCCTTTCTTTCTTAATGATGAAACGTCTTTCTGGGTTGAGAAAGGTGGGTCGTCACAGTTGGTATCAGAGCGCTAGGTAGAGCGAGTACCTAGGCTCTTGTGTATATTTATCTAGAGAGTGCATATTTGTATTTTCATATAATTATATATATCTATCTAAATTTGTTGAGTTACCTGTTCAGGTGACCGACATGAGTTCAGGAAGAAGAGGTAGAGTTAGGTCCAATACTTCAACAGATAATGGACGGAGTCAAAATGTTAGTGAGGCTGTCAATCCAGTACCATCTCAAGTTAGCTTTGCAGCCTTATGCAAAGATTTCAAACATCTCGGAGGGCAACCATTCAAAGGTTCGGAGTCAATAATTGAAGTTCAAGACTGGCTACGCTCTTGTGAGCGCATTTTCAAGAGCATGAGATTGACTGATGAGCGTAAGAGACATATGGCATCGTGGCAACTGCAAGGTGGTGCAGCAGCATGGTGGGATTCAACTATTGCAAATATTTCTGAGGATGACATTTCATGGGACAGATTCAAGGAGTTGTTTGAAGAGAAGTTTGTGCCAACGACAGGGAGAACCAATTATATCAGGATTTTCTGTATTTGAAGCAGGATAGTATGTCCATTTCGGAGTATGAAACTAGATTCAACGAACTCTCTTGTTATGGACCAGGACTCATCGATACTCCTCTGAAAAAGAATGAGAAATTTGTGCAAGGGTTGAGGCCTGAATTCCATGGGAAATTGACAGTGCTTCTGAAGGGATCTTTTGTTGATTTGATTGATATGGCATTGAGATATGAAAGTTTGATGAGTAAGAAGCCGGTGGCTCCAGTTGCAGCTTCAAGTGGGCATTTCACTAATTCGAATAAGCGAAAGTTTGATCCAAAATGGAGGAAGCCGAATAAGAAGAAACCTGGGAATAACAACGGACCCCGAAAGTGCTACATTTGTCATTAGGAAGGGCATTTGGCAAATAAGTGTCCTAGAAAGGGATTCCAGCAGCAACAGCAGAAACCGCATCAGAGTGGCCCAGGATCCGCTATGGTTCAGAAATCATTGTGCTTTAATTGTCATCAACCAGGACACATGATCAAGAATTGTCCACTTCTACAGAGGGCTCCTCAGAATAAAGTTTTTACTTTGGAAGCCGGACCATCTTCTTCTACGATGGGCAAAGGAGTATTAGAAGGTACTTTACTTTTAGATGGAATTTATATTAGAGTTTTGTTTGATTCGGGTGCTTCCTTGAGTTTTATTTCTTTGGACTCTGTTGAAAAGTTTTCTCTTACCCCTAGTTCTGTAGACAGTCCTATCTTGGTATCTAATCCTATAGGAGGGGTGACTAAATTAGACTCTATCTGTAAGGACTTGAAGATCTCTTATCTATCCCACAGTTTTTCTTGTGACCCATATGTGTTGAATTTTAAGGGATTTGATCTTATTTTGGGAATGGATTGGCTGGATAAGTATAAAGCCGTTTTGAATTGTGATGAAAGAACAGTTTCGTTGGCAACTGATCTGGGTAGAATTGCCAGAGTGTCGTGTGATAATTCTGGAATTCACTTGAGCAGTCTTTTGCATGGAATTGAGACTTCTGAAGAGAGAGTTGAAGCAATCGATGTGGTTCAAGATTTTGCTGATGTTTTTGAATAAGTTAAGTGTCTGCCACCACATCGAGAAATAAAGTTTCGTATTGATTTGATTCCAGGAGCTGTGCCAGTGATTCAAGCCAGTAGGAGAATGGCTCCTAGGGAAAGAGAAGAGTTGATTAAGAAGACTCAATATCTTTTAGAGAAGGGATTGATTAGACCCAGTTTTTCTTGTTGGGGTTCGGCGGCAGTGTTTGTGACCAAATCGGATGGATCACTGAGGTTCTGTGTGGATTATAGAGAATTGAACAAAGTGACTATCCGTAATAAATATCCTCTTCCTCGCATCGATGATCTTTTTGACCAGTTGCATGGTGCTTCTATCTTTTCTCAATTGGATCTAGCTTCAGGTTTCCACCAGTTGAGGGTAGCTGAAGACAGTATTCCCCTGACTGCATTTAGGGGACCGAATTGTTTCTATGAGTGGTTGGTTATGCCGTTTGGATTAACCAATGCTCCTGCCTATTTCGTTGACATCATGAATCGAGTCTTTAGGGATGTGTTGAATAAATTTGTGCTGGTATTCATTGATGATATCTTGGTCTATTCCAAATCCGAAGAAGAGCATAGGGAACATTTGAGGATTGTATTGGAGACTCTGGGGAAGCATGTGCTGAAGGCGAAGTTTTCGAAGTGCCATTTCTGGAAATTGGAAGTTAAATTTTTAGGGCACATTGTTTCGGGTGAAGGCATTTCTGTTGACCCAGCGAAAGTTGAAACTATTCTGGAATGGAAACAACCAGAGACACCGATGGAAGTTCGCAGTTTTCTAGGATTGGCTGGCTACTACAGGAAATTTATCAGAAATTATTCCAAGATTTCTTCGCATCTGACTAAGCTGACCAGAAAAGGAGCAAAATTCAAATGGACACCTCAGTGCGAAGAAGCTTTTCAGGAATTGAAGCTAAGGTTAACTAGTGCACCAGTACTTGCTATTCCGGATGGAAAGAGCAAATTCAAGGTTTATACTGATGCTTGTATTGTTGGTTTGGGAGCAGTTCTGATGCAGAACAGAAGGGTTATCGCGTATGCTAGTCGGCAGTTGAAGCCTCATGAGAAAAACTATGCTACGCATGATCTTGAATTGCTAGCCATTGTTTTTGCTCTGAAAATTTGGAGACATTATCTTTTGAGAGAGAAATTCGAATTGTTCACGGATCACAAACCGTTGAAATATCTATTCTCTCAAAAAGACCTTAATCTGAGACAGCAGCGGTGGGTTGAATTTCTTGCATCCTATGATTTGGATATTCTGTACATTCTGGGGAAAGCGAATGTCTTAGCTGATGCTCTCAGTAGGAACGCAGTACTTTATCTTCTGGAAGTGGTTCCATCTCTTATTGAAAGATCTCAAGCAAGCAAGAGTCTGATAAGAAGTTGTGGAGGATCATTAAAAGAGTCTGGAAGGGTCAGTGTCCTAGTTTTTAAATTGATGGCCAAGGAACACTAAGGATCAATGGGAGAATCTGTGTTCCGAATGACAAGGATTTGAAGTAGGAAGTTTTATCAGAGAGTCACCGCTCCAAATTGAATATTCATCCGGGAATCTCGAAGATGTACAAAGATATGAGGAGAGTATTCTGGTGGCCGGGCATGAAAAAGGATATTGCTAGATTTGTGAACAGTTGTGCATCTGCCAACAAGTTAAAGGTGATCAACAAAAATCTGCCGGATTATTGCAACCTTTGGAAATTCCGAATTGGAAATGGGAAATGATCTCGATGGATTTTATTAATGGTTTGCCTAGAACTAGGAAAGGGAATGATGGTATATGGGTTATTGTAGATCGTTTAACTAAGAGTGCCCATTTTATACCAGTTAAGGCAACCCGTACTGCAGTTTCTTTGGCGGAAATTTTCTTGAAGGAGATAGTTCGATTGCATGGTGTTCCCGTCAGCATAGTAAGTGATCGTGATCCTATTTTCACTAGCAAATTTTGGGAAGCTCTGCAATCAGCAATGGGAACAGATTTGAGATTGAATACAGCCTATCATCCTCAAATGGACGGACAGACAAAGAGGCTAAATCGTACTCTTAAGGATATGTTATGGGCTTGTGTTTTAGATTTTGGAGGATCTTGGGAGGACCATCTTCATCTAGTGGAATTTTCTTATAATAACAGTTATCAAGCGAGTATTAAGATGGCTCCTTATGAAGCTTTATACGGAAGATCGTGTAGATCTCCATCTTGTTGGATTGAATTGAAGGATCGTCTTATGCTCGGACCCGATCTTATTTGAGAAGCTTCTGCGAAGGTTGAGCTTATCAAGAAAAGGATGAAAGCTGCTCAAGATCGTCAGAAGAAATATGCTGATAGAAGACGAAGGCCATTGGAATTTGAGATCGGAGACTTGGTTTTTGTTAAAGTTTCCCCAATTAAAGGTGCTATAAGATTCGAAAAGACGGCAAAACTTGCTCCGAGATACATTGGCCCATTTCGAGTGTTGGAAAGAATTGGAGCTGCAGCCTACAGGATTGAATTGCCAGAGCGGATGTCTGGGATTCACAATGTGTTTCATGTATCACATTTGAGGAAATTTGTGCATGATCCCTCACTTGTTGTAGAACCGGTAATTCAAGAAGATTTGGAAGTTGAACCCAATTTAACAGTAGTCAGGAATCCTGTTCAGATTGTGGATCGAGACGAGAAGCAACTCAGGAACAAAGTGGTGAAACTCGTCAAGGTGCAATGGAGTGAGGATCCCAGAGATTGTACCTGGAAAACTCTCGATAGTTTTAGGAATGCTTATCCGGATTTATGTTCGGATAACTAGTGATGTTTGTTAGAATAAATCGTTTGTTGTTTGATATTGTATGAATGGTATGTATGTTTGGATTGTTAATATATAAGCTTTTTGAATTAACTGTTGTTTAAAATTTCGGGGACAAAATTATTTTTAGGGATGAGGAATGTAACAACCCAGAATTTTTGACAGCATTTTCAATGGATATTTAATCTAATTTAAATTAAATGCAAGCTTTTAAATTTTTAAAATGATGAGATCTTTGATAATACACATATGAATACAATGTTAGCTTTAAATTGATAAGTTTAAAAATAAACAAACATAGTATTATTGAATATAAACATAAACATCCAAAACAAGTATGAATCGTAATTATAAACATAAGTATAAACCATAATTATAACATAGTAAATATAACTAACAATATAAATATACAAATATAAATTATAACTTGAAATATATAAATACAAGTATGTTGTATATCAAATGTTTGAAAATTTAATTAACAAATAAAATACAACTAATATGCTAACAATAACTTTTAAGCAATCATATCAGAAAGTTTGAAAAATATAACCTGTATATACAAATGAATAATGCAAAGAAACAAGACAAGTTGTATATAGTTGTACTTAACAAATAAAAACAAAATCAAAATCAGGCTTCACTAAGAATAATAAACATATGTGTAAATGAGCAAGCTTCTACAATAAGCCAAGTAAATAGATAGCTAAATATACTTACAAAGTCAAAGTTGAACAAACCTGTAAGAAAGAAAGGAAAAACTTATAGTACAAGATGATCAATTACACAAGACAAATTAGATATAAAACTTGTGTACTGTTATACAGTTTTATGCATCAGGAAACAAAAATCTCACTTCAATATAAAATAAAAAAATCTGTATCTTGTACAAATATATGCTGGCCGAAATTTGATAAGTATTTTTGTACAAATAGCAACTATCAATAACATTAAATACATGTTATCGTAATTAAGGCATAAGCATTAACTAGCATAACATTTTGTTTAAGTAAAGTACTGCAGCAGAAATATCTTTATGATTTCATATAGCAGTGTATATTGCTTGGCCAATAAAAAAAAATAGGATGACAAATCGAATGCACTCTGTCCAGTTACAACCTGTTAAGTATTCTCGATCTATTTATATCCACCTATTAACTTCCATGCTCATATATAAAACTTAGCTAAACTTAAAAGTAAACCTAAGAAAACATTGTATGCTTTGCAAACTTGGATTTAATTCAACAGCAAAACCAATAGGGAGAGTTTCAGAGAATTCTACTGCAAATTCTTCAACACCTTACTTTCTGTTCAATTGCTTTTAGGTGAGTAAACAAACCGATTTCAAAATTAGCTTGTATATTTGCTTTTTGAATGATATGTGTTTGATATAGTTTAAACAAACTATTCTGTGTATATTTTGTTCGCACTGGGAACTTATATAGCTTGTTCTTCAGTAATTCAAGTTTGAACAAAGTAAAGCCAATAAATTTACAATACCTATTCATATAACTGTTTGAACTTGGTGTTGAGCTAATTCAAGTTTGTTTAGCTTAAACAAAAGCCTGCAAACATGCTGTAAAGTTTAAACAGTATGTTATAAATACAGTATTTCATCTTACAGGTAAAAAGAAATCAAGGACCAAAATTCAAATGTTTAAATTTGTGAATTCAGTGGCATATTTGGATTCCATATACCTAATTATGATTTTTAACTTAAATATTATGATTTTTAAACCAGGATTTTAAGAGGAGTTTAAATAGAACTAAAATGTGATTTCTGTAAATTCTGGATGTTTGGGTTAATTTTAACTATTGTAAATCAATATGAAGCAAGCTTGAAGGAGTATTAACACTAGAAAAATGTAAAATTATTCTTCGAATGCATAAATTTTGAGTTTGAATCAAGAGTAGGGTTTTAGTGCTTACATTTGAATGCTCTGTAAAAAAAATTAGTTTCGGCATCATATGTAAATCGAGTTGGCCGCGATTTCAGGTGGAGTTAGGGAGGGGTGTGTTTGAGGTTCTGGTGAAGTTTCATCACCTCCGGTGATGGATGGTGGCCGCACGAAGATTTTGACAGTGGGTGGTTGTTGCCATGTTCGAGCTTCAGGTCGTTTTTTTCTGTTTTCAACTTGAATTAGAATCTGAGTTTAGTTTTCGATTCTAGGGGTGATTTGTGGTTTGTGGGGACTATCGCGAGTCGCCGCAGGGGAGGCGAGCCACCGTGCATGTGCACGGTGGCGAGGTGATGGTCGATGATCAGTGAGTCGTCGCGTGCCATGATTTTTTTGGTGTTTGCTTCGAGTATGGTTTCGGGCCTTCATGGGTGTGAGCGCGTGATGTTGGTACTGCAGTTTAATTTTACTTAAACTAAAAAAAAATGAGAAGAAGAATAATACTGGGGAGAAGAAAGTCGGAGATGGGGGGAGAAATGCAAGGGAAGCACAGGAGAAAACTCGAGAATGTCTTGAGTAAAGATGGTGCTGTCTCGAGTACGGTCTTTAGACGTGCGTCATTTTGTTTTAGCATTTGTTTTAACTAAGTTAATTAAACAATTGTTAGTTAGTTAAGTTAGTATTTTAATTAAAGGTTGATTTTGGTAAATATGTAAAGGTAGGAGATTAACAGTAAGTAGTTAGAATGTTGATTAAATTTATACTGGAATTTTAAATTGATAACTTTAAGTTGATTTTGAAAAAAAAAATTATTCATATGTTAAAGCAATTTAAATCTTAAGAATGTTAGCTTATCACTAAAAAGTTAATTAGTAAATGAAAGTTAACTTAAGTGATTAATTAAAGATATTATACTTTAATTAAATTGACAATAATTGATTTATTAAAGTAATTTGTGGTAATTAAATAAGTAATTACTTATTAATAAGTAAGTTATTAATTGACAATTAAAAATAAATTAATTAACTAAGTAATTCAGTAACAGTTTATGAATAGAAGTTAATTAATTAAATAAGTAATTAAAGATTAGATGATTAATTAATTAATTATTAATGACTAATTAATTCATTGATCATTAATAAGCTAATCAGTAATTAATTAAACAGAATGAAATAGTTTATCAATTAAGTTAAGTAAAACCAAACTTTTTAGTATGCATTGATAATTATGTTTGATTGACTTTGATATATGTTGATGATACTTCTGTGATATGTTATAATATATTATGGATATCTGTGATAACTGTGTATGATTTATCTGTTATATCTGTTATGTGAATTCTGATATTTAATTGAACTGTTAAGTTAAATAGACAACTTGGCCCTTAAAACGGCGTTTGGATTCCGATGAGACCGGGATCGAAAGAACCAAATTTTGATTCTCCGAAAACCACATCGATCCAAATTAAACGATAGGCCGTGACTTATCAAATGGAGATCGAGATGATGTTTCAGAATGCAAGGGTTATCGTCGTTAACTCTGAGGGTGATTCCAAAATGAGTGTAACGAGATAATGCCTTCGGTTTCGTTCGAACCCGGAACGAACTTGTATGGATTGAATGCTTTCAACACATCGTCAGGCGGACGATGAGCATTCTAAGAATAATGTTCAATAAAGGTAATCAGAGCCTCAAGCCTCATCAACCGGGAATGGCTAAAACAGGGGAGATGCAGCAAGGTTAGGTGGGTCATGCCCAAGCAGGACAAGATATTCCCCTGTCTAGATGTCCCTTTTTATTTCGGCTGTGTGAGCAGTAGTTGGCCACAACTGCGGGGTTATCTTGTTCGGGATTTTTCAGTAAGGAATGGTTCCGGCCTTGTGTTGTAGGGGGTCAGGAGTGATCCTCGGTACGGTGATCTAGGCCCCGTACTGTGACGGGCGGTACCCCAGTAGCCCTGCCATTGTTGGAAACCCATTTTCCCTACGAGACCCTACGGTTTTGATTTGTATTACCCACTTTCGTGGCTAGTAGATGGAATTTAATCATGTAACAATTTCGGCTATTTTCTATTTTACTTGAAAATCCTGGACACTATTATAATATCAAAGAATTTCCTATAAAATGTTTTGGTTAGCGTAAGGTAAAAACTTACCCGTATTTATTTGTGGGGAGTCTTACGTGATACCTTTATTTTCAAATGATTTTCAAAGTTAAGCAACTTTAACATATTTACTCATACCAGACCCATGTCTGACCCGGAGTTTATATTTTGTTTTTCATAAACTCTTGGGTACTCAAATTTTTATGAGTGGCCGAGTGATAGGTCTTTGGGAGTGTTGATTTTCTGGAGGAGCTATTTTGGGAAGAAAACCAAACGTATGTATCTATATATGTAGTCCGTTGTGTAGGTAGTGTGTGTTGTATTTTGGACGTATGTATGGACATATATGTATATGACAGTCCTGTTATGTGATATTGTATGACTCTGATGTATGTATAACTATGTAATAGTTATGTGATATATTATATTTTGTTCCATTCCGCTGTGAGATTCTGATGTTGTTGTTCTTTCTTTCTATTCTTTTCTATTTCTATCCCTTTCTTTCTTAATGATGAAACGTCTTTCTAGGTTGAGAAAGGCGGGTCGTCACATAATTATTTGTAGATTTGGAGATAATAGAGGAGGAAGTTTCGAAATTCTCAGCCATTAATATCTAGGGCCGGCTGGAAGAAGAAGCATGGGTTTGAGTGCAAAATGAAATGTTGAGGTCCTTTTATAGAAAATTGCAAAAACACTATTCATCCGAAATTTTTCCAACTCCAAACAAAGCGTGCCGGCTGGCGTTTCTAGGGTTTACCCCACGTTCCGGACACAATGGAATAGGTTTTGGAAGCTAATTCGATTATCTGTGCGAGTTACGGCAATAAACGATCAAATTTAAATTAAACCGATTCAACTAATTTCTATGCGTTTTGGCTTGCCCGGGACAAACGGTAAATCCGATTGACACGAAATTTGAAATATTACAATAATATCACGTTACGGATCCGATGAAACTAGTTTCGTCGAAATCCGAGACTGTTTGAAAAATGTCTATTTTAGCTCGTCAATTAAATATTAAAATATTCAATTTTCACAAATTTACTTTTAATTCGATTTAAAAGTTCTACAACATCATTCTAACTTTAATATGATAAAATAAAATTTTACAAATCATTTTTAATCATATTAAACCCGTTATTCACAATTTTGATTATCCAATAATTCATTATCCTTCGAAATATTTGAAATTCAACTTATAAGATTCAACCTTTAAAACCAATTCACATCTTAGAACACTATTTCCATTTTACAGTTATTTAATTATTCAATAAATTTTAAATATTTACTTTAAATAATTTACCTGTTCAATATTCAATTATTTTATTATAAATAGATTTTACTTATCAATCAATTACTCTGTTATACCCAATGAATTCAACATTTATTATCCCATCCAACTATTGATTTCAAAGTCATTCACTAAGTAGCATTTATTTTCCAATACTTATTACTATTCAAATCTTCAAAACCAATCTATTAAATTTTTATTTCTACCTAAATAATTCACAATTCTTATTCACTTATTTACATTTGTTTTTTCCATATATTCCTTATAACCAAGTTATAACATTTGAGTTAATTCAATTAGATTGGAACTCCATTCAATCTATAAATAATTACTTGGATAATTATTGTCACAATTCATTCCAGTTATTATTATTCCAAATGAATTACAAAAAAAAAATTCTAACATTAAATCACGAAATCTTATTAAATTAGCTATTTTAATTATCGAAAATTTACGGGTCGTTACACATTCTGTATGAGATATTTACGTCACCCTAACTCCCACGAGTCAGCTTGATGTGGCTAAAATAGGAGTCATTCCAGGCCAAGTGAGGTCGCACCTCCGATCGGACATATTTCTTCGATACCATATTATGACTTTGTGATTGATTTAGTGGCCACCCCTCGATTTGATTATAAGAGTGTGTTCCAAAGGGGGCGGCAGTAGCTGCTATGCGTTATCACCAGTTCGGATCCGCGAAACGAAAGCATCCTACCCTGGGCATTGCCTTGCGTGCCTTGTCACATGCCTTATCACGCCTTCTACGAGTTTGGTTTGTGTCATACCTATGGAGTGCTCCTTGATAGCCTACCAGTTTACAATGCAGTTTACAGTATCTGTATAGACAACGACATTATATAAATGTGTTAAGAGGGATATGGGTAACGCCTTAATGCTATTTTAATACTTTACTTTATTGTCGACACTATTATAATTGCATATTGTACTACGTATGTAGATAGTTTAACGGATCCTTAAGAGATGGAATCTCGAACATCTCTTAAGTTATTGCACTCACATTGACACTAGATAGGACATGTCAAACCCCATAAACATCTCTGATGCCGTTACACACATATTTATTTAATGTTGATCTAACGTACATAAGATCTTTTAGTTCTGACTTGAGTATTTGTCTTTTAAATTCGCTCGGGTCAGTCAGAGTTTTTCAGTGCATCGAAGATTGCTTTGGAGGACAAAGACGGAGATTTGTATATTATTATTTATTATATTTATCCCACTGCATCATGTTGTACCACTGCATTGTTATTTACTTCTAATGTATGTAACTTTGATCTGTATTGTAAAGATTAATCAAATGTTATTTGTCAAACAGCTTCATGAACTGTTTATTTGATTATTATATTTTTTCGTTCTGCTATGAGATTTTGTGTTTTGTTTTTCTGTCTTTCACTGTCTTTTTCTTATTTACCACATTACAATCCTCTCTTCTGAATGGTTTGAGTCTGACAGTGTAGCTTATTGTCGATTTATACCATCCAAAAGAGTGGGTCGTTACACATCAATTAAGCTACGAATTTGATTCTCTTCGAAAAGAACATTGAACTCATTTGAAGGAAAGTCCTAAAGATAGCAAATTTTCCCATATAGACCTTTCCAAAGTTTACATAGCTAATGTAAGCTTTGATAGCTTCCAGATCATTGTAGAGGAACTCTTTGGTGGCATTGGATAGTCTCATGTGGATGGGAGTGCTTGAGGAAGCCATTTTTGAAGAAAGTAGAGAGCTCGAGAGTTTGAAAGAGAGTTCGAGTTTAGAAATGAAAGTGAAAAGATATGATAAAGTTAAGGAGACAAATAGATATCTAAGTGCTATGTTCTATAGTCAAGAGATATCTTTTCATAGCTTTGGAATTAGTGAAAAGGTGGAGGGAAATTTAAATTTTTGAATTAAAATTTGAACTTAAATTTTTGGTAGGGATGTCAACATGGGGGATAGGGTCATGCCAACATAGGTCCCCTAAATCATGTGACCTATTTTTCCTACTTTATTTAATATCTTTATCTATAATCCTATAATATAATTTATATTTTATCTGAAATAATATTAAATATAATAACACTTTAATATTAATATTTTAACATTATTAAAATAATATTATTTTGAAAATCAAAATTTTAAATTCAAACAACAAGCAATTTCAAAACATGCAAACATTCAAATAAGCAATTTCAATCAATATAATTTGAATGCGTACCTTTTTTGGATCCATATTTCTGAGATCATCAGACTCATGAATATTTTAAAGCGCATGTTTGAATTTTCCGTCTCTTGATCTTCAGCACTAGAGGATGATTCTGAATCGTCTAGTGTAGCAGTATATGCTCTCTTTCTTTTCTTTGACAAATCATTACTTGGAGAAAATTTCTATTTATACGGATGCGGACAATCTCTTTTTAAGTGGCTTGGCTCATCACAATTGTAGCATCTGTCATTGTTTTGAGTCTCATTACTATTTCAAAAATTCTTATGATCATTTCTCTTATAATTGTTCATCATTCTGTATTTTAGTAACTTTCCAAAATTCCTTGTCATCAAGGCTATTCCTTCATCGTCGTCACTGTTTAAGTTTGAACCATCTGTTATTGCATGGAACATTATTGACTTCTTTTCTAAGGCCTAGCTTTCTCTTCTCCCTTGCATTAGTACTTCAAACGACATTAAATTCCCAATCAATTCTTCAATTTTCAGAGTACTAATATCATTAGCCTCTTCAATTACTAGAGTCTTCTGATCCCATTCTGGAGTGAGTGAATTCAGAATTTTTCTAACTTGATCTTCTTCGGAACTTTTCTAATGCAATTAGTGAGTTTACAATGTCTTGAAATCTGCTGTACTTGTCTGAAATAGACTCATTTGGATTCATCTTGAATAATTAAAACTGAGTTGCCAAGATAGATATTTTGGTCTGTTTAACTTTGTTTGTTCCTTCTTGAGTAACTTGCATAGTTTTCCAAGGTATCATATGCAGACTTACAAACAGATAATTTATTAAACAAATTCCTATCAAGTGTACAGAATAGAATATTCAGTGCTTTGGAATTTTTTTGCACAATAGTCTTTTGTTCAGCAGTCCACTATGCAAAATCAGTTGTGGGTTTAATGTACTCAGTTTGTGTGATATTCCAAGTTTCTAATCCTATTGATTGCAAATAGATTTTTATCCTACATGCCCAACGTGCATAGTTACTGCCAGTAAAAAGTGGTGGTCTGGCAGTAAACTGACCCTCTATAAATAAACTAGTGATGGTGTTTACATTACCAGTGATGGCAGCCATTAGAAAACATTTCAAAAATCATATTATGAAAACTTTGAAAACCAATGTTTTGATACCAAATGTTTGAAATGCAGACTACGGATCTTAAGGCTGGATTAACATTGGAGGGGGGTGAATAGTGTTTTATGAAAATTTTGAAACCTTTTCAAATTAAACACAAGCAGATTCAATTTACAAATATAGAGACAAACACAGAACCGGACACAGATGAAAATAGTAAATAAAAGTAGTAAAGGAAAGAACATACCGGAATTTTATACTGGTTCAGAGCTACCCTTCATCTAGTCCTACATAATTTCTTGTGTAGATTTCTTTTCAAATATAATGTCGATATTACAACCTCGATTTCAAGATTACTAGATACACCCTTCTATCTCCGAGTCTAGGGCAAACTCTCTAGATCTAACCAGGCTACAGGATCACCTAATTGATTTAGGAGCAACAATCATACCCAATTGATTTACGGGCCACAATCACACTTTGATAGAGAGAGACTCGATACACTTTGATCTTTCAATTTTTGATTACGAATGATCCTATAACTCTGAATAGCAATGAGATCTTTGAAAGAAAGTGGCAGAGAATCAAAATAGAGATGATCGAATTTGATTCACTTAGGATTTTGGCAGAATTTTATTAAAGCATTTGAAATATAAGAGAATATTTGAGTGGAGAAGAAGGAGTGAAGAAATAAATAAAAACTAACTTAAAATTCATTGAAAACAACTGGTATATATAGGAGAACAATGGCCATGTCCATTTGAGAAAGGTTATGATGAATAGACACTTCTTTTGAAAATTCAAAATTTGAAATCTATGGCTACCATGTCGACATAGGGGATATAGGGATGTCGACATGCCTATGTTATTTTTGAAAGTAGATTTTTCTTTAAAATGATTTTCTAAAAATTTTCAAAACAATTTCTAAACTTTGTAAACCATTTCGAATAAATTTTAAACATATAAAAGAGTTTTAGAAAGTAATCTTCAAACATATAAACTACAATATAAAAGTAATATTAAAAACTAAGTATATATTTCTTTAAAATATAATTTTTTGATTTAAAGCTAAAATATTAAAATCAGGAGATAGTTTAAAAAACAAGAGATGATTTTGAGATCAAAATGTTAAAAGATGATAATAATAGTTTTTGAATTAAGGCTAAAATATTTAAATTGATAGAGATGGATTTTAAAAAGATTGTTCTTAGAAAAATAGTTAAAATAAATTATTTTGAATACTTTGTGGATTCCATTCCACTAAAGAAGGTCGTGGGTTCCGTCCCACTAAAGAGGTCATGGGTTCCATCCCACTATTAAAGCGAGTTGGTGGATTCCATTCCATAGTTAGAATCCGAATAAAGATTTTAGTGCTATTATGAAGTTTTTACATAAATCTTGAATCTATTAATTATCTTGATATCTTTAAATCTTTAACTCTTGATACTCATGAGTCTTCAATCTTGATTTCTACAATCTTGAATTCGTCAGTCTTGAATCTCTATACTATACAGTCTTCATTCTTAGTACATGCAAATATATATCCTGCCTATACATAAATATCTAGACAAGAATATTAGTATTTATATTTTATAACAAGTCCTAAGGTTATTGTCATCAAAACCACCATCTCGGGAAGTAACAAAATCTGTCTAGCTAATATGGATATTAGTACCTTCGAATAGTCGGGCTAATATGAGACATCGCCATGCAGTATGGGTCGTAATATGAAGGGCCTGCTTCGAAGATTGAAGGTATTAAGTGGTTGTGTGAGGGCTCACCTCTTCTCTATGTAGGAAGTTGTAAATGGTTGGGATTATGGGTTAGGCATGGTAGAGGATATCTCCGGAAAGGTTTCACTTCAATAGGAAGTAATAAGTGGCTGAGGGGATTCCGTGCAATGTCAGTTTGATAGCTACTAATAAGGAGTCCACCTTGGGATTATAGGTAGTAAATGGCGTGGACCTGCCTTAAATAAGGTATTAAATGGTCGGAGTCTCCTAATTCTCATTAATAAGTGGTAAGTGATTTGAGTACTATCTTTTACATTGATAGGACATTATGGATGATAGATATGGATTTTTGGGTTGATAACAAGTTAGCTATGAGCTTATATTTGGGAAATTCTTTATAAAGTTTGAGAAAAGACCTAGAGCTTACATTTGAAAAGACTTATGTTATAGGCAGTAACGTAAGATATATTCCTATGTAAATTATACTGCCTAAGTACTAACGCAGTAAGGCTCCAGATTTTTATTCACTAAATATATGTTGTTTTAACTCCCTTCTCATTACAACACAGGTTAGGAAGTGCGATGACGAAGGCGGAGACGTTGATAAGGCTTATGTTAGTAGTCTATCTATGTACTTGTTAATTTTATGCAATTTTTTATGTACCCATGAAATAAAAAAAATGCTATAATTTTGGAATATTGCAGATATGTACGGTTATTGTTGGGTTTAGACATTACAGATATTTTTTATGGTTTTAAATGACAATTTGAAATTCGAATGAAATGGGTATTGTTGTTATTATTATATTTTATTCTTCCACTATGAGAATTTGAATGATTAGATAAATAACTCTATGTTGCTCTTTTTACCAACCAACAGCCGGCTTTAAGATGGTTGTAAGTTTTGATGGGCCTTTTTTGAAATTTTGGCCTAGTTTAGGGCGAGTTGTTATAGATGAACTTGGCATTTATAGTTGAATTTGCTATAAACTTTTATTTGGACCATTCCAACCAAAAGGCCCTTTGTTAAGGGTAACATGAATTCTAGATTGACTAACTATTTACAATATCACTTATGAAGCTCGAGTTCGAATACTTCTTTATAAGGAGTTTGTTATTTCCATAAACAATTCTTTAGTATTTTATAAATACTTAAGAATACTTTTAAATACCATTTAGTCATTTTAACTTGGATTTATTATTCGCTTACCACATTAAGTTCATAAACAAATTTTAATCATCGATTAAACAATTGAATATCTAAAACATTACGCCATTTGGTAGAGTCTATACTCCCTATGGTTTGTTGATAATTATGGAGATTGCCATTACAGATAATCCATTTTTTTCAATATCGATAAGAAATGTAGTTTTCTTTAATGTGCGAGATATCTTATTAAACATTTTAATGAATTATGTCCCTATTAGGATTGGTTAAATTTGTATCTTTTACATAATCAGTTTCTCTAATCTTGGATCGCATCCAACTCCATCACACTACCAATAATTTCCTTAAAAAGAAATTCCTATGGTAAGAAGGTGATGTCTTTAACAACATTAATTTCTTATTGTGATGGAATATGCATTCAAAATGTTCTATGAACTACATTTAGGCTTATATAAAATAGATTTAGCTTTGATTTCATGAAACTTATGTTCATAATGTAGGTCGAACAACCATAACCTTTATACTATTTATGGTGAGATTTCTTCTTGATTCATATCTTTTATCAAATTGTACTCTCATCTTTTGATGAAACAAGATTCATGTGTGCTTACTCTTAAGTGCATATCCTTAAAGAAAAGGGTAACTCAACTTGTCTAACAAAGTCCAGTTACTACATATCGATACGTTGTTATGTAGCATATGGAGATGTGACTTTGATTGTCAATTGTGTTAATTTTTAGGCACTCTTGGAGCTCTTATCCAAGATACTCACCCATTTGATGAAAACAAATTGTTTTAATTATTTTACATGTTATGTTTTCCTTTGTAAGTTCTTTATTCTATGGACTTATCATGATATCTAATTTGTGTATCAAAAACATATGTTTATATCTAAGAAAATTCATTGGTGAATTCCACAAAGTAAGTAGATCCACTTTTGGAATCGTTATCCTTTTGGATACATACACCAATACCATATTGTAACAACCTAGAACTTCAGTCATTTGAAATTGGAATATTTAATTGATTTTAAATATTGCAAAATTATTTTTATAAGTTAAATAACCTGAATTTCAAATATAGGGATTTATTTGATAATTAAAAATTAAATATTTGGAATTGTTTAAATAATCGAATCTTGAATTTTATGTAAATGAAAATGATTTAGAAATTGATTTAAATTCCATTTAAATAAGAATGTAGATAGTAAAACTTTTAATTTAGAACTAAAAGTAATTTGGTTTTTATAATAATTCGTTTTAATTAATGTATAAAAATAGCCTTCTAGGGCACTGTCTTGGATTTCGATAAAACCAGTATAATTGTATCAGTAATAATAAATTTTTATATGCTGTCGAATTTCGTGGTGATTGGACATATCCTTTGGTCATGCGAGTTTGAAACACTTATAAATTAATTTCAAGAATTATATAATACAATTAGGTTTGGATAGCGATCTTTGTATATGATCGAATTAGGAGTCAGAACTAGTTCCATTTTGTTCGAGATAAGGGTAGTACATATAGAACGCCAAGCGGCATGCCTCGATAGAAGTTCGAGATTTTTCGAACGTATAATTTTGGATTTTCTTGAATTATATATATATATATATATATATATATATATATATATATATATATATATCACCGTACTCTTAACCCATACTCCCCACTCTTCATCGCCATACCCACCTTATCCCTCCTTTTCTTTTTTTAAATGCTCCTCCCTCTTTTCAAACATCTTCATTCTGAAAAGAAAAAAAGAAGCTACAAAAGTTCAACAATAATTAAAATTAATTTCTAAAAATTGTAAAACTCAATTATTCGAGTTAGTTTAGCTAAAATATTCATGTGGATGGAGTTTGGAGGGGTGCGGCAACAGCAAAGGGTATTCGATAACAATGGGTTTGGGCATTCGAACTAGGGTTAGGAATTGTTGGAGCGTGGTAAAAAAAGGCTATACAGGAAGTTGATTTAAGTTTATGGGAGGAAAGGCATCCGCAGCAATGATTTGGTAGGGTCCAGTCACTTTTTGGTCATCGCGACATTTTTATAGACGAAGGCGAGGGAGCTCGGTCGTGATACGCATGGCGAGGCCATGGTTGATGTTGGGGTGAGAGAATGGTGGAGATCGAGGAGGTGAGTCCGATGGTGGTGTCGGTTGGTCATGTAGGTAATCGGAGAGGGAGTAGCACCATGTGTGCATGGTGATGGTGTGCATGTATCGAAGAGGGATTAAGAGGGGAGAAGTAAGATTAAAGGAGAAGGTTTTAGTTAGTTTGGTAATTAGTGAATATAATAGTATATTCTTGTAACAATTCTTTATTTTGTGATTATTTTAATTGTATATTTTATTTATTTTAAATTGAATTCCTGATTTAAAAACTTTATTTTATTTATTAAATGAATAATTTTTGTTATTTTAAATATAAATTTTGATTTTTATGTGAATTATAAATCTAAACATGAATAAATAGAATATTTTCCAGAAAAGTGGATTTTGGTCAATATGGTCAAACTTTGATTTTTAAATTTAAAATTTAAATTTTTGAATTTTTGAATTTTATGAAAATAAATTAAATTTTAAGAATACCGCTTTTCATTTCGTTGATATCTGATTAATATTGTGAAAGTTATGCTTTTTACAATATTGTGTGTAAATTTATTTATTTAACAATATTGTTTATTTTAGTTTATATAAATAATATTTTTATTTATCACATCTTGTTCTAATTTGTATGTATATGTGTAAAATGTCATGTTATATATATATATATATTTTATTTTTAAAATATTTTTTATGTGTAGTAGTTATTTTTCCAAAACTAGTTATATTTTGTTTTCAATTTTCAATACTAGTTTACATATAATTAACTATTTTCTTATATTTTTCTATTTTTCCTAAAATTTTATTTATTTCATTTTATTTTGTATTCATTTTTATTTTATTTACATGGTTTTTATTTTGATTTATTTGAATAAAGAAAAGGAAATTTCAAGAGACTTTAGCCTTTTTAGCTTTTGACTTTTCATTTTTCACCTGTTCATTTTTGCGCCGTCCTTTCCCAATGTCATAGCCGTGACTTTTTATTTTTTAATTAACATAAACACCTCTTTCTCACATCACTTTTCACGCATGTTTTCAGATCTAAAGAAAAACTTTGGTAATGCCTCTTTCCTTTTCCACTTTTCTTTTCATTTTTAATGATTTTCCATTGAAATTTTCCATGCCACTTCATGCATTTGCTCGGCCATTTCCCTCCACCAGCTCCTTCGATCAACTCCACCACTATCCATGGCCACTCCACCCTCCTCCCCTTCTTTCTTGACGAAGCCATGACTTGTCTTGGACGGTTGCACCACAAAACTCCTCAAATACTTCAACTATTTCCATAGCCGACCTTATAGTGCAACACCCCTTCAATTTTCACCTTGTGCACCTCCTTAGCCGCCGCCACTTGCTCCTCCACCACCCCTGGCCGCAACTCTAGACCCCACCTGACCATCCCCTTGCATGGCCGAGTCCATATCAACTCAGGCCGAGCCATGTGGTTGCACCAATATCCACTAATTGCCTTAAACCTTTGTGTTCCTTCATGTTGTAACTTACACCACTCCAACTCCTTTCTAGCCGTGCATGCATGCCATATACCGGACCAAAATGCCACTATGGCCGAGCACACATGAGCCCTAAGCCGAGCATGTGAAGGTTGAGGCGTTGGTCAAATCAATTTGTTCATTTTGCTTTTATTTTTAATCGTTTCAATAAGTATATTTGGTTTGAAATAATATTTATATTATCTTGCTTATTTGTTATTCAAAAGATTAAAACTTGGCTCTCCACTCCACTCAAGTCTTAAGTCATGTTATCGTGCTTTCGGGATTCGTTTATGTACTTGTTTTGCTATCTCCAGCTAATCACACTTGACATATTTACTTATATAAACTGTGAAGTGATGCCAAGGGAATATGTAAACTGCTATATCATGTTATACTAGGTTATACCTTCCTGTGATATGATTCATATGATGTTCACCCTGTTAGTAAACCTATCATATCGTTCGTTACTGCCATATGTTACTATCATTTATATATGATTATCACACTACAAGTTCCCTGTAGAATAGAATCACTATGGGTTGAAATGACACATACCCGAAGACTTTAGAATAGGGAAAAATCATTATGGGCTGAAATGATAGGCCTGAGCGATTTTTATTTATTTTATTTACTTGGGACTGCGGGTTTGAAATGATAGAACCCGGATTTTCTTTGTAAATTACGGATTGAAATGATATATTATCCCTATTACTTGACCTAGGCTAGAAAATTATATACAGACCCGTGGTTAATATATATATTTTTCTAGAATTTTTAAAGTATTTTAAAAATATAAATATTATGATATTTTGATTTAAATTTAATTAAAAATGATTTTTATAAAATATTAGTGATTTTCTACAAGTCAAATAAGTGAAATATATTAATGGTAAAGTAGAATTTGAAATATAAGTTAATTTTGGAATTTATGATTTTGTTTATAAATGGAGTTTAAATTAATAAAATAAATATGATATTTGATTTAAAATTGAATTTAAAATGATTTTTATAAAGTGTTATTTATTTTTCTATGGTTTAAAATGGTTAAATAAATGAATACTTAAAAGTGTAATTTGAAAAATAATTTAAATATGGAAATGTGAAATTTGGTTAAAAATGAAATTAAAGTCATATAAATAAAATGGAAATTAATTTTAAATTTTGAAATGGTAAATTTAATTAAAAGTGTAAAGTAAATTCATGAATAAGAATTTTAAACTTGAATTTATTAAGTGAATTATTGAAAATTTGATTTTATTTAAAGGAAATTTACTTTATAAAAATCATAGGTTAAAGGTATTTTAATGAACATTTTTAAGTGTTAAAATATGATTTTTATAATGTTAAAAGGCTAAAATCAAAGTTTATTTGTTGTTGGAATTACATTGAAAATCTGAAATTAAATCAGAAATGCTATTTTCTGAAGTTAACTTAAGATCTGAAGTAAATGATATTACAGCACTTTGTAAGTGTTGTGGTCGATACAAATGAACTATGGCTAAAATTTTAACTAAGTGATATTACAACACTTGGTGGTGCTGTGGTAGCAGAAAATAACTAAAAACTGAAACTAAATAAGGGGCTACTGCAGCACTTGATAAGTGCTGCGGTAGGCTGAAATGAACTGTTTTGAATTATAAATTACAGCAGTTTTTCTAAATGCCGTGAAAGGTTGTAATTTTCAATGTTAAATGGTTTTTAATTAAATAAATGAGCTCAGAATTGTCTAAAATTTTGGGAATTGAATGCTTGATTTGTAAATATAATAACTTCACTTTTAAGTGGTTCAAATGAATTGTTTTGATTCAAATATAAACTATTTAAAAGATGATTTGAAATGATAATAAATGAAGATATCTTGAATTAAAAAGGGTATTTAAATTTGAATATTTAGATTGAATTCGAATAATGATTTGAAGATGAAGTTTGTAAAGATATGATGTTTTGATATATTGAAATGGTTTAGAAATGATTTGATCTTTATTTTGATAAAGATTTTGAATTTGGAAAATGATACTTTACTTTGAAGTATAAACTATGATTTTAAATTATAACCATGGGTTATAATAACGATTGGTTGTTAAAGAGACCGGGATCGGATATGGACATACTCTCTGTCGATACCGAAAACCACTTTAACAACTATGTACGCAGTGGAGATTCCAAAACGATGTAGGATGACGACGATGATTCTCTTGAGGTATGAACGTGGACCCGACTCCCGTGATTTGGCTTGAGGTGGCTAAAACAGGAGCGATCGACTGGCCAAGTGAGGTAGATCCTCCGATCGGACACATTCCTTCGATACCATATTCCTACTTGTGATTGATTTGATGTACATCCTCCGATTTTGATTGGGAGTGTGCTACGAGGTGGGCGATAGTGGCTGCTATGCATTACCACCAGCCCGGAAGCGTAATTGGTATATCTACTCTGGCATTGCCTAGTTGTTCCGTGTCACCTACCATATCTAGTCTTACTATGAGTCTGGTTTTCTCCCGTAGCCCATGGAGTATTTAGGGTAGTTTCCCGATCTGGAGATATGCTGATACTGGATGGACTACTGGACTATTACGTATTGGGGGCTATATGGGTAGCCCTTTCAACGCTATTTTAAAGTAAGTTTATTTTACTGTAGACATTATTATAATAATGCAATATTACTACATAGTAAATAGTTTAACGGATCCTTAGAGGATGGGCGGTCCCAAACATCCTTTAAGTTACTTGTACTTTATTATAGTTCACTTGAGTTGGTTTATATTATATGAGTATGTATGTCCTGACTCAAGTGTTTTGTATTTTGCTTTACGCTCGGGTCAGCCTGAGTATTCACAGCTTTGGGTTTCTCTTTTTGGAGCTAGCTGGACATTTGCCTATCTAGTTATCTATTTATCTATTTCAGTTGTTCTATTTCAGTTCTTGTAGTAGTGTACTTCTATGTATTTGGGATTCTATTGTATTTGTTTTCAGACTCATATTATGTATTATGTTTTGAGAGCTTGTTACAGTAGCTTCATGAACTACTTCGGTATTTTATTTCCGCTACGAGTTATTCTGATATTTCTGCATCTGTGATTCTGTGATGATTTCAATTGCTCCAAATATTATTACAATGCAGTATTTTGAGCAATTCAAGTCCGATATGTGTGGATGCGAATGGCTGAAAATATCGGTTTGTTACATTTGGTATCAGAGCTTTGGTTTTAGGCAGACTATAGCCTACGGAGCAAAACTCATTAGAGATAGGGCAGAAATACCCTAGATGAGTGCAATCAACCTCAGAATTACTTTCTTTGTGAGAGAACATATTTTCAAACTATAAACTGACTTTCAAAATGATTTTTCAAAGGATTTTTTCAAAGATTATTTTGATATAAACTTTTCTTGTTTTAAAGGAAATTTTCTAAAATTCCTTCCTTTCGTATCCACCTTGTAACTATTTTCTACTTTAGGATATTCATCCAAGTGAATTTTATCTTATCTTATCTTTGTCTCCTCTACACCTTGTCCTAAATTCATTCTTTATCTTTTTAGGATGAATCGAGGAAATGCCAGAGGTTGGGGTTGTGCCCCAGCTCCTCAACCTGTTGCACTCGTTAAGTTCACTGTTCTCTGTAAGGAATTCTCTCAACTTGGTGGCACCAAGTTTTTTGGTTCAGCGAGCATTATTGAAGCTCAACAATGGTTGTGTAGTTTAGAGAGGATATTTACTGGTCTTGAGATTACTGATGCTTAGAAGCATCAGTTAGCAGCATGGCAGTTGTAGGAGGCTGCCCAAGATTGGTGGGAGTCTGTTACGGTTAACACCGTCGAGACTGATCTTTCTTAGGAGCAGTTTAGGTATCTTCTTGTGTTTCTTGGAACTCTGTTTTTCTATCTCTTTCGTGCCTTTTCTAAGCTTATCTATCATCTCTTTCAGGGATGCTTTTGTTGCTAATTGGATGCCCGAAGCCGGGAAGAACCAGCTTTATAGGGAGTTCATGGATCTCAAGCAAGGAAGCATGTCTTTTTCAAAGTATGAGAGGAAGTTGAACGAACTTTCTAAGTTCGGTCTTAGCCTGATAGACACTCCTCTCAAGAAGAATGAGAAGTTCATTTCTGGTGCTCGTCCTGAGTACTATGGTCATCTCATTTCTCATGTTCATGGCACTTTTACCCAGCTAATGGATATGGCTATTCGTTATGAGAACCCTAATTCTAAGGGTCCTGCTGTTGTTGGTACTCCTTTATCTCAGTCTCCCTCTGCTAACTCTAAGAAGGGAAGACTAATATCCAGCAGCAGAAGCAGAATTGGCTCAAGAATCCAGGTTTGGAATCTTCATCATCTTCTCCTTCTCAAAGGCAACCTGGTGACCTTTCTACCATCACCTGCTTCAGATGTGATCAAAAGGGACACTATGCTAATAGTTGCCCTACTTTTAGCTGGTGCTGCTGTTCCTACTCCAGCTCAGTTGGGTAAGCTTTCCGGTATATTTGATATCACCTCTGCATCTTCTTCAGCTTCTGTTCCTAGTGCTCCTAGGGATGAACAAAGTACTCTTCAGTGCAATCTTTTCTTTATTTCTATATCATGTTCGTGTTTTATTTGACACTGGAGTTTTCCATAGTTTGATTTCTGTTGATTTGTGTGATAAGTTTGAGTATCTCTTTTTTCCTAAGTTTGCTTCTGTACCTTTATGTGTTTCAAATCCAATTGGGGCTCCACAAACCTTAATAGGATTTGTAAGCATTTGCAACTTCTCTATTCTAATCATTACTTTAGTGGTGATCTTCATTCGACTCCTGTAGTCAGATTCTATCCCGATGTATTTGGTGAAGTCAGTGCTTTACCTCCTAAGCGAGAAATGATTTTCGTACTGATCTTATTCCTGGAGCACTGAGAATGGGTTCAATGAATGGTTAGTCATACCTTTTGGTTTGACTAATGTATCTGCTTTCTTTGTTGATTTGATGAATCTTGTTTTCCGTGCTCTGCTTAATAAATTTTCTAAATGCCATTTCTGGAAAGATAAAATCTGATTCCTTGGGCATATTGTTCTAGTAATGGAATTTCTGTTGATCCAGTCATGATCGCTGCGATCAATAAAAATATTTCTTTCTTTCTCTTTTTCTTTAGTAATTTAATTATTCAATCTTTTCTGTTGTTCTTATTTCTCCCTATTCTGTTACAAGATTTGGGAAACTTCTAAGACTCCTTTTGAGATTTCGTAGTTTTCTGAGCCTTGCCGGTTGTTTCCTGGAGACTTGACTAGGCAACTTAGTACTCGGCTAAAGACTTCGTTCGGTCAAGTAACGCTCGACATCTAGGAGCGATCGGCTAAAGGCATCGTTCGGTTAAAGACTTCGTTCGGTCAAGATATCACTCGGCATCCATGAGCATTCGGCTAAAGGCTTCGTTCGGTCAAGATATCTCTCGGCATCCAGGAGCGTTCGTCCAAACGCCTCGTTCGGCATAACAAGGACATCCGGCATTCAAAGATGGCTCGGCATTCTCCCCAGCATGACCGACTTTGATTGTTGCTCGGTCAACTCTTTCCATGCAAAAAATGCACCGTTCGGCATGAAGAGGATGGTTCGGCATTTGGCCATTCGGCCTGCTCATTTCGGCACACAGAGACCACTATATTTAGGCCGAGGTGTTCAGCTACCAGGCCCACCAGGTAAGTCCAACCCACCTTTGTCTATAAATAGGGAGGCAGGGGCACACTAAAAAAGGATCTTTCTTGGGAGAACACTGGGAGACTCTGCCATTTTTTATACTCTCTTCTTCTTCTTCTTCTTCATTCAAATGGGTATTTAAGCGATTGATTTACGGATTGTATATGTACTCAAGTAATGGAGAAAGCAATAAAGATTAACCACAAAGTGGATGTAGGCAATTACGCCGAACCACTATAAATTTGGTGTTCTTGTTCTCTGCATTTAAATTTATACTTTGTTCTCTATTTTAGTTTACTTTCTTTATTAATCTCTCTACACAATCTTTCTAAGGGTGTTAGTGACCAATTTTGGTGCTAAGATTTTGGTGCTTTCACTGATAATTGAATTCTCAGGCTGTTAGGATCTGCTTTGTAGCTACTGGATTGCATAAATCCCCCGAAGGTGATCCAAAATCATTGACAAGGAATTTGTTGATTCTACTCAGAGTTACAACCAACAACTCTACCATGGGAAGGCCACGAACCAGATCGGCCTCTCATAATGCAGATGTCAATGAAACTGCTAGCGTACAACAAGTTGGACCTAGAAATCAGCAAACAACCAGAGGTGCAGGGCCCTCCATCCAAATCCAAGCGGAAGTCATTTCCTAAATGGAGTTCAATGATTTGATAAGAGAACTCAAGGAAAGTAGAAGGCAACTTGCTGAACAAATTCAAGCCAACACTAACCTCATGAATCAGCTCGCTCAACAGCGGCGCCAGAATGCTGGAGGTAACCCTGCCCCTTATTCTGAATCTGATAGCTCAACCTCATCTGATGAACCTCCTAGGCGTAGACGCCGTAAGGATGAAGGTGCACAAGCAGGCGTTGGGAATCAAGCCCGCGAAGAGTCCGGACACCCGAATCTCCAAGACCCAAATCAGGCGGGACATCAACCCACACGGTCCTGTGGAACCGAACCCAACCTTCCATCCTCCATACAAACTCCGGACTTAACAACTATGGTCAGGCAGTTTATTAGATAAAACCAAGGCTTGACCAATGAAGATTACGGAGTGACCAGAAGCCATACCCCCTTTGCGGATGGTATCCTGCAGGCTGAGTACCCCAAGAAGTTCAATATGCCAACAATCCCAGCCTATGAGGGGAAGACTAACCTCAGGCAGCATGTGATGAGGTATGGATGGATGATGGATTCTGCAAGAGCCAATGATGCAACAAAGTGTAGATGCTTCCCAATCACTCTGTCCGGAATCGCCACCTTGTGGTTTACTCGACTTCCCCCGCGATTTATATACAGCTTTGATGAATTGGCAATGAAATCATAAGGCAGTTCAGAATACACACCACTCGTCCAAATGATGTGATGTCCTTATCTGGCGTAATCCAAGCTCCGGGAGAGTCATTGAAAGCATACTTGCAGAGATTTCATGTTGCTGCCACTGAAGTATGCCATCCAAATGACCATGCAATCTTGATGGCGGTAATGCATGGAGTGGATCCAGATTCTGAATTTGGAGATTGGTTGGCGGGAAAGCCCCCAGCTACGCTAGAACGTTTTTATTCGAAAGCTCATAAGTTCATAAGGAGCGAGGAAGCTCGGTGGACAAGGCGAGACAAGGCACCAGGGCCCGTTCAGGAGTCCGTGAAAGGTAACATCGCCGTGAAGCAAACCGGCGATAATTCTGGAAAAACCCAAGTTAACGTCCAGAACAAGCCTGGGAATCTAAAGGATCCAGATGTGGGAATCCCGGAAAGAAAAAAGAAACAGGGAGATGGAAGTCAAGGATCCCGACCTACAATGAATACACCCCGTTGAACGCATCTCTTGAGAACATCTATTTATCAACTTGCAACACTTTCCAGTATAGAAAACCACACCCAAAGGAATCTACAGAGAAACAAAGGTGGACCGGGAAATACTGCCGCTTTCACGAGTCTTATGGACACAACACAGAGGAGTGTAGACACCTCCATGATGCAATAGAAAAGCTGATTAGACAGAAGAAGCTGCAGGAATTTGTCAAAGACCCACAAGACGGAAGGCAAGAAACATCGGACCCTGGACATGGGCTGGCCCCACACCAACCAGAACAACCTGCTCGAACTGTGGGTAGATTGGTTATTAATACGATTCTGGTGGACCTCATCCAGTGGATAAGAATTGGCAGGAGATGGAGCGATATGCGAACTCTTTAAGACATTCATAGTATGAGTGTTGTTCGAATATGGAGGATGGGACTCCTGCAAAGCAGCAGCGCACGATGAATGATGATATCGTATTCTGGAGCAGAGATGCGAACAAGGTAGAGGCTCCTACTATCGATCCAATGGTCATATCTGCGACAATCGGGTCGGCGTTCGTGAGGAGAATTCTGATTGATTGCGGAAGTTCCGTTAACATCATCTTCAAAAAGGCGTACGACCAAATGAAGCTGGATATCAAGGATTTGAAACCATCTAAAGCCAGAATCCATGGCTTTAATGGTGCAGCAACAGATGTAGTGGGGTATGTGGAGTTACCAATTGAACTGGGGCAAGGCAAGCGTAGGAGGGTGCGAATCCTACCATTCATAGTGTTGGACGTTGACTCTCCATATAACATATTTCTAGGACGTCCAGCCTTGGCAGAATTTAGGACAGCGTTGGACCCTTGGTGTCTGACATTAAAATTTCCCACAGACAGTGGTGTTGGAGTGGTGCACGGCGATCAGGCGACCGGATGTGCCTTCTATGTGGCTGAGCTGAGAGAGGCTCAGCGTAGAGAGAAAGGAAAGGTTGCAGACCGCTCCGTCCGCAGCCGAAATGCTGATGATTGATAAGTAGCACCCGAGCCCTGGTTCGGGCAACATCCTAGGATCTATAGAGACATAGATCCGAGAGACGATGATGGGGAACCCAGGGAAACAAATGCAGCACCGGCTGAACTAACTATTGACATCCCAGTTAGCCGGAGAGACCCATCAAGGGTTCTTAAAATTGGGTCGCAACTCGACCCTTTGGCCGCTGAGAGCCTTACTGATTTCCTCCGAGCGAATCTTGATGTTTTCGCTTGGACACATTCTGATATGTGCGGGATTTCTCCTGCGATTGCGATTCATATGTTGAACGTAGGCCCGAAACATGTACCTGTGAAACAAAAAAGGAGAGGCATGGACTCGGAGAGGTCTGCGGCTCTCAAAGAGGAGGTGGACAAACTCAAAGCCAACGGGTTCGTCCGCGACGCCCTCTATCCTGAATGGGTATCTAACCCGGTGCTAGTAAAGAAGGTAAATGGAAAATGGAGGACCTGTGTTGATTATTCTGATTTAAACAAAGCATGCCCTAAGGATAGCTTCTCGTTGCCTAGGATTGACCAGCTGGTCGACTCAATTGCCGGACATGAGCCATTATCATTTATGGATGCGTACTCTGGATACAATCAAACCCCAATGCACATCCCAGACCAAGAACACATACTGCTATGTAGTAATGCCATTTGGATTTAAGAACACAGTAGCAACTTATCAACGCCTGGTGAATCAAATGTTCAAAGATCAGATTGGTAAAACAATGGAAGTCTATGTGGATGACATGCTCGTGAAGTCACGGCAGTCAAACGACCACATCCGAGACTTGGCGGAGATGTTTGACATACTCAGGCATTATGGAATGAAGATCAACCCGTTGAAGTGTTCGTTCGGCGTAGCGTCAGGAAAGTTTCTGGGATTCATTGTGAATGCCCGGGGAATCGAAACTAACCCAGAGAAGATTCAGGCTATCCGAAATATACAAGTTCCCAGAACCATAAAACAGGTACAAAGCTTGAATGGAAAGGTGGTCGCGCTGAGCCGATTCATATCCAGGGCAATAGACAAGTGTATTCCTTTCTTCGATGTCATAAAGAGAGGAAAGAGGAATTTCGAGTGGACATCCGACTATGAGGAAGCATTCCGGGCTCTTTTAAGGCACTTGGAAAGTCCCCCGATATTGTCGAAACCAATAGACCACGAAATGTTGTACGTATACTTGGCTGTATCCCAGCACGCTATCAGCACAGCCCTGGTTCACGAGGAAGACCGGGTTCAGAAGCCCGTTTACTATGTTAGTAAACGCTTAACGAGGGCAGAAAGAAGTTATCCAAAGATTGAAAAACTAGCCTATTGCTTGGTGATTGCAACACGCAAGCTTCACCCGTATTTTCAGGCACACTCAATCAGTGTTTATATTGATCCACCTTTGCGACAGATACTCCAACGACCGGAAACTTCTGGAAGGATGCTAAAATGGAATATTGAGCTAAATCAGTTTGACATCACCTATCTGCCGCGAAGGTCCATGCAAGGCCAGGCACTAGCTAACGTCATTGCTGATTTCACTACGACAGACGAATTAAACGATCATAATGTCATACCTCCCGTTCGATGGAAGATGTACACCGATGGGGCATCTAACGGCCGTTGTTTGGGGGTTGGCATAGTTCTCTTAACTCCTAAAAACCGATCGGTCTGCTACGCTTTGAAGCTCGAATTCACAGCAACGAATAACGAAGCCAAGTATGAAGCGTTGATCGCCAGCTTGAAATTTATCAAAGAACTGGGAATAAAATCGGTTGAAATCTTCAGCGACTCGCAGCTGGTGGTGTACCAAGTGCGAGGTGACTACGAAGCAAGGGGGTAGAGACTTTCCCCATATTTGGTTCGAGTTCAGGAGCTGCTTGCGAATCTCGAGTACTACGATATTTCACATGTCCCGCGTGAGCAAAACAGAGCAGTCGACTCGTTGGCGAAATTCGCAAGCACAGGCGACGCACAACAAATGGGATTATTTCCTGTTGAGACCCTCCATGCTCTGAGTATAGATATGATGGAGGTAGATTTCATGTTGGAAACAGAAATCGAGAAGGAATCGTGGATAACCTCAATCAAGCAGTACTTGCTATTCGAGATCTTGCCAAAGAAAGGAGCGAAAGACGACAAGTCCTTCGTAAGGCTTCTTGTTATGTAATACAAGATGGAATAATGCATCGAAGGGGATTCTCGACCCCACTACTCCGATGCATTGCCCATGATGAGATAAAACGAGTCCTGGAGGAAGTCCATGAAGGAGAGTGCGGTGACCATACTGGGGGTCAGACATTAGCAAAGAAGATTCTCCGCTATGGATACTACTGGCCAACTGTGAATGGGGATGCTGCAGACTATGTGAGAAGATGTGATAAATGCCAGATATATGAAAAAATCCCGAGAGCTCCGCCGACGGAACTCACGCAAATGGTAAGTCCCTGGCCATTTGCAGTGTGGGGAATTGACTTAGTTGGTTCTTTACCCATAGCCAAAGGTGGAGCGAAATATGCAATAGTTGCGGTCGACTACTTCACCAAATGGGCAGAAGCAGAGCCTTTGGCCACGATAACCACCAAGAAGGTTATTAATTTCGTTGTACGAAATATCATATGCTGCTTCGGCCTTCCACGGACCATCATTACAGACAATGGGACTCAATTCGAAAGCAAGGAGTTCAAAGGATTTTGTCAATAATATGGCATTGAAAAGAAGTTGCAACGGTAGCTCACCCAAGGCCAACGGACAAGTGGAAGCCGTAAACAAGATAATCAAGTCCATATTGAAAAAACGTCTAGAAAAGGCTAGAGGCAGGTGGATGGATGAAATTCCAACAGCACTTTGGGCCTACAAGACCACCCATAAGACCGCGACTGGCCACACTCCATTCGCGTTGGCATATGGCACGGAAGCTGTCATACCCGTGGAACTTGAGGTCCCATCACATCGGGTAACTTATTACGACCCCGAGTTGAACCAGAATCTTTTATTGGAATCGTTGGACTTCATTGATGAAAAAGGGGAAGAAGCCGATTTGAGAGCGGCCGCATACAGACATAGAGTCGCTAAATATTATAACGAGAAGGTCTGACCAAGAATTATAAGTGTAGGAGACCACGTTTTGAAACGAGTTTTCCCGATCCTGTGATAACCCGGATTTTTGAACAACTGTTAATTGGATGATTTATTGATTTTTGTTTGGATTAAACAGATAAAATGGATAATTAAAGATGTCTGGATGTATATAAGTAAATTTGAAGCTATAATAATAGTTGAAATAAATTAATGAATCTAATAGCAAATCATTAAATTTATATATGTGTGTGTAAATTCTATCATTTTTGAAAACTTTAAAGTATATCCATATACATGTATACAAGTGTGTATATGGTGATTAAAAAGCTAGTTTTTGAATTCTATCATTTTTGAATTTATATAGGATGTGTATATTTATAAAGGAATTAAGCTTTAAAAAAAATTACATATAGTATAAAATATTTAAAATATAAAACATAAGAAATATTTACTTTATAGAAATAAAACATTTTAAAATATAATTACACATACAAAATACAAGTGTTGGATTATTAACACATAATTTGACAAATGTAAGCCTAAGAATTTATGTAATCAACAAGTGGCAACATTTTTTTTCTTTTTTTGTTTTAATTTATTTTGTAAATTAATGTAAACAAAGAAAACTCAATCTGGAAATTATCCTCAAAAATAGAAATCCATAAGGAATCAAACCTGTAAAATTTTCAACCAGAGAAAGTTCATGCAAGATAATCTGTAAAACAAAGCCTGTTATACTTTATCTTCAACCTGGAAATCAAACAATCTTCCCAACAACAATTGGCTTCAAAGTTAAAAGGGATTTCCAGTGCAAACTTTCAAGTTTCAGAGCATTTTAGATTTAAGAAATCAACTCTTAAAATCATCTTAAAACTTCAAGCTTTCAAAAAAATTTGCAAGTTCCAGGATCAAATCATCTTCCAGTTTTCAAATTCAAAAAGCAATTTCCAGGCTCTTTTTTCTGCTTTTGCAAGAAGGTTAGTAAACAGATCTTATTTCTTCTATTTTCCAAATTGCCTGTGAGTAAAACATCAATTTTAAATCTGTTACCTTCTGATACTTGTGGAATAATAATGTGAAAAATGCTTGCATGGATGAAAATTGTTGAAGTATAGATGCAATCTTTGTGAATATACATATGAGCATGTCAGGGTATGGAAAACTGGCCTCTGTTTAATTTCAATTAAAATTTTTTTATCTCAATATATAAATAGTATCAGGTTATGATCTTTAAATTAAATTTGATTATTTTTACCTAATTCGGCTTTTAAAAATATTATTAAAGTAAATATAGCGTAAAATCTCACAGAAAAATGAACTGATCAGACAAACCAATTCATGTCTGGAAAATAAATTGTTTTAAATCCATGTTTTGAGTATATAGCTGGATTTGTTTTTAAAAGGGGTGATTTTTGGTGAAAAATTTATGATTTTTAAGTTTGTATTTATGGAGGGATTGCGAGTTGAATAGAAAAGGGGTTTTCTTCGATTTCATACGATCGGTGGGGTAATCGTGAGTCGAGTCTTTTCTGAAGCTAGTTGGTTGGACGTTGGCCATGGGAAAAATGGTATTCGATTTTTCTGATTTGTGGATCGTCCGGGCGAGATGACCTTAAGGCTTGGGCATTCATTTGGGAATGGATCAGTCTCGACTTAATGTCGATGACGTGGGATCACTAGTAGTGTGCGGTCGTTGTGGGAAAGAAGGAGCGAGTGGTGGCGAAGCCCTAGATAAATTTTGGGGACTGATGATGGTGGGTGGCGTCGTAGCAAGGTATTTATGGAAGCATGGTGGTACCAGTTCCTTCTGTTGAGTGTTCGAATTCTTCAGTTGAGGGTAGCGCGTGATTCTGGATAGTGGAGCGAGGTGGGGTAGCCATAGGCGAGGTGAGGGATTGATCGACGGCATGGATTTCTCGCCAGAAAATGTGTACATGTGCACGCGTTGATGCACAGACGTTAGGATTGGATGTAAGGAGAGAAGAAGGAAGAACTTGAGGGAGGAAGAAGTTGTTGGGTGGGCCGTGTGTTCTTACTTTGGGCTGGTCAGGTTCATGACAGGCTGGACTCGGTTAAAACTATTTCTTCAATCAATATTCTTTTCATATTGAATGTTTTTTAAAAAAATCTGTTGTAAGAAAATTTTATGATTTATTTTACTTAACTTGGTTTAGTTAATTCTTAAACTTAATGATTTAATCAAAAAGATAATTAAAAGATAAATGTTTTAAATTTATTTGTTAATGCTAATTAAGAAGTTAATAAAGATAAATGGTTTATCTTAAAATAACTAAGGTTGTGGGAAAATAAAGATTAATTAGATAAATGAAGTAATTAAAGTGTAATTAATTAATTTAATTAATTAGTAGTTAAAGATTAATTAATCTGTAAATAAGAATTTAAGGTTAATTAACTTGTAATTAAGGATTAAATAACTGGAAATTAAGGATTAATTTGTAATTAAGGGTTAGTAAATTAATGAGTATTATTAATTAATTGGTAACTGGGAATTAATTAATGTAAGTAATAAAAGTAAGGACTTATTAAAAAAGGAAATTAAATTAAGAGTTAGCAAGTTAATTAATGAAGGATGGTTAATCAATGTAAGTGATTATAGAATGATTATTTTGAGTAATTAATTAGGGAGGTTGTTAATGTGAATGGGAGGAGGTTAATTAATTTTTGAAATTAATTACGAGTTAATTACTTATTATAATTAAAGGATAATTAATCAAGGGTGGTTAATTTAAGTAATAATTATGGGATGATCAATTAATGGCTTATAATTAATTAATGTTAAGTAAGTAGGATAAAAGGTGATTTAAGTAATTTATTAAATAAATTAGAAATGGTGTGACTAATTTATCTTGCTTACAGATGATTGAATGATATTGAATACCTTGGATTGTTTGTTATTCCTGATATGTGATTATGATGCTATATGATATAAAATGTTTTTTTTGGGTTGGACAGTGTTAATGTGGTTATCTATCTATGATTAATTGCTATGGGAAAAGTGACATCTTTTATTTAAAGTTGAATTGTATTTCACTTGAATAATTTGGGTTAAGATGGTATTTAACTCGAAGAGACCGGGGTCGGGTATTAATACATATCCGAAACAACTTCGATTTGTAATCGATAAAATTCTATATAGATTTGATATGAGAAAACAATAGGCTAGAATGGAATGATTTAAGTGAATTGGACTATTTAATCTAAGTTTGATACTTAGAGATTATATGGGAAATAAGTGTTGTCAATAACAAATTGTGAATTGACAAATTGATACGAGTTACCCCGGGTTTTAAGTATATTTTATGCATTAGTATTTCTTGTTAGATGGGTTTACTCACGCTGGTTTTCAGCCTGACCCGAGTGTTACTTTGATGTAATGCTCGGGTCAGACCGAGTATTACAGATTTTCAGGTAAGGACGTTCTGGAGCTCAAGAGGCGAGCTGGATGGCTGGAACGTATGGAGTGTTTACCGCTGTGATATATTATTATATAATTAGGAAATGTTGTTTAAAACTGCCCAGTGATTAGTAATGGTTGTAACTCTGATGTATAAATATAAGTGTACTAATACAGTTCTTCATTTGTAAACTGTTATTATGTGATATTATATTTTGATCCACTGTGAATGTGAGGTTTCTGTGACTTGTTCCTATTTCCTCTTCTTTCTCTTTCTTTTTCTTTTCTAACTATCTGGAATTTTCGGATTCAAAATTTCCAGGTCGTTACATTTGGTATCAGAGCAGAAGGTTAAGCGAGAACCTTGGCTCTGGTAGGATTACTCATTAAGGATAGGGTAAGTGGTACCCTAGGATGAGTTGAGTGTATGTATATATATATATATATATATATATATATATATATATGAGAGCGTACTTGTTATTTTCTTATATAAAGATTTTAAATGATTTTATAAGAATATATTTTGATATATATATATATATATATAGCAATATTTTTTCCTAATAAACATTAAGGTAATTGGTTGTTAAATTATTGGAATTAAATTAAGTGGTAATAGAAATACAACCAAATTAAAATTAAATCAAAGATAAGTTTAAAATGGATTCAAACAGAAATTAAATCTTGAAGTTGGGGAAGAATTTCAAAATAAGATTAGTTAGAATTGGTTATTATTTTTAATAATGAGATGATTGTTTTCCAATAAATAATAAAATGTTTTGAGGAAGTAACCATTTAAAAAGAATAACTTATAAATTAGAAAAGATGTAAATTAAAGTGGGTTTCAAACTGTGAAGTTCTGAATTCTAAATTTAAACATTTGAAAATTGTTTTCAAAATGTTAAAGGAAATAATATTATTCAAACTATATTGAATGTAATCTTATTTTAGAATAAGAAGTTGTTTGTAAACTTTAAAGGAATTTTGTTTTGAATTAAAAGCAAGGATGGTTTAAATTTTTAAATTTGGCTTGGTGGACCAAGAAGTAAATATGTATATATGTGTGGATATACATAATATCAAAGATGGTTTGAAATGAACTCTAAATATTGAGTTTTATGATACCCAAAGTGATAAGTTTTTGAACTTAATAAGTGGGAAGATTATTTATGAGAAGTTTAAAATTTGAAATGGAAGTTCAAAATTGGGTAAGGTTGACTGGATTAAGTGAATTGAGTTTAACTTGGGGGAAAGTTAAATAAGTTGGAATGGTCAATCTGATTTGGAAATTTCAAGATGAACTTGGAAAGTTAAAGGTTGATTTAAAATGGAAATTATGAGTGATCTCAAATTGGGTTTGAGATCTGGAAATTGAAAATGGATGGATATTTTTAAAATAATTTGAAAGATACCATCCTGTTGTTATTAATAATGTTTAAACCATAAATTGAATTTGTTTAAACGAATAAGAAATGAAGTGTGGTGATATATCCATTATTGAGATAAAAGAAAAATCTAACTTTAATTTGAAATTAAGGATATGGAATTACTTTAAACTGAAAACCTAAATGATTTGAATCTGAAAATTAAGCTTGTTTAAGAATTGGTTTCAAACTAGAAGATAAAATTGGGTAATAAATTAAAATTTTAAGTTAAAATTGTTTTGAACTCTTATGTAAACTTTGAAATAAGTAAATAAAGATAATTTAAAATGAAAATTCTATAAATTTGAGTTCAGAATTTAAATTGTTTAAAAGATTTTAATAAAGGTTTACTTGGTTTAAAGGGTTAAACCAACCTTAGTGAATTTAACTCGAATTTATATAATTTGTGATGATTTAAATTTGAGATTGAAATTGATTCTGACTTGAATTAATTGGACTTGAGATTGAAGATGAATAAGTTTAAAAATTCAAATGGAAAATTTGAATTGGATTAATTAGAAATAAAAATGAAAAAAACGATTTCAAATTCAAATGGGAATTGGAATTAATTCTTATAGAAATTTAAATGATTTGAAATTTAAGTGGATTCAATTTGAAATTAGTCCAAATTTATTTGAATAATTTGGAACTGTAATGAAAATTGAATAAGTAAAAATATCAAATGGAATTTGATTTGAAGTTGGGTAGAAGTTGTGAACTAATTCAACTTGACTTGGGAATAAATCAAGTCCAATGGAAATTGGAGTTATTTTAGGAATTGGGTCAATTTAAATGGAATTGGAAATTTAAATTCAATTGATTGGAAACAGAGGTTGGGAATTGAACAGTTTGACTCTGGACTATTTTCTAAATAAATTGTTTTAGTACAAATCTATTTTTTTCCAAACTATTTACTATACAACTTTTCTTTTTAAACCAAAACAATTTTGTACTTATTTTACAATTGTTTTTGAAACTATTTAACAATTTTTCAACTATTTTATAAAATAATTACTATTTTCAACTACTAATTACTATTTTATAGCTATTTTGCAATTATTTAAAATTTCTATGACTATTTAACTATTTTCCAATTATTTTACAAATACTGAACAATTTTACAGCCATTTTACAAATTAATAATTATTTTTTAACTACTTATCTATTTTTAACTTTTCAAGCTATTTTCTAAATTTAAACTAGACATAGTTTAAACTGTTTATGATTGAATACCCAATTAAGGTAAGAATAGAGGTGATAATCCAAATGGATTGAAGCAATTGTGAATAAGTGAACGAAAATCAAAGTAAATGTGAATAGAAAGGATTGATTCGGCTAATAACCAATAAGGATAAATACGTAGGATGTACGTATATTTTCTATTCGCATAGTGATTTGATCCAGATTCGAGCACAGAGTTTCGAGATAGTTATATCGGTCCGAGTGGGATTTTTCACTCGATTTTCGACGGCGAACCTGGATATGGATTGTTGATTGGTTCTGCATATTCTCTATCATAGTTATGATTATGCAAGGGGAATAACGGTTTCTGATCAAGAAACCAAATCTGAGTCCGCACTAGGAAGTTGGGTGGACGATACTAGTTCGGAAATGAAATTGTGTGATCAAGTGAGTGATCAGATTGGTATAGCGTACGGATGAATGTGTACATCGTACGGATTTGAATAAAATTGATACTGGGAATTTGTGGATTAGAAATGTGAAATGATTTTTGAAATGAAAGTTATATTTTGTGAAGTATATGATGAAGTAAAGTGGAAATTGGATATTTCTATGATAGAAATTTACTTTTTGGAAGTAAGTAATATGGTTAATGACTTTATAGAGTAATCAAATTTAAATATTTGATTTGGAATAAATAAAGTTATATATCTTTGTTATATAAGATAAATCTCCGCTTGTTGAATCTATTGCCAGAAGAAAAAGATTTTGATGGTGTTTTGAAGTATAAAAGGTGTTTTATACAAGTTTGAAATGATCCGAAGTTTTAAAGATTACATATATATAAAGGATCATATGAGGATTTTGGAAAAAGGTTTTGGGAACCTTTGGATTTGAAAAGGCTTTAGATTTTGGGGTAAAATCAATATTGAATTTGGAAAGCCTTTTGAGAATTATCGATTTTGGGATAATCGATTTTGTGTAAAGGAGCTTTGTATGAGATCATACTAGGTGTATGATTTGAAGATACTATATGTGTATAGTATAAAAATGTTTTGATGATGACTCTGGGGAAAAAGGCGTTCCTTGAAATGAACTTCTAAGGAGTGACACCAGGTGGTGCTGCCTTGAGCCCCAAGGGGGGTTCTAAAGTTGATCCTATGAGGAGTCCGGACAAAACTAGTTCCTGGGGATTATGAGTAGAGTATACCATAGCGAAAGTCGTGTGTGCCGCTAAGAGCCAACAGTCTGCGTTTGATTTTATATCGGTAGACTGCGACCTACGGTAACATAGCGAAAGTCATGTGTGCCGCCGAGAGCCAACAGTCTGCGTTTGATTTTATATCGGTAGACTGCGACCTATGTAGGAGTGGAGAAGTTTCATTTTGACAGCGAAAATCAGAGGCCGTACAGAGCCTGCAGTTGCATGGACTTTTTCTGTGATGGCAACGTAACCCTGGAATGTAACTGCGATCTGTTGTGGGTTCCATGGCATAATCGAGAGGCCGCGGAGATCCTGCAGTTACATGGACTTTTGCTGCGATGGCAACGTAACCCTGGAATGTAACTGCGACCATGGATAGGGGTGATGATTTCCAGAGCATTCTCACCAAGATATTTCCTCTATTTTTAAAATAAATGATTTTCTATATTTTCAATAAAATTATTTTCCAAAAGTATTTTCACTGGATGTTGAAGATGGGTCTACTAAGTACTTATAGATTTTCAGTCATACGCCTGATCAACGTATGACCGAATTTCTACGAGAACGAGGACGGACTTGTTGAGACATCAAGTTATAAAAGTATTTATGTAAAACTATGTTTGGCAATATTATATTGATTTTAAAGTGTTTTAAAAAATTTCAAAGAGAAAATTTCATTGATACCATATATTTTTATACATTCTGGCTTCGTTCCTTTTCGCAGACGAAAAGATTCTAAGGGGGAGGAATGTGATAACCCGGATTTTTAAACAACTGTTGATTGGATGATTTATTGATTTTTGTTTGGACTAAACAGATAAAATGGATAACTAAAGATGTCTGGATGTATATAAGTAAATTTGAAGCTATAATAATAGTTGAAATAAATTAATGAATCTAATAGCAAATCATTAAATATATATATATGTGTGTGTGTAAATTCTATTATATTTGAAAACTTTAAAGTATATCCATATACATGTATACAAGTGTGTATATGGTGATTAAAAAGCTATTGTTTGGCTTCTATCTGATAATTTGCAAAAGCTATTAAAAATAAACTCTATATTTTCAAAAACATAAGATAAACATTTATTTAAATATATGATAAGTTTAAAATAAGAATTTATAAAGATTAATACTTTCTTTGAATTTATATAGGATGTGTATATTTATAAAGGAATTAAGCTTTTAAAAAGTTATATATAGTATAAAATATAAAACACAAGAAATATTTACTTTATAGAAACAAAATATTTTAAAATATAATTACACATACAAAATACAAGTGTTGGATTATTAACACAAATTTGACAAATGTAAGCCTAAGAAATTATGTAATCAACAAGTGGCAACATTGTTTTTTTTGTTTTAATTTAATTTGTAAATTAATGTAAACAAAGAAAACTTAACCTGGAAATTATCTTCAAAAACAGAAATCCATAAGGAATCAAACCTGTAAAATTTTCGACCAGAGAAAGTTCATGCAAGATAACCTGTAAAACAAAGCCTGTTATATTTTATCTTCAACCTGGAAATCAAAAAATCTTTCCAACAACAATTGGCTTCAAAGTTAAATGGGATTTCCAGTGCAAACTTTCAAGTTTCAGAGCATTTTATATTTAAGAAATCAACTCTTAAAATCATCTTAAAAATTCAAGATTTCAAAAACATTTCCAAGTTTAAGGATCAAATCAACTTCCAGTTTTTAAATTCAAGAAGCAATTTCCAGGCTCTATTTTCTGCTTTTGCAAGAAGGTGAGTAAACAGATCTTATTTCTTCTATTTTCCAAATTGCCTGTGAGTAAAACATCAATTTTAAATCTGTTACCTTCTGATACTTGTCGAATAATAATGTGAAAAATGCTTGCATGGATGAAAATTGTTGAAGTATAGATGCAATCTTTGTGAATATACATATGAGCATGTCAAGGTATGGAAAACTAGCCTCTGTTTAATTTCGATTAAAAAAATATCTCAATATATAAATAGTATCAGGTTATGATCTTTAAATGAAATTTGATTGTTTTTACCTAATTCGGCTAAATATTATTAAAGTAAATATAGCAGAAAATCTCAAGAAAAATGAAATGATCAGACAAACCAATTCATGTCTGGAAAATAAATTGTTTAAAATCCATGTTTTGAGTATATAGCCGGATTTGATTTTAAAAGGGGTGATTTTTGGTGAAAAATTTATGATTTTTAAGTTTGTATTTATGGAGGGATTGCGAGTTGAATAGAAAAGGGGTTTTCTTCGATTTCATACGTTCGGTGGGGTAATCGTGAGTCGAGTCTTTTCTGAAGCTAGTTGGTTAGACGTTGGCCATGGGAAAAATGGTATTCGATTTTTCTGATTTGTGGATCGTCCGGGCGAGATGACCTTAGGGCCTGGGCATTCGTTTGGGAATGGATCAATCTCGACTTAATGTCGACGACGTGGGATCACTAGGAGTGTGCGGTCGTTGTGGGAAAGAAGGAGCGAGTGGTGGCGAAGCCCTAGACAAATTTTGGGGACTGATGATGGTGGGTGGCGTCGTAGCAAGGTATTTATGGAAGCATAGTGGTACCAGTTCCTTCTGTTGAGTATTCGAATTCTTCAGTTGATGGTAGCGCGTGATTCCGGATAGTGGAGTGAGGTGGGGTAGCCATAGGCGAGATGAGGGATTGATCGGCAGCATGGATTTCTCGCCAGAAAATGTGTGCATGTGCACGCGTTGATGCACAGACGTTAGGATTGGATGTAAGGAGAGAAGAAGGAAGAACTTGAGGAAGGAAGAAGTTGTTGGGTGGGCCGTGTGTTCTTACTTTGGATTGGTCAGGTTTATGACGGGCTGAACTCGGTTAAAACTTTTTCTTCAATCAATATTCTTTGCATAATTAATGTTTTTAAAAAAATCTATTGTAAGAAAATTTTATGATTTATTTTACTTAACTTGGTTTAGTTAATTCTTAAATTTAATGATTTAATCAAATAGATAATTAAAAGATAAATGTTTTAAATTTATTTATTAATGCTAATTAAGAAGTTAATAAAGATAAATGGTTTATCTTAAAATAATTCAGGTTGTTGGAAAATAAAGATTAATTAGATAAATGAAGTAATTAAAGAGTAATTAATTAATTTAATTAATTAGTAGTTAAAGATTAATTAATCTGTAAATAAGAATTTAAGGTTAATTAACTTGTAATTAAGGATTAAATAACTGGAAATTAAGGATTAATTTGTAGTTGAGGGTTAGTAAATTAATGAGAATGCTTAATTAATTGGTAATTGGGAATTAATTAATGTAAGTAATAAAAGTAAGGACTTATTAAAAAACAAAATTAAATTAAGAGTTAGCAAATTAATGAAGGATAGTTAATCAATGTAAGTGATTATATAATGATTATTTTGAGTAATTAATTAGGGAGGTGATTAATGTGAATGGGAGGAGGTTAATTAATTTTTGAAATTAATTAACAGTTAATTACTTAATATAATTAAAGGATAATTAATCAAGGGTGGTTAATTTAGTTAATAATTATAGGATGATCAATTAATGGCTTATAATTAATTAATGTTAAGTAAGCAGGATAAAAGGTGGTTTAAGTAATTTATTAAATAAATTAGAAATGGTGTGACTAATTTATCTTGCTTAGAGATGATTGAATGATATTGAATACCTTGGATTGTTTGTTATTGCTGATATGTGAGTGTGATGCTATAGGATATAAAATGGTTTTTTTGGGTTGGACAGTGTTAATGTGGTTATCTATCTATGATTAATTGCTATGGGAAAAGTGACATCTTTTATTTAAAGTTGATTGTATTTCACTTGAATAGTTTGGGTTAAGATGGCATTTAACTCGAAGAGACCGGGGTCGGGTATTAATACATATCTGAAACCACTTCGATTTGTAATCGATAAAATTCTATATAGATTTGATATGAGAAAACAATAGGCTAGAATGGAATGATTTAAGTGAGTTGGACCATTTAATCTAAGTTTGATACTTTGAGATTAATGTGGGAAGTAAGTGTTGTCAATAACAAATTGTGAATTGACAAATTTATACGAGTTACCCCGGGTTTTAAGTATATTTTATGCATTAGTATTTCTTGTTAGATGGGTTTACTCACGTTGCTTTCCAGCCTGACCCGGTTGTTACTTTGATGTAATGCTCGGGTCAAAACGAGTATTACAGATTTTCCGGTAAGGACGTTCTGGAGCTCAGGAGGCGAGCTGGATGTTTGGAACGTATGGAGTGTTTACCGCTGTGATATATTATTGTATAATTAGGACATGTTGTTTGAAACTGTCCAGTGATTAGTAATGGTTGTAACTCTGATGTATAAATATAAGTGTACTAATACAGTTCTTCAATTGTGAACTGTTATTATGTGATATTTTATTTTGATCCGCTGCGAATGTGAGGTTTCTGTGACTTATTCCTGTTTCTTCTTCTTTCTCTTTCTTTTTCTTTTCTAACAATCTATAATTTTCGGGTTCGAAATTTCCGGGTCGTTACAGATCCCGTCTCATATGAATCCCGCATGGGAAGGTCCATACGTCATCAAATGGAAGCTTGGAGAAGGAACTTTCAAGCTAGCGACCGTCGATGGTGCGACAATCCCCCGAGCATGGAATAGCGACCACTTGCGGCATTATTATACATAGTCTATTTCTTTCATGTATTAGTTGCACTTATTTCCAGTATGCTCTTATTTCTAATTCTTGGCATGTAATAAGGCAATTTAGCTTGCTCTCATTAATAAAGGCTTGAAGCCATCTTTTCCATGAATTACTAATGTCTCTACAAATGATGATCCTGTGACGGGCAAATAAAATTATGTTATCCCGACTAACATATGAACGCGCACGGATACTTAAAATCTCCAAGTCCCCGGAGCACGGACTGGAGTACTCTAAGTCCCCGGAGCGCGGACTCGAGTATAAACGACTTAAAATCTCCAAGTCCTCGGAGTGCGACTGGAGTACTCTAGGTCCCCGGAGCACGGACTCGAGTATAAACGACTTAAAATCTCCAAGTCCCTGGAGTGCGGATTGGAGTACTCTAAGTCCCCGGAGCGTGGAATCGAGTATAAACGATTTAAAATCTCCAAGTCTCCGGAGTGCGTACTATAGTAATCTATTTCCCCAGAGCGCGGACTCGAGTATAAACAATTTGAAATTCCAAGTCCTCGGAGTGCGGACTGAAGTACTCTAAGTCCCTGGAGCGTGGATTCGAGCATAAACGATTTAAAATCTCCAAGTCCCCGGAGTGCGGACTGGAGTACTCTAAGTCCCCGGATTGCAGACTCGAGTATAAACGATTTAAAATCTCCAAGTCCCCGGAGTGCGGACTGGAGTACTCTAAGTCCCCGGAGCGCGGACTCGAGTATAAACGATTTAAAATCTCCAAGTCCCCGTAGTGCGGACTGGAGTACTCTAAGTCCCCGGAGCGCGGACTCGAGTATAAATGACTTCAAATCTCTAAGTCCCCGGAGTGCACACTGGAGTACTCAAAGTCCCCGGAGCGCGGACTCAAGTATAAACGACTTAAAATATCCAAGTCAACGGAGTGCGGACTGGGGTACTCTAAGCCCACAGAGCGCGGACTCCAGTATAATCGATTTAAAATCTCCATGTCCCCGGAGTGCGGACTGGAGTACTCTAAGTCCCCGGAGCGCAGACTCGAGTATAAACGACTTAAAATCTCCAAGTCCCCAAAGTGTGGACTGGAGTACTCTAAGTCCCCGGAGCGCGGACTCGAGTATAAACGACTTAAAATCTCCAAGACCCCGGAGTGCGGACTGAAGTACTCTAAGTCTACGTAGTGCGGACTCAAGTATAAACGATTTAAATGACCAGGTCCGCTGAAGACGGACTGGATATAAATGAATTGAAGACATCGAGCCTTCAGCGTGCGTATTAGAAAATATTCTAAGTTCTTGAGGCACGGAAGAAAAAACAGACAGTGCTCAAAGAATTTCCGAGCTATATGAAGATGAACCGAGAGGTCTATTATATTCACAACAGCTTGGATTTGAATCACAATTTCAAAGAAAATCGAACGACAAGAACCATGGAGAGACAGAAAAACTAAGTTTTATTCATCAAAGATAAGTTTCCATTACAACTCCTTTGAAGCTCGGAACCAAAAGTCTATTTACACAAACTAAGAAAACAAAAGTATTTGCATAATCTAAACTGACTCTCGTTGAACGAGCGTAATAATTACTTCTTATGCTTCCTCGCCTTCTTCACCTCCGTTGTCTTCTCAAACGAACCCTCTCCTCCGCGTTTACCCTTGGTGCCCTTCTTTGACGGAGGAGTGACAGCCGGAGAATTATGACGGACATCCACGGGTTTAGACCTGCCAAGGAGAATGATCTTCGACGGCTTATTCAAAGGATCGTCTGGGTCCATGGCTTGAGGTTCGACCTTGATCTTGGTCGTTCTCTTTCTCTAGTCGCTCCTTCACACTCAGCTCAGACGTGTGTTCGAAGGCGCCTGTGATCTCTACTTCGTAACTCCTCTCGATGGGAGAAGAAGTCTCAGTTTTGTCTTCATCTAGCGCCCCAATCACCTGAGCATTTGGCCCGGGAGCTTCTCCCGCCTGACTAGCCTCACCTATCTTCTCCTCCACCTCCTTGGCGACATTGCTCCTTGGAGTGGGCCCGAGATCAAAATAACCTGCGTGAAAGCAGGGAAAACAAGCATTAGAATACAATAGTCCAAGGATGTCAACATTTGGAATCTCAAAGTGAAGAGTTATCTACCAGCTTCCAGCAGGCTCTCAGCCATCAAAGGGGTCTCATCCTCCAGAATGGGAGACAGAATATGGACACCAAGGCCAGGGTACTCCGGATTGTAACCAATATGATGCTCGAATGGATCGAGTATCGTCCAATCGGCCGATCGAATAGGCGCATGAGCTGGAGGCACGGCACCGGATGGACCAGTAATAACTTCTTTCCCTTTCTTTGAGGGGGAGCCTTTACAATAGACATCTTTGGCCGCCGACAAGTCCGAAGGCTCATTTCCCTGGAGATATTCTTTTATCAATGCCCCCTCATCAATCTCTTCGGTGCTGTGCTCGGCCTTCCTTATTTCTATCAAAGCCTCCCATGCCTCGGCTAAAGATTCAAGATAGCCCTCGCCCAAAAAAGTCAAGTCTCAATGCATGAGAACGCGAGCGTTGAACTCAGCAATTAGTGGGTCAAACATGCTTTTGACCTCTTCCCTGCCCTCTTCTCTAGCCGCCTCGAGACGCGAATCGATATCCACGGACGCTATCTCCTTGCCCTCTTCTCGGGCTTCACTCTTTATCGCCTCAACTTAGGAAAGCTCGACCTCAAGTTTTTCCTTTACGAGTCGAGTAGTAACGATTTCGTCACAGTACCGTTGTGACTCTTCTTGAGCGGCCTTTTTCTCTTCCCTCTCCTTGCGGAGCTGCTCCTCAAGTTCTTTCACTCGGAGGCTGAGTGCGTCCCTCTCCTTCTGAACTGAGTCCTTCTCTAGAGCCAAAGCCCCACATCGTTGAATCGCCTCGTCAAGTTATTTCTTATGAGTTGACTCCAGGTGAGTAACGGCCTAAGCAGTGTCCTTAGTGCTCTGATGGGCGACCTCGAGCTTAGACTTGTAAGTGGCAATTTCTTCCTCCTGAGCTTTAATGATATCCTTGTCGTGGATAGCCTCAAGCTTCAGGCGGTTAATTTCATGCTGGTGCTCTATGGAAACTTCAGAAAGTTTTTCAGCTAGATGAACAAACGCGTTATGTTGAACATAGACGTCATTCGTAGAGGCAAGGGCTCTCTGTTTGGCATGTCCGGGAATAGGGTGAATCGCCGGGAGGAATTTCAGGCCATCGAAGCAGATTTTCGGAAATTTATCTGTAAGCTCGGCCAGCCTCTCTAATACTGTTGGGTCTATTGCAGGAGCGGGAGGAGACGGCTTTGAAAGTTCGCCCTTCTGTAAGAATCTCGGGACTGTCGAGTGGAAGAGGAGTCGGAGTGTTGGTCCCAGGGAGCATCAGGTTGCGACCTCTTATGACCGCGCTTGTCTTTACTTTGCTCCGTGTGAGAAGAGGTATCCTGGCGGTATTTTGGCTGATAATAAGTTTTCCTCCGAGATGACGAGTCCCCGGAATGATAGTCATTATCGCCGTCACCATCCCTATCTCGACGTCTTTCGAAACCCGAGTCCCGTCCAGAGTGGTGAAGAACAGACGAGCCATGAAGGCGATCGAATCCATGTGAACGCCCCATACCACCTGTACAGAATTCAATCACAGCGAATTAGCAAAGAGTAGTGTGACGACAAAAGTCTAAGCGAAAATTGAAGTGCAAGCGTTCGTGTGTGTCCTAGTGTTTCCCCCCAACGGACCAGTCGCTTTGCTAATAGGAGTTTTCTCTCCCTGACTCTGGGTTGGAGTGCCCGCGTCGTCTCTAATGGACGAATGAAATTTGAATGCTTTCGGATCGCCAAAGTCATAATTGAGCAGATCATCCGGAATGGAGAGGTTCGATAAGCCCTTTAAAGAACTTTCTACGTGCTGCGAAGAAGCCTCTTTCTCCGTCGAAATAAGCATAACTTTCGAAGTTCCGCCAACCTTCTCCTTTCTGATCTTGTACGTCAATCCCTTTTTCCTCTGTGAAGGAGAAGATGACGTTTCGATATCGTGCACTTCAACTATAGGATCTTGGGCTGGACCCAAATTCTCACATTGTGCTACGGGTGTTTCACCCTCCTTGATTTTCCCTCTTCTTGTACATTAGGGGTGTGGCGTGCTGATGACTCAGCTAATTTTTTCCCTTTGCCAGAGACCGGCCTGGGTATAGTAACGTCTTTGGGAAGACCTACCCGGCGACCTTCTGCTAACAATCCAAACCTCAATAGTGACTCATTTGAGATAAGAGTTCGTATGTTTCGTTCTTCGGCGGGAAGAGCTCTAATAGCTTCAATGGCCTCAGAATATCCGCGGCCGTCGGGACGTGGATTGATACCTGAGAAGATGAAATAAAAGTTTGAATAGGCATAGCTTCAACCAAAACATGAGTATCGTTCCAAGAAGAAGACTTACTTCCTTCGACCCATCTCCTCGCGAAACCAGGGGGAAACGCACATAGAACCATTCCTGTTTGTATAGGAAAAACTTGCTCCACGCCCCGGTTAAAATTTGGCATTCGTGGTGCAGCTCGAGGAACACAAAGGAGGGGTTATCTCTCCGCTTCTTGATCATATAAATATATCTGATGTCGCCAGGAGTGGGAGGCCTAGAGAAGACGGTCATGAAGAGTATGTAAGTGCCATAGATGAAGGCGTGACTGTTTGGGTGCAGCTGTGACGGAGCGATGTTGATGTATTGTAGCACATCTCGAAGAAACAAATTGAATGGTGGCACACTGCCAACCCAGCACATGAATTTAATGCACACTGTGTATCCGACTGGGGGCAAGTGTGGCTGATCGTGCCCCGATGTAACCAGCATGTCATCAAAAGGTATTCCATGGATGGAGCATATTCGCCGGAGCACAACTTCATTGATTTTTGAAGCCAGTGAATCGACAAGGTTGTCCAAGAAAATCGATGCCTCCAGAGCATCGGGGGCTAAATTATGTGCAGGGGAGGTTGATGTATTTGAAACATGCACAACTTCCTATCGAGAGGATGGTCCCGGTCTGCCAGAGATCGTGGCGGAGCTGGATTTTTTAGACATCTTCAATAAATAGTGAATTCGGCTAAGCACCTGTGTGAACTATACTTGAAAAACGTTCACGTTAGAATTAACAACACAAATATTCCCCCCATGTGGTGTGTGAACTAGTGCGGTCAATCGTGTGTAAGTGCTAAAAAATTTAAAGTCACAGAGTGAATAACACAAAATTGAGCTTCGAGTCATCGCCTTCGTAGACAGTCATCACTGACCGTCTCCAAAAGCCTGCCTTATGGTGTTTACAGTTTCGGATTCAGAAAATGTTAGAAGAAGTTATCAGGTTGTGTCAATTTAAGTTCAGGTTTATTCCAAATCAGTTCGATATACTAGTATGCTGGAGTTTCTGTCCCTGTCTTATTATGTGATTAGGCAAGGCAATTGATTGTTCGACCAATGTATGGTTCGGCATTTATGTTTACTCGGCCTAAGTATTGTTCGGCTGAAATATGGGTCGGTATTCATGATCGTTCGGCCTAAACATTGTTCTGCCTAACTGTCGACTGGGAAAGCTATTGTTCGGCCATGCTATCATTCGACGAAACTATCGTTCGGCCTAAATAACGTCCGAGGTTCCACCCAGCCAAAGTAACGTTCGGCATCCCAACCAACTCGTGCTTCCTCCCTAACCTTCCATCCCACCATTCGGCATGTGATGGGTCACGCCAAACCAGAATTACGCCGAACTCCAGCGCTTGGCACTTACGCTCTTTCACCATCCATGCCAAACAACGAGGGCCGACCGCTCGGCAAATCATTCCATACCATGCCGCTCGGCAAATCATGCCATACCATGCCGCTCGGCATACTGTGCCAAACCACAACACGTCTCCCAACAACTTCCTAATAAGCTCGTCTCTAATCACTCCTCCTTCCCCCCTTATCATCTAACTCTAAAAACTCTTAAACCACCTCAATCAAGACTCGACTCAATCTATGAACTTGAGCATAAAAAACTTTTTAGTTATGGGAAAGGATTTAGGTAGAAGAATCGGTACCTAGTTAGTAGGTCGAAACTTGGAAAGGGTTTGATAGATCTGTGAAGGTTGTTAGCTGGTCAGGTTGGCAAGTACAAGGTAGCAGAGATAGAAAATGGAAAGAGAAGAAGGAGGAAGACACTGGCCTTTATAGGGAAGAAGAAGAAGAAGGCGAAAAGACGATAACTGGTAGAACCGGTCAAAGCCACATCATTCGGCATTAGCTTGTTCGGCATACGAGGGATGTTCGGCTTCGGTTATACTGTTCATCCTTGGCTACACTGTTCGGCACACACCTCCACAACTGGTGTTCACAAGAGAGCAATCCCTAAGAGTGATGGGCCAAGGTTCAAAGCGGAGCATGGGGGGATACGTAATTAAAAGCGTACTACGTTCGGTCACGTAATACACTTTAGGGGGCAAGTGTTTCCTGGAGACTTGACCTGGCAACTTAGTACTCGGCTAAAGACTTCGTTCGGTAAAGTAACGCTCGGCATCCAGGAGCGATCGGCCAAAGGCATCATTCGACTAAAGACTTCGTTCGGTCAAGATATCACTCGGCATCCAGGAGCGTTCGGCTAAAGGCTTCGTTCGGTCAAGATATCGCTCGGCATCTAGGAGCGTTCGGCCAAACGCCTCGTTTGGCATACCAAGGACATCCAGCATTCAAAGATGGCTCGGCATTCTCCCCAACATGACCAGCTTCGATTGTTGCTCGGTCTACTCTTCCCATGTTTGTCCCCAGCATGACCAGCTTCGATTGTTGATCGGTCTACTCTTCCCATGCAACAAACGCACCGTTCGGCATGAAGAGGATGCTTCGGCATTTGGTCGTTCGGCCTGCTCAGTTTGGCACACAGAGACCACTCCATTTGGGCCGAGGTATTTAGCTACCAGGCCCACCAGGGAAGTCCAACCCACATTTGTCTATAAATTGGGAGGCAGGGGCATACTAAAAAAGGACTTTTTTTCGGAGAACACAGAGGAGACTCTACCATTTTTTATACTCTCTTCTTCTTCATTCAAACGGGTATTCAAGCGATTGATTTACGGATTGTATCTGTACTCAAGTAATGGAGAAAGAAATAAAGATTAATCTCAAAGTGGATGTAGGCAATTACGCCGAACCACTATAAGTTTGGTGTTCTTGTTCTCTGCATTTAAATTTATACTCTACTCTCTATTTTAATTTACTTTCTTTATTAATCTCTCTACACAATCTTTCTAAGGGTGTTAGTGACCAATTTTGGTGCTAACACCTGTTATACCGGAGATTCATTGAGAATTTTCTCGGATTGCTGCACTTCTCACTGCTTAGTTTATCTGGGTTATTGTGGATAGACCGACCAAGTCCTCTCATTTCATTTCGGTTAAGTCTACTCGTTCTGCTTCTAGCTTATCTGAGATCTACATGAGGGAGATTGTTCGTCTCCATGATGTTCTTATCAATATTGATTAGTGATCGTGATCCTATCTTTTCCAGTCAGTTTGGAAAGCTTTTCGGGTATCTTTGGGTAATCATCTGAATCTGAGCACAGCTTACCATCCATAGACCGACGGTCAAACTGGAAGAGTGAGTCAGATTTCTCGAGGATCTTCTTCGTGCTTGTGTGCTTACCTATAACAACAGTTATCAGGTATAATCTCAATATTTTTGTCATCTTGTCTTAATCCTATTTCATTCTATCTTTTTCAGTGTTTTTCCGTACTTCATTCCTTTTCGGGGACAAAACGTTTTGAGTATGGGAGAGTGTAACAACCCTATATTTTGTGATTATTTTAATTGTATATTTTATTTATTTTAAATTGAATTTCCTAATTTTAAAACTTTATTTTATTTATTAAATGAATAATTTTTGTTATTTTAAATATAAATTTTGATTTTTATGTGAAATATAAATCCAAACATGAATAAATAGAATATTTTCCAGAAAAATGGATTTTGGTCAATATGGTCAAACTTTGATTTTTAAATTTAAAATTTGAATATTTGAATTTTTTAATTTTATATTTTATTATGAAATTAAATTAAATTTTAAGAATACTGCTTTTCGTTTCATTGAAATCTGATTAATATTGTGAAAGTTATGTTTTTTACAATATTGTGTGTAAATTGATTTATTTAACAATATTGTTTATTTTAATTTATGTAAATAATATTTTTATTTTCACATCTTGTTCTAATTTGTATATATAAGTGTGTAAAATTTCATGTTATGTATATATTTCATTTTTAAAACATTTTTTAAGTGTTGTAATTATTTTTCCAAGACTAGTTATATTTTGTTTTCAATTTTCAATACTAGTTTACATAAAATTAACTATTTTCTTATATTTTTCTGTTTTTCCTAAAATTTATTTATTTCATTTTCATTTTATTTTGTATTCATTTTTATTTTATTTACATGGTTTTTATTTTGATTTATTTGAATAAAGAAAAGGAAATTTCAAGGGACTTTAGCCTTTTTAACTTTTGACTTTTCATTTTCCACCTCTTCATTTTTGGGCCGTCCTTTCCCAATGTCATAGCCATGACTTTTTCTTTTGTAATTCATGTAAACACCTCTTTATCACTTCAATTTTCATGCATGTTTTCAGATCTGAAGAAAAACTTTGGTAATATCTCTTTCTTTTTCCACTTTTCTTTTCATTTTTATTGATTTTCCATTGAAATTTGCCTTGCCACTTCATGCTTTTGCTCGGCCATTGCCCTCCACATCCTCCTCCAACCAACTCCACCACCATCCTTGGCCACTTCACCCTCCTCCCTCTCTGTCTTGACCATAGCCATAGCCAGCCTTATAGGGAAACACCCCTTCAATTTTCACCTTGTCCACCTCCTTAGCCGCCACCACTTGCTCTTCCACCACCCCTGGCCGCAACTCCAGACCCCGTCTAACCATCCCCTTGAATGGCCGAGCCCATATCAACTTAGGCCTAGCCATGTGTTTGCACCAATATCCACTGATTTCCCTAAACCCTTTGTATTCCTTCATGTTGTAACTTACACCACTCCAAATCCTTCTAGCCGTGCATGCATGCCATATACCTGACCACAATGCCACTATGGACGAGCACACATGAGCCTAAAACCGAGCATGTGAAGGTTGAGGCATTGGTCAAATCAATTTGTTCATTTTGCTTTTATTTTTGATTGTTTCAATAAGTATATTTGGTTTGAAATAATATTTATATTATCTTGTTTATGTGTTGTTCACAAGATTAAAACTTGGCTCTCCATTCCACTCAAGTCTTAAGTCGTGATATCCGGCTTTTGGGATTCGTTTGTGTGCTTATCTTGCTATCTCCAGTTTGAAACATGTGAGTGATCACACTTGACATATTTACTTATATAAACTGTGAAGTGACACCAAGTGAATATGTAAACTGCTATATCATGTTATATTATGTTATACCTGCCTGTGATATGATTCATATAATGTTCACCCTGTTAAGAAACCTGTCATATCGTCTGTTACTGCCATATGTTACTGTCATTTATATCATTTATATATGATTATCACACTACAAGTTCCCTTTAGAATAGAATCACTATGGGTTGAAATGATACATACCCGAACGGACTTTAGGATAGGGAAAAATCGTTATGGGCTGAAATGATAGGTCTGAGCGATTTTTATTTATTTTATTTACTTGGGACTGTGGGTTTGAATGATAGAACCCGGATTTTCTTTGTAAATTACGAATTGAATTGATATATTATCCGTATCACTTGACCTAGGCTAAAAAATTATATACAGACCCGTAGTTAATATATATATTTTTCAAGAATTTTAAAAGTATTTTAAAAATGTAAATATTATGATATTTTGATTTAAATTGAATTAAAAATGAGTTTTATAAAATATTAGTGATTTTCTACAAGTCAAATAAGTGAAATATATTAATGGTAAACTAGAATTTGAAATATAAGTTAATTTTGGAATTTATGATTTTGTTTATAAATGGAGTTTAAATTAATAAAATAAAATATGATATTTGATTTAAAATTGAATTTAAAATGATTTTTATAAAGTGTTATTTATTTTTCTATGATTTAAAATGGTTAAATAAATGAATTCTTAAAAGTGTAATTTGAAAAATAAATTAAATCTGGAAATGTGAAATTTGGTTTAAAAATGAAATTTAAGTCATGTAAATAAAATGGAAATTATGTTTAAATTTTGAAATGGTAAATTTAATTAAAAGTGTAAAGTAAATGCAAGAATAAGAATTTTACACTTGAATTTATTAAGTGAATTATTGAAAATTTGATTTGATTTATACGGAATTTACTTTATAAAAACATGAGTTAAAGGTATTTAATGACCATTTTTAAATGTTAAAATATGATTTTTTTTATAATGTTTAAAAGGTTAAAATAATAGTTTACTTGTTGTTGGAATTACATTGAAAATATGGAAATTAAATATTAGCACTTCAGAAATGCTATCGTTTCTAAAGTTAACTTAAAATCTAAAGTAAATGATATTACAGCACTTTTTAAGTGTTGTGGTTGATACAAATGAACTATGGCTAAATTTTTAACTAAGTGATATTAAAGCACTTGGTAAGTGTTGTGGTAGCAGAAGATAACTAAAAACTAAAACTAAATAAAGGGCTACAGTAGCACTTGATAAGTGCTGCGGTAAGCTGAAATGAACTGTTTTCGATTATAACTTACAGCAGTTTTTCTAAATGCTATGAAAGGCTGTAATTTTCAATGTCTATATGGTTTTTAATTAAATAAATGAGCTCAGACTTGTCTAAAATTTTTGGAATTGAATGCTTGATTTGTAACTATAATAACTTCACTTTTAAATGGTTCAAATGAATTATTCTGATTCAAATATAAACTATTTAAAGGGTGATTTGAAATGATAATAAATGAAAGATATCTTTGAATTAAAAAGGGTATTTAAATTTGAATATTTAGACTGAATTCAAGTAATGATTTCAAAATGAAATTTGTAAAGATATGATGTTTTGATATATTGAAATGGTTTAGAAATGATTTGATCTTTATTTTGATAAAGATTTTGAATGTGAAAAATGATCCTTTATTTTTAACTATAAATTATGATTTTAAATTATAACCACGGGTTATAATAACGATTGGTTGTTAAAGAGACCAGGATATAATATGGGCATACTCTCTGTCGATACCGAAAACCACTTTAACAACTGTGTAAGCGGTGGAGGTACCAGAACGAAGTAGGATGGTGATGGCGATTCTCTTGAGGTATGAACGTGGACCCGACTTTCGTAAGTTTGCTTAATGTGGCTAAAACAGGAGCGATCGAAGGGCGAAGTGAGGTAGCTCCTCCGATCGGACACATTCCTTCGATACAATACTCTTACTTGTGATTGATTTGATGTACATCCTCCGATTTTGATTGGGAGTGTGTTCCGAGGTGGGCGGTAGTGGCTGCTATGCGTTACCACTAGCCCGGAAGTGTAATTGGTATATCTACCCTGGCATTGCCTAGTTGTGCCGTGTCACCTACCATATCGAGCCTTACTACGAGTTTGTTTTTCTCTCGTAACCTATGGAGTATTTAGGGTAATCTCCCAATCTGGAGATATGGTGATACTGGATGGACTACTGGGACTATTACGTGTTGGGGGCTATATGGGTAACCCTTTCAACGCTATTTTAAAGTGAGTTTATTTTACTATAAGCATTATTATAATAGCGCAATATTACCACATAGTAAATAGTTTAACGGATCCTTAGAGGATAGGCGGTCCCAAGCATCCTTTAAGTTACTTGTACTTTATTACAGTTCACTTGAGTTGGTTTACATTATATAAGTATGTATGCCCTAACTCGAGTGTTTTGTATTTTGATTTACACTCGGGTCAGCCTGAGTATTCACAGCTTTGGATTTCCCTTTCTGGAGCTGGCTGGAGATTTGCCTATCTAGTTATCTATTTATCTATTTCAGTTGTTCTATTTCAGTTCTTGTACTAGTGTACTTCTATGTTTTTGGGATTCTATTGTATTTGTTTTCAGACTGATATTATGTATTTTGTTTTGAGGGTTTGTTACAGTAGCTTCATGAACTACTATGGTATTTTATTTCCGCAGTGAGTTATTCAGATATTTCTATTTCTGTGATGATTTCAATTGCTCCAAATTTTGTTACAATGCGATATTTTGAGCAATTCAAGTCCGACATGTGTGGGGGCGAATGGCTGAAAATATCGGGTTGTTACAATTCTCTTAAATCAAAATCATAATCTTATAAATTGAATAACTTTTTCATACGAGGTCCAATCGAAACGTGGATTTTTACATCGTGCTCCTAATGTTGTAAGCTTCGCAATGGAACTGGTTTGGATGTATTTGGCGACAGTTGAAATTTGGGCTAAAAATCGGACGTCATTCAATTTTAGTTCCAAACCGGAATGCCTCGTCGACAACAGAAACTTCGGTGAGTTAAACTCACCTTTTAAGTTAATTAGTATGACATATAGTTGATAAAAAATTTGATTAGATGTTTGGATGATTTACTATTTTATTAGTTGGTTTGGATATATCTTCGCTCCTAGAGCGTGTGAGACCCTATTACGTTCCCATGTAAGAGCGGATTACCCTTTGTATATGATCTCATCTCAAAGCGGTTGATTTATTCTTTTATGATTATATACCGTATATGATGTAGGGGGACAGGTTGGAGGGATCCAATGGGATTCCTTGTTATTAATGACTGATTCCAATAATATTCCTGTTATCTGAATTTTCGGATATGAAACTTGAATTATGGACACAACTAGTTATGAAATTATTTATATTCAAAAACTGAAACCCAATGTAATAGAAAATAAATATCGATATTAGTTATGCATTTGGTATCTATTAGCCTTGAATTAGTATAAAACACTATAAGTTATAATTGGAGTTGGAACTGAATTTGAGACAGAGATGATTTTAAAAATCCGAATTTGGGTTTCGCTAATATTTTGTTAAAATAATATTAAAATTTTATTTTACTCCAACCATTATTATCAGGCATTTTCTATGTCAATAGAAATGTTTTTAAATGTAAAATGACCCGCCTTTCATTCCACAGAAAGACGCATCTTAAAAGAAAGAAAGTGATAGAAAAGAGAAGGGATAGGAAAGAAAGAAGTAAACAATATCAGAATCTCACAGCGGAACGAATGAAATATATTAATCACATAGTTATTACATAATATACAACATCTATCGGAGTTACACAGCTTTATATCACAACACAAATTAGACAATTATAAATATATGTCTATTGTACAACTCAAGTTTCATACAAGACATAAACACAGAGATCAACACAGTGAAATCACTATAACTCTACATACGTTGAAGCCCCTGCTCCAATTCTCCTCCAGAATTCGTCAAAGCTAACCAGAATCCCTTAGCTACTCAAAAAAATTTGAGTACCCAAGAGTTTAAGAAAACCGAAAATAAACTCTGGATCAGACATGGGTCTGGTGTGAGTAAACGGGTTAAAGTTGCTTAACTTGAAAATCATTTGAAAAGAAAGGTATCTCGTAAGACTTCCCACATATAAACATGGAAAAGTTTTTACCTTACGATAACCAAAACATTTGATAGGAAATCTAGTGATATTATAATAGTGTTTAGGGTTTGCAAATAAGTATTTACATAGCCGAAATTGTTACATGATTAAATTCCAGCATACTAGCCACAAAGTGGGTTATACAATCAAAACCGTAAAGGGCACGTAGGGAGAATGGATTCCATACAATGGCAGGGCTACCGGGGTACCACCTGTCATAGTACGTGGCCTAGATCACCATACCGAGGACCCATCCTGATCCTCTGCAACACAAGGCTGGAACCATCCCTTACTGGATGATTCAAAATAAGAAAACCCCGCAGTTGCCATGAACAACTGCCCACACTGCCGAATAAAAAGGGACCTCTAGACAGCGGAAATCTTATCCTACTTGGGTGCTACCCGTTTAGCCTTCCTGCGGCTCCCCTGTTTTAGCATTCCCGGTTGACGAGGCTTGAGGATGCAATTACCTTTTTAGAGCTCACTCATAGAATGCTCATCGTCCTCCAATGACGATGTTCTGAAAGCATTTAATCCATACAAGTCTGTTCTGGGTTCGAACAAAACTGAAGGCACTATCTCATTACACTCATTTTGGAATCACCCTTAGTGTTGACGACCATAGCCCTTGCACTCTGAGTCTTTATCTTGAAACTGAAAGCACTACTACGTTAAATTCGTTTTGGAATCACCCTCCGAGTTTTAACGACAAATAGTTCTTACACTTCGTGTCTTCATCTTCACTTGAGATTTAATGACTTGTTGTTCAATTTGGATCGATGTGGTTTTCGGATATCCAATTTGGAAATCCGATCCCGGTCTTACCGAAATGCAAAACATCGTTTTAATGTTCAATTTGTTTAAGGGTTTAAACAACTTAAATAATATTTAGAATAACATATACACACAGATAGATGATTCACATTATCACAGATAGATAATCCATATTATCTTAATTCAATCAAATATCTCATATCACAAAGCAGCACATATCACATATAAGTTGACATCATATAATCCAAGTAATCCAATATCATTCAATCATCCATAAGCAAGATTGATTTATTATTAATCAATTTAATTAATCTCAAATTAAATTAATTACCCACTTTAATCACTTGGATTACCTTAATCGTTGATTACTTAACATTAATTAATTTCAAACCTATTAATTAATCATTCATCTATTATCTATCTTAATTAACCATCCTTGATTAATTACTCTTTAATTACATTAAGTAATTTTCCTTTATTAATCACATAGACTAATTATTCTTAACCATTCACATTAATTAACCGTTAATTACCCTCATTAATTCATTAATTAATGATCCTCTTTTTACTTCATTAATTAATTATTCTTTTAATTAATTACATTTAATAATTAATCTTTAATTAATCACATTCCTTAATCAACCTTAATTAATTACATACAGCAATTAACTATCCTTTAATTACTTACGTTAATTAATTAACTCATTAACTAATTATATTAATTAATTCTTTAATTAATTACACTAAGTAATTAAACCTTGATTACTTCCATTAAGTAATTATTCTTTAATTACTTTCTATCAAGTAATTCCCTTTTAATTAATTACATTCAGTAATTACCCATTAATTACTTACAATAAGTCATTACACTTTATTAATTACATTAAGTAATTATACTTAATCAGTCATCAAGTGATTATCTTTAATTAATTAAATTAATTAATTAACTTAAATTAATCATATTAATTTAATTAATTACATTGAGTGATTCATCCCTTTAATTACTTCTATTAAGTAATTTCTTTTTAATTAATTACCTTCAATTACTTAGATTAATTAACCCTTAATTAATTAAATAATTAACTATCTTAATTTATTTAACCAATTTATTTATCCTAGTTTAATTACATTAATTAATTATCCTAATTAATTAAGTAATTAAACGTTAATTACTTTTATTAATAAGATATTAATTAATTAAGATAACCTATTTACCTTAATTAACTCTTACTTATCATTTAAATTCAATTAAATTTAATGCTTGAAATTAATTTATACAAACATCATTTAGAGAATTCTTGATTTGATTAAAATTTATACACTTATTTTAACCACTTCTTTATTTCACCAATAAACTTCATTTTGAAAACATTTAGGAATTAATTACAAAATTAACCTAATATAATTTCTTTTAAACAACTAAATTTAAACATTTACTTTAACATTCTAAATCTTTGAATACTTTGGAAACCCAGTTAATAATCCTTTGAAAACATGTTCATTTTCTTTAAAATTCTAAAACTTGTTAACTAAATATATTTTTACTTTGAAAACTAATTCTTTTTTAATATACTTTTAAAACCGGGATAAACTAAATTATTTTGATAACTTTCAAAACTTAAACTTGTTTAAAACATTTACTTCTATAAACTTGCTCATGTTTTCACTCTATTTTTAAACCTGATTATGATTTTACTTAAATTTTAAAAACCTGGAACTTAAAATAGAATAACTCGAGCCAATCACTCAAAATCTCCGAGTCAACCCAAGTTATTCCCCTTGACACTCACGAGCAAACCACACCGCCTACGGCTTCGAGACAAACACGCAACCTTGTCGAGCCAAACCCGAGAAACACTCATCTTCCCAAAAATAACAACCAACCCAACCCAGATGTGCACATATGCACATGCACAGCGACTCCCCACCTCTCCAACCAACATCCTGACCCTTGACAAGTCGACGATCATCTCGCCGTCATACACGACCACCCAGATGAAAGCATCCGATAGAAAAACTAAAATCAAGCACTCAAACGAACATCTGGAACCTACCTCGATCAAAAAGCACCGATCGCCGACGAACCACACCTCGAGTACCCACTCCGACCCTACCAGAGATTCGTCTCGACTTCCAGCTCTGATTCCCTACCTCGCGATCACCTCCGATGCGTCTCCTTCGCCGTACCAACCTCGACAATTCCAACGACCGAAACCTACCATTAAACCCTACATCGTCTCGGACTGGCCGCCTCGATCACCAATAAAATCCATAACCATTTTTCCTGAGCTCATCCACCTACAAGCTTCCTTCGACAACGATCACGTAGCACTCTCATCGCCGATCAACGGCAATCATAAAAATTTCCAAATAAGTCCAACTCGAGATAACTTGATGATTTCTATCCTAAAAATCTTGAAATAACTATCAAAAATCATCGTTTCCTGTTATGAATCAATTCATGGCATTCAAACATGAATTCATAATCATTGATTTTTGACTTATATAAAAAATTTACTGTAATTTCAAAATTTTGAAATAATTACTAAATGTAAATGCTTATTACTATTTTTAAAATTTATAACAAATTGTAATAGTCAATTTTCATTTACACATCTTAATCCAAAATTGATTACAGAGGGAGATACAAATTTTTATATAAGAAATTGAAATCTGGAATATAACAGAGGTAGGCATATTCCTTTGCATAGGCATGCACAGATCAATCATCTCATTTTCATACATGTACATATAAATTCATGCATACAAACATCATTTACTATACCATTACATTAATTAATCACATGTATCAACCATAAGAATAGATTTAAAATTATTTTTAAAGAAGGTATACTGACCAGATTTAAAACAGAGGAATATGGTTTTTAAAGCAGAGACAGGTTTCTTCCTTGATCTGAAAATTTGATTTGATCTTCTTTAAGTTTGAGTTGATTTCTTAAAACGGATCTTCTTTGAGTTTGAACTTGGCTTGATCTTCTGCTTATGCTCAGGTTGAACTTGAGAAGACTATTGTTGTTGTTGATTACAGTTTTGATTTTGATTTTCAGTTTTATTTTTATTTTTTTAAGATGAGGAGAAAAGGATTGAACTGAAAAGAAAAGCCAAGCTTCTCTCTAATACTACATTATTTATAATTTAATTTTAAGGGAGAATAAGGCCACCACTTGTTTTATTGCATGACTCTCAAGTTACAAATGTATTTGCATGATTTTTCATCTTACAAATGTTAAAAACAAGAATTTTTATGTTTAAACCCTTATTCTAAAAGTACTCAACTCTTTATATTTATATAATATGATTTTATTAATTTATGATTTATATCTATATATGTATTACTTAAGTTTCTCATGTATTTAAAACTTGTGTAATATGCATATATTTTTATATATTTATATTAATTAGCCTTTATGTTTATTTCAAATAAAATTTTAAAAGAAATCATTTTAAAATCAAAAGAATTGAACCTTATATTAAATAATTTTCTTATGCTTTATATGCTTTAAAATGTTTGGAATAAGTTTTGTGATGAGGGGTTCAAGGCGCATCTGTGGTCAAGGCGGCAGGTTGTCTAGTGGTGGGATTCGCCATAGGTAGGCGATTTTGTTGTCATGTTTCTGGATTCTGTGAGTTGAATAGCTCATTTTTGTTTCTCTGGTGATATCAGCAAGCTGAGTGGTTGCGAAGGATAAGGAGAGTATCGGCGACGTAGAGAGAGTCGTAGCGATGGCCAGCGTTGATCTGGAGGCATGTGCACGTGCACACGTGCTTTTTCTTATGTTTGAGCTTGATGAGTTTGGGAAGAAGGGTTTGGCCCGGGGCTTTCGTGTTCTATTCTCGTGTGCGACTCGAAGTTTTGATCGTGTTGTCTCGGGTTTACTTTTTGGCTCGAGTAATTGTTTCCAGGTTTTCAAATCCTGTCCAGTTAAACTGAAATGAAATTTAAGGCAAAGAATTTTTTTAACAAAGTTTGTTTCCAGAATTTAAGTCCTGTCCAATTTTTTTAAAACTATAAAAATGAATTTCAAAATTTGAAAGCAAGTTAAATTTTTAACAAAATTTTTAACTAGTTTTTAAAATGTATGAAATGTTTGATTTAGAGTATGATGTTTAAAAATAATTTTAGTTTTAAAGTATGGATTTTCAAAGTTTAAACTTTTGTTTAAAAATAGTTTGGGTTATATAACTATTGCTTTAATTAAATTATGTAGTAAATCTCTAAATATTTTCAAATAAAATGTTATTGAAGTAATTGAAATGTGATTAAAGTAAAGGTATTTAACTTGAATAAATTAAAAGATGATGGTTTTGTGTAAACCAAAATCAAGCTTTTAAATTTAAATTTAATTTAAAATGGTAAATAAGAATTTAACGTAATATGGGTTATCTTAATTTAATCAAGTTTTATTTACAAATGTAATTAAAGTATAATTACTTAAATTTACTAAGATGCTTAATTTAGGTAATTAAATTAAGATGAATAAATTTGAGTAATTAATTTAAAGTAGTTAATTATTTGATTTAGGTTTGATTAATTTAAGTAATCAAAGGTTAATTAACTAAGCAATAATTAATTAATGGATTTGATTAGAGGTTAATTACTTTATATGAAAAGGATTTTTTAAGGGTAATTACTTAATGAATTAATTAAAGTAATTAATTACTCAATGTAATTAATTAAGTTAATATGGTTAATTTTAATTAATTAGTTAAGTTTAATTAATTAAAGAGAATTACTTGATGATGGGTTAAGCATAATTACATGATGTAATTAATGAAGTGAAATATACCTAGTGAAGTAATTAACGGATAATTACTGGGTGTGATTAATTTAAAAGGAAATTACTTGGTGGGAAGTAATTAAAGAATAATTACTTAGTGGGAGTAATTAATTGTTAATTACTCGGTGTAATTAATTAAAGGATTAAGGTATTTAATCTAGGAGCTAATTTAACCATTGTAAATAATTAAGGATAGTTAATTAATGAAAGTAATTAATTAAGTGTAATTAATGAATGTAATTAAGTTAAAGATTAATTATTAAATGTAATTAAAAGAATAAGTAATTAATGGAAGTAGTTAGTGGATCATTAATTAATGTAATTAATGAAATAACTTAAGGATTAAATTGATTAATAAATGTGATTAATTATTAGATAATTAATTAATGAAGTGATTATAGTATAATTAATTAGTTAATTAAGGATTAATGTAATTAATTAATTAAAAATTAATTAAGATTAATTTATAAATGATTAAAGATTAATTAATTTGTGTAATTAATTTAAAGGCTAATTACTTAATGTAATTAAGGAATAATTAATTATGGATGATTAATTTCGAAGATAATTAGAGGATAATTAATCTATAATTAAAGATTAATTAATTGGTTATAAAGTTATTAAGGGATGATGAACTAATTAGATAGGTACGTAAATGTTTACATCATCTCTTATTAATTATTTAAAAAAATAAAATAAAAAGATATAATAGACACTTGTTAAATTATTAAGTAACTAATTACACTTGCCATTAATCCTTATTTATTTACTTACATTTGTTAATTGCATGAATATGTATACCTTTGTGTTTATAATGTACCTAATATGTTTTTGTATTTTATATAATAATTTTTTTTTTCATTTTCATATTTTATTTACATTCTTATGTTAAATACTTTTACACATATAGAACTTGTACACGAATTTAAAGAAGGTATTAATCTTTGTTAAATCCTATTTAAACTGAAGCTATTAACTAAATCTTATCATTTTTTTTTATGTTTTTTTTATAATAAATTTATATTTATACTTCTCCCTTATTTGTACTTATATAACATTTAAGAAAATTATCTCATTCTAAAGATATTACTTTGAATTTTTTAAATCCAAATTTTATTATAACCATAAATGTATGTATGAAAATAGAATAGCTATCATATGATAAGTTTTGCATATATATATTTACAAAAGATGAATTCTGCTAAAATGAATGATTATAAAAGAAGATCATTAAACAAATATCATCAAATTTCAAAAGAAGCATTTTCAGTTCTTCATTAAAACTGGAAATCAGGAAGCATGTTCTCTACTTTTATAAGACAAGTGAGTAAACAAATTATTTTTGTTTTAAACATGGATGCATGCTGAAATTTCTTTAAGTAAATTATGATTAGTGATTACATGATTTGTTAACATAAATGCATGGGTATATGTGTATACAGATGTTGGTATGAATGTTTGACCCGGAGTTTACTCTATTTTTCATAAACTCTTAGGTACTCGAATTTTTACGAGTAGCCAAGGTATTCAGGTTAGCTTTGACAAATTCTAGAGGAGAGATGGAGCAGAAGGCTTCAGTATTTGTAGATGTATAGTGTTTCCGCTGTGTTACATCTCTGTGATGATGTATGTTTTATACTAGAATTGTATAATAGACATTTTTAAATCTTAATATATATCTACAAATCATATTATCTCATATTAAATTTTTAAAAGAAAGAATATTTAAAACAAAAGAAATGATCTTTTAATTAAATCTTATTTTAAACTTACAATATTTACTTTAAATAGCCTTTGAAAATTATTGTATTGGATTTAAACCAAAGTTCCCTATTTATAATGCATATATATATAAAGTAATTAGAAAATATTCTTATATTTAGTTTATATTGAATTTAAAACATAGCTTCAAATCACAATATGTACATACATATATATTATAATTTAAAAACATAATCTTTCATTAAATTTAAACCAAAGCCTTCATATTTACAATATATACCAATATATATATAAATTATAATAGAAAATATTTTTATTAGCTTTGAAAGATAAAATTTACCAATTAAATATTATTAGCTTTGAAAAGAATAAACTTGCCAATTTTAAAATAACTTATAAAAGAAAATTATCAAGCCAATATTACCAAATTTGAATGATTATAAAAGATATTATTAAATCAATATTTCCCAATTTAAATATTTATAAAAGAAGATTATTAAACCAATTTAAACACTTATTATAAAGGATTATCAAATTACTATTACCCAAAATCCTAGGTCATTACATTCCTCCCTCCTTAAAATAATTTCGTCCACGAAATTTGAATGCAAAGATAATTTAATAATCTAGTAAGAGTTTTAATTTTCAAATAGCAAGTGTGTGTGTGTGTGTGTATATATATGTCAATCATACACTAACAATCATAGCAACCAATTTATTTAAACAAACAAACCTAATTATCCTGACATAATTCAGGATAGGCTATCCTAATACTATCTAGAGTTTCCCAGATAAAATCATTGGGGTACTCGCTCTACAGAACCTTAACTAGCTACACCACTCTACACCTGAGCTCCTACTCAACACGATCTATAAATTGAACAGGATATCTGACCATAGACAAGTCCAACTCAACTTCCAAATTCTTCCCGAACTGCTGGTTCTATAACCAGTGATGAATCATACACATACTCCCTCAGAGATACGTGAAATACACTATGAATTCTAGCCATCCAGACTGATAATCTAATCCTGTAAGTCAAAGAACTTATCCTTTCGAGAACAGTGAAAAGATCCAATATATCTCGGAGCTAGCTTTCCAGTCTTACCAAATCTAATTTCTCTTTTGATCGGAGAAACCCAATCAAAAATCAAATCTCCGACTTCGAATTCCAAATTTCTACGTCACTTATTCACATAACTCCTCTGCCGATCCTGAGCTGCCGTCATCCTTCCTTTGATCAGCTTCACCCTCGTAGATGCCTCTCAAAACAAATTCGGACCAAGCAAAAGACGATCTCCGGATTCTACCCAATAAAATGGTGCTCTTAAGATCCTTCGAAATCTAGAACACAAGTTCTACCCCACAAGTACTAGAAGACTTCAAACTTACTTCTCCTATCCGGAATAACCAAATCAGATGCACCCAACAACCTAGTCTTCAGATCTCGAATGAACTTCCTGTAGAACCCTCTAATCCTAAACAAATGCGAACTTCCATAAGAGTCTGCGGTTGCTTCCACTCTTGCACAGCGGCTACCTCGCTTCCGCTGCGCAACTCTGATCTGAAGTAGATTAGAATGCTGTCGATGAACTTGAGCACAAACTTGTCCCGAAAGATATGGTTCATCACACAAAATCTTAGTGACCCATCCGACTCGGTCACCATCACTACAGTAGAATCCCAACTAGAAAACTAGGTCAGATCAATATTTCTCTGAGAAATCCTGAACTGCTTTACCAAATTCTCTCTCTAGAAGCCATCCTTCTATTTGGTTGAACCATCGGTACCATTTCTGGAATCAAGTCGACACAGAACTCAATTTTCCGATTCGGGAAACCTTTGACCTTTGAAGATATCCAAACAATCTCTGACAACTTCGATAGCTTCAATCTCCTCTTGAGATGCCTCGATCCCATGCAAAAGATTTCCAAGAGAACACTCAACTATCGCAAGTCACTTTTGCGATCCTACCCAAATCAATTTCCAAAGACACTGTTCTCCCTTCACACATCAGAATAGCTTATTTTTATCTGAACAATTCATCCAAAACAAGGCTAAGTCCTTCAAGAACGCCTTCCTATCAGAAGAAATGATGGTCCACTCAGCTACTGCTGAACTCCATTTCTAGGATACTACTTAGCCAAAAGACCTTTCTGCTAACACACAAAACTCTTCCAAACTGCACACATGCCTTAGATGAAAAAGAATTCTAATTTATAAGCTCCTCAAATGCTTGCTCCAAAAGAAAATACCTTCAGGAACATCCCTGGTCACTGCGTCCCATCATGCAGCTGCTCCTACCTGAAGTAGTCAAGATACCATCACTCGCTTCTGCTCATCCAACAGATCCAAACTCTTGAAAATCTGCTCACACGAGCACAACCAAGCTTGCTCTTCAAATGATGGACTTCGATCCTTAAATGGCTTTCCTTCGAGATTGGTGAAATCCTTACACCATGCTGCTAAGCTCAATCGAGACGGTATTAGGTTTACAGTCTCGACAGATACACCTCCAACCTCAACATATGGCTTCTTCCATTAGTGGTAGTCGTGCTATACACACCACTACCCCTCCTACCTCTAGAACTCATAAAAGTACGCTCTCTCAAGAAAGATATCATTCCAAAGCCTAGGTATTCACTCAACCTTGCTTCGATACCATTGTAATGACCCGCCTTTCATTCCACAGAGAGACGCATCGTTAAAAGAAAGGGATAGAAAAGAGAAAAGATAGGAAAGAAAGAACTAAACAATATCAGAATCTCATGGCGGAACAAATTAAATATACTAGTCATATAGTTAATACATACAACATCTATCAGAGTTACACAGCTTTATATCACAACACAAATTAGACAGTTATAAAGATCTATCTGTTGTAAAACTCAAGTTTCATAAAAGATATAAACACACAGATCAACACAGCGGAATCATTATATCTCTACATACGCTGAAGCCTCCTGTTCCAATTCTCCTCCAGAATTCGTCAAATCTAACCTGAATCCCTTGGCTACTCGTAAAAATTTGAGTACCCAAGAGTTTAAGAAAACATAAAATAAACTTTGTGTCAGACATGGGTCTGGTGTGAGTAAGCGGGTTAAAGTTTCTTTACTTGAAAATTATTTGAAAAGAAAGGTATCTCGTAAGACTTTCCATACATAAACATGGAAAAGTTTTTACCTTACGATAACCAAAACATTTGATAGGAAATCTCGTAATATTATAATAGGGTTTATTGTTTCCAAATAAATATTTACATAGCTGAAATTGTTACATGATTAAATTCCAGCATACTAGCCACAAAGTGGGTTATACAATCAACACCATAAAGGGCACGTAGGCAGAATGGATTCCATACAATGGCAGGGCTACTGGGGTACCTCCCTCCACAGTACGTGGCCTAGATCATACCAAGGATCCAACTTGATCTCTTGCAACACAAGGCCGGAATCATCCCTTACTAGATAATTCCGAATAAGATAACCCCGTAGTTGTCGTGAACAACTGACCACACAGCCGAATAAAAAGGGACATGTAGACAGGGGAAATCTTATCCTACATGGGTGCTAGCCACTTAGCCTTGCTGCACCTCCCCTATTTTAGCCATTCCCGGTTGATGAGGCTTGAGGCTGCGATTACCTTTTTAGAACACACTCTTAGAATGTTCATCGTCCTTCAATGACAATGTTCTGAAAGCATTCAATCCATACAAGTCCGTTCCGGGTTCAAACGAAACCGAAGGCGCTATCTCGTTACACTTATTTTGGAATCACTCCCAGAGTTAATGACCATAGCCTTGCACTCTGAATTTTATCTCAAAACTGAAAGCACTTCTCAATTAAACTCGTTTTGGAATCACCCTCAGAGTTTTAACGACAAATAGTTCTTACACTTCAAGTCTTCATCTTCGCTTGAGATTTCACGACCTATCGTTTAATTTGGATCGATGTGGTTTCGGATATCCAATTCGAAAATTCGATCCCGGTCTCACCGAAATCCAAAATGCCGTTTTAATGTCCAAGTTTTTTAAGGGTTTAAATAATTTAAATAATATTTAGAAAAACATATACAAACAGATAGATGATTCACATTATCACAGATAGATAATCCATATTATCTTAATCAACCAAACATCTCATATCGTAAAGTAGCACGTATCACATATCAGATGACATCACATAATCCAAGTAATCCAATATCATTCAATCGTCCATAAGCAAGTTTGGTTTATTCTTAATCAATTCAATTAAACTCCAATTAAATTAATTACCCACTTTAATCACTTGGATTAACTTAATCCTTGCTTACATAACATTAATTAATTTCAAACCAATTAATTAATCATTCATCCATTATCTATCTTAATTAATAATGCTTGATTGATTACTCTTTAATTACATTAAGTAATTATCCTTTAATTAATCACATAGATTAATTATTCTTAATAATTCACATTAATTAACCTTTAATTACCCTCATTAATTCATTAATTAATGGTCCTCTTATTACTTTATTAATTAATTATTCCTTTACTTAATTACATTTAATAATTAATCTTTAATTAATCACATTCATTAATCAACCTTAATTATTCACATACAGTAATTAACTATCATTTAATTACTTACATTAATTGGTTAACTCATTAATTAATTATATTAATTAATTCTTTGATTAATTAAACTAAGTAATTAATCCTTGATTACTTTCATCAAGTAATTATTCTTTAATTACTTTCCATCAAGTATTTCCCTTTAATTAATTACATTCAGTAATTACCCATTAATTACTTACACTAAGTCATTACAGTTTATTAATTACATTAGGTAATTATATTTAATCAATCATCAAGTGATTAATTAAATTAATTAGTTAACTTAAATTGATCACATTAATTTAATTAATTACATTGAGTGATTCATCCCTTTAATTACTTCCATTAAGTAATTACTCTTTAATTAATTACCTTTAATTACTTAGATTAATTAACCCTTAATTAATTAAGTAATTAACTATCTTAATTTATTTAACCAATTTATTTATCTTAATTTAATTACATTAATTAATTATCCTAAATAATTAAGTAATTAAACTTTAATTGCTTTTATTAATAAAATCTTAGTTAATTAAGATAATCCATTTACCTTAACTAACTCTTACTTATCATTTAAATTCAATTAAATTAAATGCTTGAAATTAATTTGTACAAACATCATTTAGAGAATTATTGATTTGATTAAAATTTATACACTTATCTTAACCACTTCTTCATTTCACCAATAAACTTCATTTTGAAAACATTTAGGAATCAATTATAAAATTAACCTAATATAACTTCTTCTAAATAAACAAATTTAAACATTTACTTTTACATTCTAAATCTTTGAAACTTTTCTTAAAAACTTGTTGTAATAAATTACTTTGGAAACCCGGTTAACAACACTTTGAAAACATATTAATTTTCTTTAAAATTCTAAAACTTGTTAACTAAATATATTTTTACTTTGAAAACTAATTCTTTTTAAATATACTTTTAAAACTGGGATAAACTAAATTATTTTGATAACTTTCAAAACTTAAACTTGTTTAAAACATTTAATTTTATAACTTGTTCATGTTTTTACTCTATTTTTAAACATGGTTATGATTTTACTTAAATTTTAAAAACCTGGAACTTAAAATAGAATAACCTGAGCCAACCACTCAAAATCCCCAAGTCAACCCGAGTTATTCCCCGTAACACTCACGAGCAAACCACGCCGCCTACGGCTTCGAGGCAAACACGCAACCTTCTCGGGCCAAACCCGAGAAACACTCATCTTCCTAAAAACAACAACCCCCCAACTCGGATGTGCACACGTGCACATGCACGGCGACTCCCCGCCTCTCCGACCAACTTCCTGACCCTCGATAAGTCAATGACCATCTTGCCGTCACACACGACCACCTAGATGAAAGCATCCGATAGCAAAACTAAAATCGAGCACTCAAACGAACATCTGGATCCATACCTCTACCAAAACCACCAATCGCCGACGAACCACACCTCGAGTACCCACGTCGACCCTACCAGAGATTCGTCTCAACTTCCAGCTCCAATTCCCCACCTCCGATGCATCACCGTCACCGTACCAGCCTTGACAATTCCAGCGACCAAAACCCACCACTAAACCCTACATCGTCTCCGATTGGCCGCCTCGATCACCAATAAAATCCACAACCATTTTTCTTGAGCTCATCCACCTACAAGCTTCCCTCGACAACGATCATGTAGCACCTCTCATCCCGATCGACGATAATCATCAAAATTTCCAAATCATTCCAACTCGAGATAACTCGATGATTTCTATCCTAGAAATCTTGAAATAACTATTAAAAATCATCGTTTCCTGTTACGAATCAATTCATAGCATTCAAACATAAATTCATAATCACTGACTTTTGACTTATATAAAACTTTGCTATAATTTCCAAACTTTGAAATAATTAGTAAATGTAAATCTTTGTTACTATTTTTAAAATTTATAACACATTGTAATAATCATTTATAACACATTGTAATAATCATTTTTCATTTACACATCTTAACCCAAAATTTATTACAAAGGAAGATACAAAAATTTTATGTAAGAAATTTAAATCTGGATTATAACAGAGGTAGGCATATTCCTTTGCACAGACGTGCACAGATTAGTCATCTCATTTTCATATATGTACATATAAATTCATGCAAATAAACATAATTTACTATACTACTACAACAATTAACCACATGTATCAACCATAAGAATAGATTTAAAACTGTTTTTAAAGAAGGTTTACTCACTAGATTTAAAATAGAGGAACAGGGTTTTTAAAGCAGAGACAGGTTTCTTCCTTGATCTGAAAATTTGATTTGATCTTCTTTACGTTTGAGTTGATTTCTTAAAACTTATCTTCTTAGTGATTTGAGTTTGAAATTGGCTTGATCTTCTGCTTATGATCAGGTTGAACTTGAGAAGACTATTGTTGTTGTTTATTATAGTTTTGATTTTGATTTTGATTTTCAGTTTTCTTTTGATTTTTTTTAAGATGAGGAGAAAAGGATTGAACTGAAAAGAAAAGCCAAGCTTCTCTCTAATACTACATTATTTATAGTTTAATTTAAGGGAAAATAAGGCTGCCATTTGTTTTATTGCATGACTCTCAAGTTACAAATGTATTTGCATGATTTTACTTCTTACAAATGTTAAAAGCAAGAATTTTTATGTTTAAACCCTTATTCTAAAAGTACTCAAGTCTTTATATTTATGTACTATGATTTTATTAATTTACGATTTATATCTATATATGATTTACTTATGTTTCTCATGTATTTAAATTTTTTGTAATATGTATATATTTTTGTATGTTTATATTAATTAGCATTTGTGTTTATTTCAAATAAATTTAAAAGAAAGCATTTTAAAATCAAAAGAATTGAACCTTATGTTAAATAATTTTCTTATGCTGTATATGCTTTAAAATGTTTGGAATAAATTATGTTTTAAATCTTAATATATATCTACAGATTATATTTTCTCATATTAAATTTTTAAAAGAAAGAATATTTAATACAAAAGAAATGATCTTTTAATTAAATCTTATTTTAAACTTACAATACTTACTTTAAATAGCCTTTGAAATGTATTATATTGGATTTAAACCAAAGTTCCCTATTTATAATGCATTTATATATATAATAATTAGAAAATATTCTTATATTTAGTTTAGATTGAATTTAAAACATAGCTTCAAATCACAATATATACATACATATGTATTATAATATAAAAACATAATCTATCATTAAATTTAAACCAAAGCCTTTCTATTTACAATATATACCAATATACACACACACACACACACACACATACACACACACACACATTATAAATAGAAAATATTCTTATTAGCTTTGAAAGATAAAATTTACCAATTAAATATTATTATCTTTGAAAAGAATAAACTTGCCAATTTTAAAATAACTTTTAAAAGAAAATTATCAAGCCAATATTACCAAATTTGAATGATCATAAAAGAAATTATTAAATCGATATTGCCTAATTTAAATATTTATAAAAGAAGATTATTAAACCAATTTAAATACTTATTAATAAGGATTATCAAATTGCTATTGCTCAAAATCTCAGGTCATTACATTAATGGTTATATTTAATATTGTTTTCTAAAAGATTATTTATTTATGTTTAATATGCTTTTTTCTAATTTATTTATTTATAATATCATTTTAAATTTTTTATTCATATTTAGTACTGCTTTTTAAGTTTTTTATCAATATTTTTAATATTTGGAGATTTTAAATAATTAATGTGGTGTGAAATTAACAAAAAATGCTTTATTAATATTGTTTTAGGAAATTAGTTATTGTTATTCAAAAAAATGTTAAAAAGTTAATTATTAGTATTTAATTAATAATGTCCTTGAAATTATTACTTATTATTTTGATATGTTGTAAGCTTAATAATTATTATTATACAATAAGTTGTTAGAAGCAAAAGATTATTATTTGTTTATAAATGTTTTTCGAGACTCATAAATAGAGTTTTATAATGGATTGGGTTTATAAGATGGGCTTTATGAAAGTGTTTGAAGACTTAAATGGAGATTATCCACAAGATAAAAAGAGTTTTATAAATGGTTTAGATATTTATAAACGAATTCGAGAAATGGATTTATAAATTTATAAGAGGAGTTTTATAAATAGTTCTATGGATTTATAAAGAGTTTATAAATGTTTTGAAACCTATAAAAGAGTTTATAATTGGAAATGGAGATTGGATTTTATAGGGGCTTCTATATAAAGTTTTATAAATGGTTTCAAAGTTTAAAAAATAGTTTTATAAATGTTTTTGAGATTTATAAGGGATTTGTAAATGACTTTTGAATTATGTGAAAAGAAAAGCTTCTTCAGTTTGTGAATATACTTATACCGTTAAGGTAGGTATATGGATATTTTTTAAGTATTGAAAATATAGGGATTGGTCGATATATCTTTGTAAAAAGTATTTATATACAAATATTTACAAAGTGAATTTAATCAATGAAAGATTAATTAAGGAGGCCAGTGGTTACTTATGTGCTTAAGCAATGTTGGTATTCCTTTTTTAAATAAACTCCTCATTGGAATGTGTGTTGTTGATAGTTAAATAACCGACTATCTATTATGAATCCAAAACGTAACTTTGGAAAAATCTAAGAGAAATATGTGAGTCATATGGCATAGTCATCTCCAATGATGCGGTACTATACGTATAAATCTTGTTTCTCTCTCCTAGGATAAATGATCAGGAAATCCATCCATTAACGGTTAGGAGGTGAACAACGCTCTTTTCTATAACTGTTCATTTCATAAAGAATCGGGGTTGAGTTTACCGAAAATTATAGAAAAGTTCTTTTCGAAGAGACCGGGATCAGATATCTTATCCAAAAGCCACTTCGATCCAGATCAAGCGTTTCGAAGTGAAGACATCTTGAAGATAATGGAATTGAAGACGGAGAACTCAACCATTTCATTAGTCCCAGAACAAACTTGTATGCATGAATGTTGGCATTGCATTTTTTTGTGGAGGGCAGTATTAGCATGCAAGTGGGAAGCGCTATATAAAAGGTAAAATGTAGCCTCAAGCCTCATCAACCAGGAATGACTAAAACAGGGAAGGTGTAGTAGGGCTAAATGGGTCGCTTCCAAGTAGGGTATGATCATTTTTATCTAGAGTCGATATTAACTCTCATTTATATGCTTGGGGCCCAATTACAGAGGGGTAATCATATTCAGTACTGCTAGTCAAGTAGTAGGCCAGTTCTGTGTTGGTAGGGAATCCCGGCAAGGTCCTTGGTGTTATTTTATCTATAGATGCACCATGATGGGCGATATCCCAGTAGACCAGTCATTGTATGAAATCCATTTTCCAATACGAGCCTTTATGATTTTAGTTATATACCTATTATGCTGGAATTTAATTAATGCAACAATTTTGGCTATGATTAATAAGTAATTGTATCTTAGACACTATTATAGTATCAAGGAATTTCATATGAAATGGTTTGGTTATCGTAAGGCAAAAACCTATTCGTGTTTATGCATGGCGTGGTCTTACGAGATACTTTTGTTTTCAAAGGTTCTTAATAACTTTAAAATCCAATTGGTGTGTTTTTTTCATGCTATTTTTCTAAACTGACTCGGGTTTTATTTTATTATAATACTCGGGTCATATCACCATATTACTGATTTAGTTGGGATGTTTTGGAGCTTTAGGAGTCGAGTTGGAGGCCAGAGACGTATTACGGTACATGGTTATTTTCTGTTGTAATCATTATTGTATTTATCAGCAAATTGTGACGATAGGTTGTTATACCCGTCCGGGCTAAAATAGGATAGTGTACTTTGATTGATGTATGTATATTACATTTTTTCTTTGTGTAAAGATTTATTGTATATTATAGATATTCCATTCAGCTGTCAGGTTTTGTATTGTTTGTTTCCTTTCTCTCTCCTTTCTTCTTTCTTTTTTCTTTCTCTCCCTTAATTATCCACCTTTCTGTTCAATTTTAGTGGATCATATGTAGTTAATTGTCCACTTAAACTATTCGAAAAAGTGGATCGTTATAATGCGGTATCAGAGCGAGGTTAAGTGAGAACCTTGGCTTTGATGGGGTACTCATTAGAGATAGGGTCAATAGCACCCTAGAGTGAGTTTGAGTGTATATACATAGGAGTCCAGGTTTATTAGTTACATAAAATGTTTTATATTGTGTTGGATGATTTGTTGAGAGGCTTATGGATTCTGGTTAATTACGAGTAATTAACGTTATTGATAGAGGTCTCTAAACACTTGAACGGAGCAACTCGACGTAGTATTGTTTGAAATTGAGTAAATGAAATAATATTACCTTGATTATATATTTTATATATAAAGGAATATTTTTTTAGAAGTTATTATAGTACATATGGTGTGTTTGGTGTTAATGGATGATAATAGTATTATCATTTGTTGTTGTTGGTGTTTTAATAAAAGTTGTTATTATAATTGAAACAAAGATAAAAAAAATTAAGAAATGGTTTTATATATAACCATAGTGAAATTATATATAAGGGAAATCTATAAATATGATTTGTAAATAAAAAGAATTAAAGACTGACGCAGCGGATAATTCGAAACAAACTTCAATCGGTGAAAGTAGCGATCGACGGAATGAAGATACCGAAATGCCCAAATTCGTTGATCCAAAGATACCGAATTCTAGCTATCTCAAACACGTTGATAGCGCACTATACCGTGTTCAAAGATCTACGATTCTTCGTACGTTGATCTAGCGCACTAGATTCCGTGAATCGGCTTCAACAAACGTGGATTCGAGCGCACTCGAATGACGTAAGTGGAGATAGGAGATTACACTCAACTACCAATTGGAGAAGAAAGCACAAAGCAATCAACAAGAAATTTTATTTCAAAATCAACCACCAAAAAGTTACAACTCATTCCCTATTTATAGAAGTTTACAACACAGCCCATAAGTCGTGTACGACTCAAGACCTGACCGATTCATCACAAGACTTACGACTCATATGACTCGGCAGCGACTCAAACACCATACGACTCAATATAGGCACATAACCGAGACAACTCTTAAGTCGTCACCGACTTAATAACACAACATAGCAACCGACTCAACGGATGACAACGACATACGACTCAGAACACCATTAACGACTCATCCTCAGCGACTCAAGACTTTACGATATACGACTCATCATACAAAGCGACTCAAGCTCCCAAGTTCCTTGCGGCATATCCCTTCAACCGAGTCAACTCCGAACGACTCATCTAGGTCGTAACCCATCCCCGCCTTATGGTCTTCAATTACTGGAATCCCTCTTTGTTTCTTGATGAGTCGTGGACGACTCATGGCCATGTAGTTAGGTCGTGTACGACTCATCAATCCAGACCTATTTAAACTCCCATTGAGTCGTAACTCGTGCCCTTTCTCTGACTCAAGATCTTTACTTGCTGAAACTTTATCCTTCTTCATGTTAAGTCGTAAACGACTTATGGATGAGCCGTTGAGTCGTGTGCGACTCATCAAGCACGAACGACTTAAGCTGTTAAGAGTTGCCACTTTCCCATATGATTCCTTCACCTGAGTCGTGCGCGCCTTACGGGTTAAACCCGAAACTCCTTCAGATCGTGCTACATCATCCTCCCCTGGTTGAGAAAAATTCGACCTCGAATTTGTAAATTCTTCCTCAACAATCTCACCTCCATGATATGGAATTAAATGTTTGACGTTAAAAACATCAGAAGTATAAACATCATCTGGTAGCTTTAATCGATAAGCATTCTCATTGATTTTTTTCAAAACTTCAATTGGACCAATTTTCCGCGCCTTCAACTTGTTATAAGCACCCACCGGAAAACGATCCTTCGTCAATACAGCATAAACCAAATCACCTTCCTTAAATTCAACACTCCGTCGTTTCAAATCAGCAGCCCGCTTATACTTCTCATTTGACTTTTCTAATCGTTCTTGAACGATCTTATGACATTCGGTTAATTCTTCAACAAAATCAACAGACCGTTTAACCGTCCCCTTCGGTTGTGGTACCACCGCTAAATCCAACGGTCCCCTGGGTAAATTTGAATATACAATCTGAAATGGACTGAATCCCGTGCTACGATTCACTGCATGATTGTGTGCAAACTCGGCTTGGCATAACTTCATGTCCCAACTCTTCAGATTATCCTGTACAAGACATCGCAACAAATTTCCCAATGACCTGTTTACAACTTCTGTCTGTCCAGCAGTTTGCGGATGATACGCGCTACTAAACTTCAGCTTTGTTCCCACCATCTTCCACAAACTTAACCAAAAGTGACTCAGAAAACGAGTGTCTCTATCCGACACAATAGACTCTGGTAATCCATGAAGTCGATAGATCTCCTTGAAAAATAACTGAGCAACACGAATAGCATCCGTCGTCCTCTTGCAAGCAATAAAATGTGCCATTTTAGAAAATCTGTCCACCACAACAAATATAGAATCATTTCCCCGTTGAGTTCTAGGCAAACCCAAAACGAAGTCCATGCTAATATCAACCCATGGCTTAGATGGCACAGGTAATGGCATATACAATCCTGCATTTGTCGCTGTTCCCTTTGAAACCTGACAAATATGGCATCTCTCCACAAATCTTTCCACTTCTTTCCTCATTGACGGCCAAAAGTAAGACTGTGAAATCATTTGCAAAGTACGATCACGGCCAACATGGCCTTCTTCATGCAACTCCTTGATAATTTTCATTCTCAAGCTGCTCTCAGGAATACATAACCGATTTCCTTTAAACAAAAATCCATCATAAATTCATCAGTACTCCCTTCCTTCACTTTCTCAACATATTTCACAAAGTAAGGATCTTCTTCAATCATCTCTGGTAGTAATTCAAACCCCGTCACTTCAACCTTCAATGTTGTTAACAAATGACTCCTTCTACTCAAAGCATCAGCTACCCGATTCGTCACCCCAGATTTGTGCTTAACAACAAAGGTAAACTGCTATAAATACGCGATCCATGACGCATGTCTTGCTGAAATCTTGTCCTGCCCCTGCAAATGCTTCAACGCCTCATGATCAGTGTACAGAACAAACTCCTTCTGAAATAGATAATGTCTCCAATGTTTAATTGTTTGCACCACAGCATAGAATTCAACGTCATATGTGTTGTATCTCATCTTCGCCCCTGACAACTTCTCACTGAAATAAGCAACGGGTTTCCCATTCTGACTCAAGACTCCTCCAATTCCCACCTTCGACGCATCAGTGTGCAATTCAAACAACAACTAAAAATTCGGTAAAACAAGAATTGGTGCTGTCGTCAATAGTTCTTTGATTCGTTCAAAAGCAACTCCCGCTTCCTCTGACCATACAAACTGTTTTCCCTTCATGCAATCAGTAACTGGAGCCATCACGCTACTGAAGTGTGGAATAAACCTTCGGTAGAATGATGCCAATCCATGAAAACTTCTAACTTCAGTGATAGTTCTCGGCTGTGGCCAATTTCTAATAGCTTCAACTTTACTCTGGTCCACTTGGATTCCCTTCTCAGATACAACATAACCCAGAAATAAAACACTTCTTGTCATAAACACACATTTCTTCGTAGCAGCATAAAATTGTTCTTCACGAAGAATAATCAACACTTCCTTCAAATGTAGAACATGCTCCTCCATACTCCTGCTATATATCAGAATATCATCGAAGTAAACCACCACGAACTTCCCAATGAATGGTCTAAAGATTTGATTCATCACCCGCATGAATGTACTAGGTGCATTTGACAAACCAAATGGCATAACCAACCATTCGTATAACCCTTCTCTCGTCTTGAAGGCTGTCTTGCATTCGTCACTTGGTCTAATTCGAATCTGGTGATAACCACTCTTCAAATCAATCTTCGAAAAGATAGTTGCCCCACTCAACTGGTCTAACAAATCATCCAACCTCGGCATAGGAAATCTGTAACGAACAGTAATCTTGTTCAAAGCTCTACTATCTGTACACATTCTCCATGTTCCATCCTTCTTCGGCACCAACAAAGCTGGTACTGCACAAGGACTCAAGCTTTCCTGAACACGTCCATGTTCTAATAACTCTTCCACCTGCCTTCGTAACTCTTCATGTTCCTTCGGACTCATTCGGTAATGTGGTCTATGTGGTAACACTGCTCCCGGAACAAGATCGATTTGATGTTGAATGTCTCTCAATGGTGGCAACTCCTTAGGCAACTCCTCTGGAAATACATCTTCAAACTCTTTCAAAACTGGCTTTGCTTCTTCAGGAATTTCAACCTCTTCACTGCTCTCACGCCCAATCAACACGTATACTTCAGGCTCCTCTTCAACTTCTTTAACAAACTCCTTCAAGGATAATAAAGTTTTCAATTCCTCAATCTCCTCCAGCTTGCTCTCCTTCTGTTGTTGCTTCTTGGGAACCAAAGTAATTTTAGTACCCTCGAACATGAAACTGTAGCTATTGGCACGACCATCATGTTGAACTGATCTATCAAACTGCCACGGTCTGCCCAACAACAGATGACATACGTCCATGTCTACAACGTCACACAAAATTTCATCTTTGTACTTTTTCCCAATAGAAAAATTAACACAAGCCCTTCGACACACCTTCACTTCACCTCCCTTCCTTAACCATGCTAACTTGTACAGTTTAGGATGTTTCTCAGTTTTCAAGTTCAACTTCTTCACGGCCTCGGTAGAAATAATATTATCGCAACTTCCAGCATCAATAACGAACTTGCAAACTTTTCCCAGAATAGTGCATGTCGACTGAAATATGTTACTCCTCAACCAACTACAATCCTCCTCTTGCTTTGGTGTAAGACATGACCTCCTCATCATAAGATTACAACCATCATCTCCAGATAATTCTTCTTCCTCCTCAACATAAGGTGCATTTGAACATTCTGCCTCCTCACCATCATCCTCCTCAACTTCTGCAACCATGGTTCTCTTCTTCGGCTTCGGACATTCGTTGCTTTTGTGACCCAACTCCTGACAGTTATAACATTTGAACCCACTGCTAACCTTCGCCTTCTCAGCCTCCTTCACCACTGGCTTATTGACAGGTTTAGGAACATTAGAACTTCCACTAACACCCTTCGCTTGATTATTGGAATTAGTAAACGCACCACCTCCACACCTTCCTTGTTTTTCCCAAGCTAACGCCTTCTGATGTGCCTCTGCTACAGATATTGGATCAAACAAATTAACCATATCCTGCATCTGCATTCTCAATCCCCCAATGAATCTAGCAGTTAGCTGTTCTTCCGTTTCCATAATATCATTTCTGGCAATGAGTTGGTAAAATTCATCAGCATAATCACTAACAGACTTCGTCCCTTGCCTCGGATTCTGCAACCTTTGGTACATAAGTGACTGATAATTGTAAGGTAAGAAAGTAGATCTCATCAACTTCTTCATCTTATCCCACGATTCTATCCTTGACTTCCCCATTCTCTCCCTTGTAAGTTTAGTTTGCTGCCACCACGCCAAAGCTCTCCCCCTCAACCTAGTAGCAACCAACTTCACCCTTCTATGCTCAGGAACCTCCTTGAAATCAAAGATCTCTTCAACATTAGATAACCAATCAAGAAATTCTTCAGCTACCATCCCTCCTTTAAATTCTGGAATTTCCATCTTCATACCCGATTCCCATCGACGATCCTCTTCAACATCCCGAAAGGAATTTCGAACTTGGTCTCGATCTCGATAATGAATACTAGCTCTATCACCCTCTTCAACAAAGTCAAACGTACGCCTACATCGATCTCGACCATTATCATCCCTTCGTTCATGCATGCTTCTTTGACTATGTCTCTCTTCATCCCTATATGCTTCATTGTCAAATTCACGTTTACTTCTTCTCTCTTCATGTGCATAGTCATGATGATCTCTTCGTGATGAAATTGATGTTTCTCTTCTATCTCTACAAGAATGTGGTGATACCCTCCTCGCTTCCGTAACCGATGGCGAAACTCGGTTTCCTCCATGGTTCGAGTTTGGTGATCTCCTCCTTTGATTCAAATCATTCATCAATTTCTCCAATTTTCCAATACCTTCATCAAACTTCTCATTAATACGTTGTTCCATAAGCTCAGCTTCTTCTCTTCGATACAAAGCTTCAACGTTTTGATGACGATTAGCTCTCCTTGGTGGCATGATTGAAACTCCTCACAAAACTTCAACAATTCGAACACAAGACTTCAAAGCTTTAACAAAACAACAAGTCGCAGCTTCCCTTGACTCGGCTTGCTCTAGCTCGGCAATAAGGAACGACTCAAAGTAAGGTCGGCTCCTACTCAAGCACAAGGTACGGCTCAAACCCTTTACAAGGCTCGGCTACTTCCCACAAGTATACACGGCTTTCAATTTCAAACACCTTCAACACTTTGATCCGAAATGGAATGGGTCGAAAGTTCTCCCTCTTGTTGCCACTTCAATATGAACACGATGAACACAACTTCAAAAATTGGCTCCAAGAATCAACTTAGCTATGATTGGCTAAGTATGGCTCTGATACCAAACTGACGCAGCGGATAATTCGAAACAAACTTCAATCGGTGAAAGTAGCGATCGACGGAATGAAGATACCAAAATGCCCAAATTCGTTGATCCGAAGATACCGAATTCTAGCTATCTCAAACACGTTGATAGCGCTCTATACCGTGTTCAAAGATCTACGATTCTTCGTACGTTGATCTAGCGCACTAGATTCCGTGAATCGGCTTCAACAAACGTGGATTCGAGCGCACTCGAATGACGTAAGTGGAGATAGAAGATTACACTCAACTACCAATTGGAGAAGAAAGCACAAAGCAATCAACAAGAAATTTTATTTCAAAATCAACCACCAAAAAGTTACAACTCATTCCCTATTTATAGAAGTTTACAACACAGCCCATAAGTCGTGTACGACTCAAGACCTGACCGATTCATCACAAGACTTACGACTCATATGACTCGGCAGCGACTCAAACACCATACGACTCAATATAGGCACATAACCGAAACAACTCTTAAGTCGTCACCGACTTAACAACACAACATAGCAACCGACTCAACGGATGACAACGACATACGACTCAGAACACCATTAACGACTCATCCTCAGCGACTCAAGACTTTACGATTTACGACTCATCATACAAAGCGACTCAAGCTCCCAAGTTCCTTGCGGCATATCCCTTCAACCGAGTCAACTCCGAACGACTCATCTAGGTCGTAACCCATCCTCGCCTTATGGTCTTCAATTACTGGAATCCCTCTTTGTTTCTTGATGAGTCGTGGACGACTCATGGCCATGTAGTTAGGTCGTGTACGACTCATCAATCCAGACCTATTTAAACTCCCATTGAGTCGTAACTCGTGCCCTTTCTCTGACTCAAGATCTTTACTTGCTGAAACTTTATCCTTCTTCACGTTAAGTCGTAAACGACTTATGGATGAGCCGTTGAGTCGTGTGCGACTCATCAAGCACGAACGACTTAAGCTATTAAGAGTTGCCACTTTCCCATATGATTCCTTCACCTGAGTCGTGCGCGCCTTACGGGTTAAACCCGAAACTCCTTCAGATCGTGCTACATCAAAGACTGAGAATCTGAGAATTTAGAACTTGGTGATTTTGGAAATTCGTTTTTCAAAGGTTTGGAAGAATAATAATAGTATTATTTTGAACATATTTTGATTAGAAATATTTTAGAAAGCACTAAAACCGCTTCGATCGTTAGAAAATAATTTCGATGACGACTACAACATCATCGACGTTCATTTTCGGGTTTCCAAGAGAGGACTTGCTACCATTGGATGTTTGTTTTGGCAAAAATAGTTTTGATTTAAAACTCAAAAGTATGATTTGAAATACATGTAAAATATTTGTAGTATCATTTCAAAGTAATTTGAAATAAGAACAAGGTGTTTAAAACTCTAGAAATTTTTATTTAAGTGTTTTATGAAAATATGAGAAAAATAAGTTTTATAACTTATAAATTAAGCAATATTAAGTTAAAACAAAGTTTTAAACTTGTTGAATATAAATATTAAGAAAAGAAAATTTGAAATGACACTTAAGTTAAATGAGATGATTTTTGAAAATGAAATTTAGATTATTAAATTTGAAATAGAATGTTGTTTGATAAAATTGAACAGTGAATTGAATTAAATGAAATAGTATTTGATTTTAAATAGGATATGGACTTAAATTATGAAATGATAATGAAAATGAGTTGGGTTATATAAGACGTTTTTAATAAACTTATTTGATGGAACGATTCTTAAGTGACATTAGTATTAAAAGAAATATACTAAGTAATAAGTGAATGCGAAATAAGCAATGTGAATAATCATTAAGAATAAATAAATGATAATAAAAGAATTTGAATAGAAAGAGAATGGGATATAATAAGAAACCAATTGAAATAAATATGTAAGTTGTACGTATATTATTTTATTCACATAACTGTTTGATCCAGATTCGAGTACATGATTTCGAGATGATTTACATCGGTCCGAGTTAGAATTTTTCACTCGATTCTCGACGGTGAACATTGGTTATGGATTTCTTATTGATTCTGGAATTCTCTATCATAGTATATGGCTATGCAAGGAAAGTGACGGTTTCTAATCACGAAGCCGGATATGAGTCCACAATAAAGTGGTCGTGTGAACGGTACTAGTTCGGAAGTGAAATTATGTGATCGAGCGAGCGATCAGATTTGATATTGCATACAAGTGATATATGTACATCTTACGGTCTATATCATGATTAAATATTTATTATTAGAAAATGCAAAATAATACAATTTTGAATTATATGATTGGATATCATTGGTAAATAAGATGCAGGTATATAAAAGTAAGAGCTAGTTTAATGACTTTGATTTCATATGTAAAATTTGGTTGCCCGACTAAAGGGTACATGTTTTTATTTTGATTAATTGATGATTAAACGAGTACGCCGCTTGGCTTTTGTTTTCATTTGCTTGGTTTGGGTCCATAGTAACGATTTTTCGTTTTTTTCGATCGAATCGCGCAAAGGAGACACTGGCGGAATCTTTCGAAAATTTAAGAGTTGTAAAATTTTTGATAAATTTTGAAGAAATTTTTTGATAACTAAAATTTGGTTTCAATTAAAACATGGAATGATTGAATGGATGCAAATTAATTGGTATCAATAAATGAAGTTAAAGACTTAAAAGAATTTGAAAATCTATTACCGCTAATTGGTTTTGGAAATTTAAAGTGTTGTGGCATTTTTCTTACCTTGGATATTTCAAGGATGAAATTCTTTTAAGGTCAGAAGAGTGTAATGACCCAAAACTTCAGTAATTTGAAATTGGAATATTTAATTGATTTTAAATTTTAAATTTTTATTTTTATAAGTTAAATAACCTAAATTTCAAATATAGTGATTTATTTGATAATTAAATCGTTAAATTTAATATTTGGAATTGTTTATATAATTGAATCTTGAACTTTATGTGAATGAAAAAGATTTTGGAAGTTAATTAAATTCCATTTAAATAAGAATGAAGATAGTAAAACTTTTAATTTAGATTTAAAAGTAATCTGGTTTTTGTAATAATTCGTTTAATTAACGTATAAAAATAGCTATTGTTGGTTGATTCCAATAAAACTATTGTTATATGAATTTTTGGATATGAAATCCGATTTATGGATACTAATTGTTATTAACATTGTTTATGTTCAAAAACTAAAACCCAATATAAACAGAAAATAAGTATCAATGTTGGTTAAGCCTTTGGTAGCTATTGGCCTTGAATTAGTATTTTAAAAATACTATAAGTTGTTGTAGGAGTTGGAATTGAATTCTGAGACAGGAGATGATTTAAAAAATTCGATTTTAGGTTTAGAGAATATTTTATTAAGAAAAAGATTGAATTTTTTTACTCCAACCGTTATTATCTGCCATTTTCTAAGTCAATAGAAATGTTTTCAAAGTTTATATTTAATATTATTATTTTAGAAGATTATTTATTTATATTTAATATGGTTTTTTAAGTTTACTTACTTATATTTAATATCATTTTAAAAAGTTTTATTTATATTCAATATTGTTTTTAAAGTTGTTTGTCAATAGTTTAATATTTGGAAAAGTTATTTAATTTAAATCATTAATATAGTGTGAAATTAATAAAAAATGATTTATTAACACTGTTTTGGGAAATTAGTTATTATTATTTAAAACAATGTTGAAAGTTAATTATTAATGTTTTACTAATAATGTCCTTGAAATTATTAATTATTATTTTGAGATGTTTTAAGGTTAATAATAATAATTTATTTATTCATAACGTTATTATTAATAATTATTATTAGACAATAGGTGTTTAGAAGCAAATGATTTTTATTTGTTTATAAATGTTTTTTGAGACTCATAAATAGAATTTTGTAATGGAATTGGGTTTATAAGAGGGGCTTTATAAAAGGGTTTGAAGACTCAAAGGAAGATTATCCACCGGATAAAATGAGTTTTATAAATGGTTTAGATATTTATAAAAGAATTCTAGAAATGGATTTATAAATTTATAAGAAGAGTTTTATAAATAGTTTTATGGATTTATAAGAGTTTATAAATGTTTTGAAACTTATAAAAGAGTTTATAATTGGAAACAGAGGTTGGATTTTATAGGGGCTTCTATATAAGGTTTTATAAATGGTTTCAGAGATTATAAAATGGTTTTATAAATGGTTTTTGAGATATAAAGGGAAGTTTTAAATGATTTTTGAATTGTGTGAAAAGAAAATCTTCCTCTATTTATGTATATACTTATACCGTTGAGATAAGTATATGGATATTTTCTAAGTATTGAAAATATAGGGATTGGTGGATATATCTTTGTAAAATGTATTTATATGCAAATATTTACAAATTTAATTTAATCAATAAATGATTAATTAAGGAGGCTAGTGGTTAATTATGTGCTTAACCAATGTCGGTATTCCCTTTTTAAATAAACTCCTGATTGTAATGTGTGTTGTTGATAGTTAAATAGACGACTATCTAATATGAACCCAAAACGTAACTTTGGAAATATTTGTTAGAAACACATGAGTTATATGGCATAGTCCTCGCCGATGATGCAATATTATTCTTATGAATCTCATTTTGCTTTTCTAGGACAAATGATAAGTAAATCCATCCACTAACAGTTAGGAGGTGATCTTCGCTCTTAACTTTGACTGTTTATTTCCTATAGAACCGGGGTTGAGTTTATCGAAAATTACCAAAAATTTGTTTTCGAAGAGATCGAGATCAGATGTGTTATCTGAAGTCCACTTCGATCCAATTCAAGCATCTCGAAGTGAAGACATCTTAAAGATGATGTAATTGAAGATGGAGCTTTCTAAATGTTTCATTCTGTCCAAGAACGAACTTGTACAGATGAATCTTGGCACTACATTGTTACCTAAAAGACATAGCATTCCAAGTGGGAAGTGCTATATAAAAGGTAAAACGTACCCTAAAGCCTCATCAACCAGGAATAACTAAAACATGGGAGATGTACTAGGGCTAAGTGGGTCGCTCCCAAGTAGGGTATGATCAGCCTCGTCTAGAGTCCTTATTATCTCTCATTTATATGCTTTGGGGCCCATTTACGAAGGAGTGGTCATATTTGGTACTATTAGTCAAGTGGTTGGTCGGTTCTGTGTTAGCAGGGAATCCCGGCGAAGTCCTCGGTATTATTTTATCTAGAGATGCACCGTGATGGGCGGTACCCTAATAGCCCAATCATTGTATGGAGTCCATTTTCCAATACAAGCCATTACGACTTTAATTGTATACCTATTATATTGGAATTTAATTAATGTAACAATTTTGGCTGTGATTAATGAGTAATTGTTTCTTAAACACTATATAATATCAGAGAATTTCATATTAAATGGTTTGGTTATGGTAAGGAGAAAACCCTTCTGTGTTTATGTGCAGCGTGATCTTACGAGAAACTTTTGATTTAAAAGGTTTTCAATAAATTTAAAATCCAGTTGGGTGTTTTTTTTCTCACGCTAGTTTTCCTAACTAACTCGTATGTTATTTTATTATGATGTTCGAGTCATACCGAGCATATTACAGATTTAGTTTGGATGCTTTGGAGCTTTCGGAGTCGAGTTGGGGGCCCAGAGATGTATTCACATACATGCATATTTTCCACCATATTCATTATTGTATTTATCAACTAATTGTGAGGACATGTTGTTATAACTATCCGGGCTGAAATATGTTAGTTTACTCTGATTGATTTATGCATATTACTTTTCTTCTTTGTTTAAAGATTTGTTATATGCTATAGATATTTCGTTCCGCCATCAGATTTTGCGTTGTTTGTTTCCTTCCTCTCTCCTTTCTTCTTTCTTTCTTCTTTCTTTCTCCTGACACTGCTTTTCCGTTCAGTTTGAGTGGATCGTGTATGATTAATTGTCCACTTAAATTGTTCAGGAAAGTAGGTCATTGCACATATGATTCCTAATCGTATGCTGAAATAATTTTCTTGAGATGTGACTTAATCCATGATTCCAAAAATAATTAATAAATATTTTAGACGCTTTTGTATTTTTCTAAAGATAACTCATCGCTATTGTAATGAAAATAAATACCATCATCAGTATGCTAAAAACAAATTTGTTTTGTGACCACTATTCATAACATTAATACTAAAACAAAATTGTATATATTTTTAGTCAAAACTGAAAACAATTATTATATCATAAATAATATTTGTTATGTATGGAAGCAATTTTCGAAACATAGATATTTCCATTAACAAGTAACAAATAGTATGCTCCTACTATTTCTGTTGCTCAATAAAAACATTCAAAAAATGAAGCTACATTCGGTCACTTACTATGTGCTATTTGTTTCTTTCACCATAGCTAATTTACACTCAAGAATTTCGAATCAAGTATCCCGAACTCAACAAATAGATCTTATAGAGAACAATTTTCTATGAGAACACATTTGGAATAGAAATTATATTCCTTATTAAGCTTTTATGAATATATTATACAATTCCCTTTCCTTTGTCTCTTTGTATAGCAGAGCAGACAATTTGCCCGCTCTTCGTCTTAATCGTGCCAATATTATCTACTCTAAGACTTCTACTTTCTCTTTAATATGGTAACCTCTTAAGAAAGAAGCCCATTACTACAAGAGTATACTAACTTTCTTTACAAAACAATTGTTCTTAACATATTAAGGAGAATGAATAAGTTGCACTTAAGTATACAAATTGATACTTACATTCTAGTGATGCAATCTGTAGGTCCATCTATAACCCTTGTCTAGTAATGTTTCCAACACAACAAATCCAGATTGTAATCAGTTGTACCGAATGCAAGCCCTCGCATTTTTTCTTTGCTTATTCATTTCAAATGAAACAATCTCACTAAAATCCCATATCTGGTAAAATACGAATTGCAACAACCCGCCTTTTGACCCTTTGATTTACGCCTGAACTGACATTTAAATTTCGAGTCGAAAAGACAAGTCATTGGGAGACGATAACAGGAATGAAAAAAAAATTTAATTAGTAACTTTTCGTATCTTATAGCGGAAGGAAATAAACTATAATATTAAATAACAATCATTTATTCAAACTATCATATATACATTTCTATACAATACAAATCTAAACCGAAATCAAAAGCTACATGACATGAGTCAAATCAAGTCATTTATTTACAATATATGAATTATATACATCCAGGTCCTTGTCACATGCTCCAATATGACTTTAAGAGTGATATAAATAAAAAGCGAATATAGGAGTGAGTCAAACATATGTTTAAGTGAGTTAACCATGCCTACTCCACATATGCTACAAAGATACTTCTATAATATTACTGGATCAAAAAGTGACGCAACACCTTAATCGATCAAAAGCAAGAATAGATCCAATGAAAACAAATGAAAATGGTGAGAACACACCAATTTTTTTTAGTGGTTCAGCCAAATCAAGTGCTTATGTCTACTTAATATTATTGGTTTCAAAATTTTCACAAGTACAAGTGGTTTTACAAAGGTTTTAGATAAAGAAAACAAAGCACGCTTGAATTCAATAGCACTCCTTGGTAATGGTTGATGTAGGACAAGAAGATGAAGATTATGAGCTCAAAAGATCTAAAAGTTCTCTCTATGTCATTTTAGTTTCTCTGTTCATAGCTAAAAGCATCTTCCATAGTCGCTAGATCATGAATGCTCCAATCTTTATAACTTTGGGGCAGACCCCCTTAAGAAATCAACTCAGTACTGACCATAATTTTGGTCGGTACCGACCATGTTAGTTTGGTCCAATTAACCCCAAACTTCCTAAGTTGCCCCATCTAATTATTCCAAGCATGCCCATAATTTCTTAGTCCATTCCGTCTTCATCTCGGCATCCGGATTTACCTAAAAACTGCTCGGTTCAAATGACATATAACACTTTCTACCCAAAGGATGCTTTCACGAAACAAAGCATGCTTCAGATTAAGACAAGCGGCATCATCTTAGTTGCATAAGGATCTCTGTGCAACTAATCGTCGTGTCTAAAGCATCCTATCTATTCCAAGGATATTTATTCATCACTTCAAATAGATGGCATGCCATTCCTCTTTTAACAACTAAGTTGAAGTTCCTATCACTCCAGAAACCTTGTTGTATCTCAAAGAGGTATGCCTTTTGGTATTCTTTTCTCTCTTTTTACATTTTTGTGAAGATTGAAACATGATGGTATCGACCAAATCATGTCAAAACTGTTACACTCGTATATCCTGAATCCTATGGAAGGTGATATGACATAAGCATCAAGATCGAAACGTGATGGCATCAGAAAAAAGATGTACAATAAGTGTTATCCTATCTTTTTACTAGGCAATATGCAGACGAATCCGATGAGTCAAATTTCTTAGTTATCAAGGCAAGGCATCCGGAGAGATGACCACATAGACCAAAACTCAAGTACAACCAAAATCATAAGAAAAACGCGAGTCTACCACAAAAATCCAAGATTCTAAAATCCCAAAGTGTTGGGTTATTACTGACCTAACCCTATAGGTCGATACCGACCCATATATACTCCATCATTGGACTTCGTCTTCTGCCTACTAGCATCGTTTGATGTCAGAAACTTATTTTTAGTGTTGTTTTGTCAATTCAATGAAATTCCCCATCGATCTCCACGAACTCTTGAATCATCAACTTCGTTCAACTACAACTCCATCATTTGAACTCTGAAACAAACTATTATTAATGAAAATGACTATGGAATCATGAAGCTAATAAAACGATCGCATATGAAGAGTTGGGATTAAGGCTAAGAGGCTTCCTTAGGAGCTAACCCCTCATCAACCTACATGACCAGGGATGAGATGGAAACCATGATGAATGGTTTGCTCACAAGGAAGAGACAATAAAGAATTTCTTTAGGAGAATGAGACGGACGAAAACTATTGGAGTTGTTGCAAATCATAATCAAAGAGCATAAGCTAGAGCACACGTAATTAGAAGCGGAGTAGAAAGATCCGAAAAAAATCCAGAGCCAAACATACAGGTCTGTATCGACCCCAAGCACAGATAGGTACCGATCTATAAATACTTGGGGGCATAAGTCATGTTGATCTAGAAAGGAACGATGTGCATCTTAAAGATGATGTAAAGCGATTGTGTGCATTAGAATATCGAAAGTCGACAAGGAAAGAGTACACAGACAGAAAAGAGTGTTTGGAAAATATTTCCTATTCCATGAACTGGGTGGGCATAACATGAATGACTCTAAGCATTTGCACGATCTGATCGAAGAATAGATAAGAAACAACCAATTGTGGCAATATGTGAGAAACCAAGTTGCAGTGGTGGAACAAGAGCGGCCATCAACAATAGTGAATGGAAATAGCCCTAGATCAAAGCCAAGGATAGCCATCTCTTGATCGGGTTGGCAGGGGATTAGGTTTGGTTCTCGCACTCTATTTCCCTTTTCCAATAAACCATGCAATAATATATTCTAGCAACTTACTCTTATATGGGATCCCGAATGGTCCCTAAGCACACTCTGAGCTATATGTTAGACTATAATGCCCGTAGAGGCTGTTATCTAGATGTTAGATTTTATGTTGTTTTTTATCTTTGAATTTATTTTGCAAATCCACATTGAATGTGATAACTGACATTGATCGCTTTAAAGTCTCGTCCAGAGAGAAGGAACAAGTGTGCAAGGTACAAGTCTCTTCACTAGAGCATGAGCGGATTGACTTGTATGATATTAATAGTTATAATGTCCCATCGAAGGTACGAGACCAGAATGTAAGAAGTAAGTCCCTCTCCAGAGCGTGAGTAGATGGGCTTCCTTATCGTTGAGTCCCCTTATCGGAGAGCAAGCAGATTAGGCTTAGAAAGTGTCCAGAAAGATGATGGGCTTTAATCGCTTTAAGTCTTGACCAAAGAGTTAGGAGCGAAGTGCAGGAAGTTGGTTAATTCACTAAAGAGCAAATTGATGGGCATACTTGTCGTTGAGTCCCCTTGCCGAAGAGTGAGCGGATTGGAGTCAGAAAGGGTCCGGAGAGACCATGGATTTGATTACTAGCCTCAAATGGCCATCAATTTTACTAACGATCTAGAGAGACCATGGATTTAGTTATTGGCCTTGAATGGCTATGAGTTTGATTAACGATCCGGATAGATTGTGGATTTAACTATCGGTCCTGGACGGTCACGAATTTGATTACCGATCTAGAGAGATCGCACATTAAACTGAATAAACAATGATCGATCAAACCAAAGAATGAAAATAGATTTGATTTTGGTAAAAGGATATGAATTCCTTGCAATTAGAACAAAATAGATAAATCCCTGATGAACATGGGACGATTTTAATATAATGACTCTAAATGAAATCAGAATGATAACGATGTAAATCCCGGATGAACATGAGACGATTTAGATATGTGATGTAATGATTCCAAACGAAATCAGAAGGACGATGATACATATATTACACTTAGGCTTATTCTAGAATTTAGACTGCAATAGGTCCTAATTGACCCGTAATTGATAAGAGAATCCAAAAGAACAAGATGATTCTTAATAGCTCGATTGGCTGATAAACGACAGGTTCAACAACTAAAGTTCCATCGACTTCGACATTTGTTCTTAAGCAAAGCACACCTTCCATTCGCAAGACATGATTTGCGGGCCAAGTGTTATCATGCCTTTTGACCAAGCAGTATATGGATGAATTGAACAAGTCAAACTTTGAAGTTATCAAGTCAACATGCTCGTAGAGATGACCACAAAGCCCAAGAAAACTCAAATACTAACAAAATCACCACAAAAATGCGAGTCCACCACAAAAATCTAAGAACCCAAAATCCCAAAGTGTTGGGTCTGTACCAGCCCAACCCCATGGGTCAGTACTGACCTATATACACTCCACAATTAGAGTTAATTTTCTTCCTACTTTCCCTATTTGATGCTAGAAACCTGTTTCCAATGTTATTTGGTCGATTTAATGAAATTCCCTATCGATCTCCACGAACTCTTGAATCGGCAACTTCATTTATCTAGAACTTGTCATTTGAACTCTAAAACAAGTTATTATAGATGCAAACGACTATGGAATCACAAAGAAAACCATAAGATGATCCAACATGGAGAGGTGAAGGCAATTAACTCGACAATCTTATGCGTCGATATCGACCCCTAACTTTGGAGTGAACAGACCTATATGAATTGATGATGTGGCATCCTACTTTTTGGGGAATTGGTTTATAGAAAGACAAATGATCTGAAGATCTTTTGTGTGAGATAATAGGCTTACCTCTATAAATAGAAGGGTACGGCTTATTTTCCAGGATCTTTTATCTTTGCTCTCTTTTGTTTAATTTCTTATAATCTCTATCAGAGTTATACCAACCTATAACGGAGTTATTATGACCTATAGGAACACCTATCTGTAAACAACAGTATAATAAAGGAAAATTTAAAGTGGATGTAGGCTAGAGTACACCGAACCACTATAAATCTCTATGTCTACCGTCATACTTGTTTTTCACTTATTTTCTTCACTTTCCTATTCTCTACTCAATCTATTAGGTGTTTGTGCCATTTTTGATTCAAACAACAAGGAAGGAAGGCAAAAGTTGAAGCGAGGTCAAGAAAATGAGGCGCCGAAAAATTGTAAGACAACAATGAAATTTCAAACATGCACTGATTCCCCTAATCCCAGTATTACTTTACGATGTTGAGCCAAAAACTAAATATTATCACTGGGTGCATTAAACAGTCTATGACTAGAATACAGGAAGTGACAGCGTAACTGGAATCCCAAATAAAACTAAAATGCTAACGATGCATTGCAATAGAAGGAGTTATATAGATGGCGTCAAAACATAGTACACCTCACTTAAAAATAAACATACGTGTAACATCCCCTATCTTGAGCCAAAACCTAAGCGCTAAGATGCTGCAATCATCTATAGTATTAACTCCCAGTGAAAAATATGGTAATGTTAATGATGTCCATAATATCAGAAGCAGAAGAATATAAAATAAAAAACAGATCAAAAAACAACTTTTCTGATTACATTTCACAAAAACGGGTTTCATATCCAAGGGCATAATCCCATATCATTATCCAGGTGTATACCAAATATAATTATTACATAATACACCAAGAGTGACATATGAAGATGCCACCATGGTTTATTAGAGTGCTAAATGGACATAAAACGTCTTAAATACATCATAGCATGATAAAAAACCACAACTCCTAATTATAGCTAACATCAGCCTCCTGCTCATCTACGGAAGCTTTATTCGTCCACTTACTAAATCTGGAAAGCCCGAACTCTCAATCTACTCAAAGCTAATTGGAGCACCCGAGAGTTTAAGGGGAAAACATAAACTTCCAGTCAGACATAAAGCCTGGTGTGAATATTACAATTACATCTCGGTTTACTGATATTAAGTGAGACCACACCGCTTAAAAGAACGGGTTTTCCCTAACTAATATACCTTTAAAACATATCTTTTAGCCAATCAAAATCCTACAACCAAACTGGTTAATCAAATGGATAATAGCAATAATAGTAAATATCATATATGCTTAAACCATGTAATAAATGGACCAGCTGTCCAAACAAAATGTAGTTTTGTTTGGCTAACTACTAAACTTTGGCTGACATGGGCTTACCAAACAAACTAAACAAATTTTCTAACAACTGTTAGACAAACTTATGAATGGTCTGTCCTTAACTTACTTCTCCAAGGGTCACCTGATTCTAATGGTTTTGCAGGCTCATCAATTACTTATCTATGTACATATATATTCCTTTTCGTGTGTAACCATCATTTAAGTCTTACCTGTGACTAAGTCCTACACATTGGAATTTTGGACTAAATTAGACAGGGACTAATAGCTAAAGTTTGGGACGCGATATTATACCAGTCCTATCTGGCATACAAATATCTAAGTCATTTTACTTAGTGTTAACTACCCTCTAAATTTTCCTTGAAAACCTTTTCAAAATTATTTAACCCTTTAAATCATACTTATAAAAGGGAAATAAACTATTTTCTTTATTCAAATCTCTTTCTCATGATGTATGCTTTACTCAAAATGTTGTTGATGAAAACATTCGAAACATTTGTTTAAAACCTTCAAAAAATCTTATTCAAAACCAACGAAAACACCCCTTTCGAAACTATTGAAAGTACCCCTTTCAAAACTCTTGAAAATACCCCTTTCGATATAAGTAAACTATTTTACTTAATAACCTTAAGCCTATAAACATACCTTTCAAAACCATAGACAGTAGTCCTTTCGAGAACATTGAAAACACCTTCTTGGAACGCTTTATAAACCTTAGACATCCTCTTTTAAAATCCTTTAAATATGCCTTTCAAAACCATTGGGACCTTCGATTTGAAATAAGGCAAACCTGTCGAAAGTACTGAAAACCATTCCTTTTGAAACCTTTACTAGTTGCCATTCGAAAGCATCAAATTATACTACTGAAAACAAACCTTTCGAAAGCATTGGGTTCAAGTTATAACATATGGAAAAGCCTTTCAAAACCATTCCTTTCGAAAACTTTGGGTTTAAATTTCATAATATCAAAAAGGGTCTTAAAACAATTAAGTCGAAAGCGACTGTTTCGAAAGAAATCCTCTAAGTAAATAAGTGGATGGTGGCGAAACCTATCCCTTCGAAAGTAGTGGAGAAGCTAACTAATTTTAAAACAAAGGGACTCTTTCAAAACCAATCTAGGTCGAAAGGAAAAGGTGGTAGCAAGGGTTTCGACACTATCAAAAGCATTTATTTTAAAACAAAGGGCTAACCTATTTCGAAAGCTAATTATATTAAAACAATTTGGCTAAGTCGAAAGCTGACTAGGTCGAAAGCTTTCTTAATCGAAAGAGAAGAAGATGCATTTTCTTTAGAAAACAAAACAAGGCTTGGGAACCTCTTGTTTCGACCCTATACCTTTCGCCTATGTCCAATTCACTACGTACCAAGTCTTAGATACAATGTGCATTGGTTTCGATCAAATTGGAGGTGGAGGTACTAAGTTGAAAAGTGGCTATCGGAGATGGTAAAGCATAGGAACCTTATAAGATCTATTTTTTTTTACTTAAAAAGGTAATTCTTTTCAACTAACCTGCTTATTTGTCATCTTATAATTGGTTGCCTTAACTTTTCAAAATCTTTTCTAAAAGTGCTGCAGAATTACAGAGATTAACATTTTAAATCATTTGTATGTAGCCCTACTCCTTTTATAAACACATAAAATATTTAAGTCGCATACATCAAATAATTTTATATATTTATTAAAACACTTAGGTAAATTCTGTAAAAATCTCATAAATCACTATTTGCATGTTTTCCAACATATTGAAATTGCTGACCCAAAAAATATATAACTGTCGCAATTAATTTTAAACCCAAATATCCATTTTCTTCACTAGAAAATTAATAATAAATCCACATTAATTTAGGAAATTATTAAACTTGAAACCCATCTCTAAAGTATCATTTTTGACCGTGTACTAAAATCACAAGGATTTTAGATGTCATTTGATAGGTTTTTCAATCCAAAACATGTCATAAAAACAATGTAAATAATCATAATTCATCAACAAGCTTGTATATCTAATTATCATTCAAAACATGGCAATATAATTTGCGAAATCATACGGGTCCAATCTTAGAAACCGAAAACATCAAAATATGAGATGTAACATATTACTCACCTTTAGTTTTGTTTTTAGGAGTTGAGATTTGAACTTGGATCGAATTTTAATTAAGCTTTTCCTCTTGATTTAGCTTTTCTTCCATTTACTCTTCTTTAATGGTGGTTGACCTCTAGGTTTAGTGCTTTAGACTGCGAACGTGAGAAATGTTACGGTATTAAGGGTTTAGGGTATAAGAATGTAGCTTATTCCTATATTTCTCCTCATCTAATTCCCCTCTCCTATTTCATTTTAGACCAATTTAATTCATTACTTAACTAGGTACGACTACTCCTTATTTATTCAAATCTCAATCCCTTAACCATTTTATCTTTACATTATCCTATTTAATTTACTAATTAAATTTCTTGAATAATGTTATCTAAAATTAGGGGTGTTACAAACTCCCCTCTTTAAAGAATTTCGTCCTCGAAATTATGATAAGGTACCCATCAAATCAATTAAAAGGTAAAATATACCATGAAACAAGTTAGGATAAGTATCTCGTATCCTGCTCTCCATTTCCCAAGTACAGTTTCTCTCACAGTCACTCCACTAGACCTTGCTAATCTGACTATCTTGTTTCTTAGTTTCTTCTCATCTCTCACGACTATACCAACTAATTTTCTAACTATTGTCAATTTGGTCCCACTACTAAGTCGTCTAACATAGTCGGTGCAATAGTATTCTCTAGATCTCGAATATACTTTCTTAGATGAGAAACATGAAAAACATCGTGGACTCCTACCAAACTGTTCAGTAATTCTACTCTATGCGTGAGTTTTTCGATCCTCTCTATGATAAGAAATGGTCCTACAAACCTCAGTGCCAATTTCCCTGATTTCTTAAATAGAATTAAATCTTTCATCGGTGACACCTTGATGAAAACATGATCTTCAACTGTGAATTCATCGTTTATCCACGTAGCTCTTCTGCCTAGACTAAGCTTCCTTCATCCTAATCTTTTCTGCAGCTTCGCTAACTAAATCTGAACCAAGAACCAACCTATCCCTGATCTCTAACTAATAAACGGGAGATTTGCATGACCTTCCATACAAAGCTTCAAACGGTGCCATCCGTATACTAGCCCGATAACTATCGTTATACAAAAACTTGACTAAGTGTAGATCGTCTTCCCATGATCCCCTAAAATCTAGCACACAAGCTCGTAACAAATTTCCAAGACATTGTTAACTCTTTCGGTTTTCCCATCGCTCTATTGATGGTAAGCGGTATTCATCTTGAGCTTGGTACCTAAGGTATCCTATAGACTCTTCTTGAACTCGCTAGTGAATAAGGAATCTCTATTGCTTACTATACTACTAGGAACCCCTTGAAGGCTAATTATATTTTTCATAAAAACGTAGCCAAAATAGATGTCGTCATGTTTGACTTTACTAGAATGAAATGGACACTCTTGGTCAAACTGTCCACTATGACCCACATACTTTCATTTCCTCTGTTTGACCTTGGAAACCCATCAATAAAATCCATCGAGATAAAATCCCATTTCCATACTGGAATATCTAAAGTTTGAAGTAACCCATTTGGTTTCTAATGTTCAGCTTTCACCTATTGACAGTTCAAACACTGCTTCGCCTATAAGCCTACATACCTCTTCATACCTTTCCAGAAGAAACTCCTCTTCATATCCTGATACATCTTAGTTCCTCTTGGATGAATGGTGAACTTCAAATGATGGAATTCCTCAAGAACTTCCTTCCTAATGCTTCCTACATTTAGAACACATAATCTTCCTTTCTTTCTCAACCATCCATTCTGGTTAAGACCAAAATCCTTCAAGTCATCACTCTCTGTTCCATCCCTTAATTTCCTGATCCGCTCAATTAATACTGGATCCTTTCTTTTCTTAGAAGTAACCCTTTCAATTATGACTGGTCGAACTTCTAAACATGACAACATAATAGTTTCATTACTAGATCTAGCTTCAGATCTCCACTATACTCTACATGTCATCAACGCTTCCAAATATTTCCACTTAGTTATCATTGCCAACACTGTATTCTTATGTTTTTTGCTAAGTTCATCTGCAACGTTATTTCCCTTTCCCGGTGTTTATTCAATACAAAATTCAAGCGGATAAAAATTCTAACCACCTCTGCTGTCTCATATTCATCTCCTTCTGAAAGAATAAATACTTCAACGACTATGATCCATGTATAACTCGAATCTTTCTCCCAAAAGATAATGTCTCCATACCTTCAATGCAAAAATCACTGCAGTTGATTTCAAATCATGCGCTGGATATCTAACCTCATGCGCTCTAAGCTGCAGAGATGCGTAGGTAATCACTTTACCTCTTCGCATTAACACCTATCCTAATCAAGTTGCACATGCATTTGTATAAACTACCAAATCCTGATTCCCTTCTGGAAAAACTAACCCAAGTTCATAAGTTAATAAGTGTTTCAAGCTCTGGAATGCTTTCTCATACTTATCGATCCACACAACTTCACATCTTTTCATGTTAGCTTGGTCATCGGTGCTGCTATCTGTGAGAAATCCTTTATGAACCTCCGATAGCACCTAGCTAATCCTAGAAAACTCTTTATCTCACTCATTGTCTCGTATCTCTTCTAATTATTCACCACCTTGATCTTAGTTGGATCTACAGACAACCCTTTCTCTGAGACTACATGACCAAGAAACTTCACTTCTTTCTTTCAGAAATGACATTTCAAAAACTTCGCCTCTAGGTGATGCTACCTCAGCGTCTCAAGCACCACTCTAAGATGAACTTCATGCTCTCTTTCATCTCTAGAGTATATCAGAATATCATCAATGAGTACAGGCATGAACCTATCGAAGTGCTCTCGGAAAACTCGGTTCATCAAATTTACAAAGAATGGTGGCACATTAATCAGTCCGAACTGCATCACTAACCATGCGTACGATCCATATCTAGTTCTAAACGATGTCAAGGGAATACTACCTTCTCAACTCTAAGCTGATGGAATCCGCTTGCTAAATCCAACTGAGAAAATATTTTGGCTCCATTCAACTGATTAAACAAATCATCAATTCTGGGAAATGGATATCGATTCTTTACCATCTTCTCATTCAACCTACGATAATCAATACACAATCTTAACAATCCATCTGGCTTCTTTGCAAACATTGCGGCTGCTTCCCAAGGCGAACTGCTTGGTCTAATAAAACTCTTGCCTTTCAAATCTACCAACTGCAGCTTTAGCTCCCTCATCTTGGTAGGTGTCATCCTACTTGGCGGTCTATTCACTGGCTCTGCTCCAGGTACTAAATCTATTTGAAACACAATGGCTTATTTCAGTGGTAAACCCACTAAGGGTTCAAAGACAATTGCGAATGTTCTAATCAAGAAAACTTGATTCAACTCGGTTTCCACCCCTACAACACCCAACAGAGCATTCATCTCACAACTATGATTTTCAGTGTTATATAAAATCCGATCACTACAGTCAAGGTGTCTAAACGATATTTTCCTATCATGGCAAAATATCCTAGCATCGTACTAACTTAGCCAATCCGTATCCAAAATAATTCTGAACACTACAAAATCAAACATATGTAAACTGCAAACAAAGGTATGACCTAACAAATCAAACTCTAGGTGGTCACACATCATCCCAAGTGTCGCATAACCTCCCGTAAGATATGCAACCCTTAAGGAACTAACTAGATATGAGGTTCTAGATTAAGTTTGTCTACAAAACAATAAGATATAAAAGAATGTGATGCACCGGTATCAAATAGAACTCTAAATGATACACCATAAATCAAAAGCATACCTACCAACGATGCTTTTCCTTTCTCTGGTGTTGTTGGTCTCGAGGTAGCTGGTACCAATGCAAACACTTTGCCTTTCCCATCCTTAGCAGGCTCCTTGGACTAGTTCTTATAGTCCCAACTTGATCGCAGTTGAAACACTTCACCTCCTTCTTCTCCGTAGCTTTCTTCCCTTTGCCTATTCGGCACTCATGGGCATAGCGTCCCTTCATGTCATACTTATAACAAACCACTTCTGCCTTTCCCTTCTTAGCAGCTCCACCCTTCTTAGCTCCTTTCTTGTGGAAAAACTTTCACTTTTGACTCTGCCCCACCTTGACTTCCTTGGCCTTATTTTTTTCAAGAAAAGCTTGCATCTTTTCATTCCTTAAATCCATCCTAACAACAACATCGCTTGGGTCCCTAATATGCGATAACATGGCCTTAGCAAGCTCAGGCTTCAACCCCTTGATAAACTTCTTATTCCTCTTGATCACAGTATCAATCGTAGCATAGCCATATCTCGCTAGCTCCTCAAACCTCGTCACATACTCGAGCATAGTCATATCCCCTTATTCCAACTCGATAAACTTCCAAAGAAAAGTGGACTTAGCCATTTCTGTAAACCATTCCTCGAACCTCCTCCTGAACTCAGCCCAAGTCATATTCTCCTCGTTGACTCGATCTGTCACACTATTCCACCAAAACAGTGCTGCCCTTTGAAGTTGTCTAGAAGCGAGTCTCCTTTTATGCTCATCGTTGACCCCTAAGTCAGAGAAAATCCTTTTGCGATGAAGTAGTCGGTTCTCCACTTTGATTACATCTTTAGTACTAATAAACGGTTTTACTCCAAGCCGAGAAAAATCTCTTCTCAGAATAACATAGTTATTCATCACCGGAGCTCCATGTTTCTCTCCTCTAGCATTCCCTCCAACTACTCCAGCATTAAATCCCGCCTAAATCATGTTGACAAAGAACTGATACATTAGTTCCATGTGAACTTACGGGACTCCAGCACCCATATTTGCAGCTTGTGCCCGACCTTGGTTCCTTCTCTTATTTGGTCCAGTATTTCTGTTAGTTGTGGTGCTTTCCTCACTAATGTTAACTCTTCCTCTTCTATCATCCATATCTACATTTGTGCCTTCATGAGAATCAACAGAATAGCCTAAGAGAGATAGGAGAATAGAAATATAGCGTATACTTATGTGTAGCAAATACATGTACGTTGCTATAGCATAATCCCATACCCAGAACTTAACTCTAATTTCTTAGGATTATGTCTTCAAAATTCATTTTAGTTTAAATGTTTTCATAAACATATGCTCTGATACCAAGCTGTAACATCCTCTATCTTGAAGCCCAAAGCTAAGCGCTAGAGATGCTGTAGTCATCTACAGTATTAACTCCCGACAATAAAATATGGAAATGTTAATGATATCTATAATATTAGAAGCACATGAATATGAAAAAAAATAAAAACATATTTTCTGATTACATTTCACAAAAACATGTTTCATATCCAATTACAAGTCTCATATCATTTCCCAGGCTCAGATCAAATATAATTATTACATAATGTGCCAAGAGCGACATATGAAGATTCCCCCTTGGTTGATAAGAGTACTTTATATACATAAACTGTCTTAAATACATCACGGTAGAATAAAAAAAATGGAACTCCTAATTATAGCCAACAACAGCCTCCTCCTCGTCTTCGGAATCTTTATTCGTCCACCTACTAAACCTGGAAAGCCCAAACTCTCAATCTACTCAAATCAATTTTGAGCACCAGAGAGTTTTAGGGAAAAACATAAAATTCGAGTCAGATACAAAGCCAAGTGTGAATAATACTATTACATATCGGTTTATTGATATAAAGTAAGACCACGCCGCTTAGTGGAACGGATTTCCTCTCAGTAATATCCCATTAAAACGTATCTTTTTGCAAATCAAAATCCTACAAACCAAACTGGTTAATCAAACTGATAATATCAATAATGGAAAATATCATATATACTTAAAAAAGGTAATAAATGGACCAGCTGTATGAACAAAATGTAGTTTTGTTTGGCTAATTACTAACCTTTGGCTGACTCTTGCCTACCAGACAAACTAAACAAATTATCTAACAACTATTAGACGTACGTCTAGATGGTCTTTCCTTAACTTACTTCTCCAAAGGTCACTTGATCCTAATGGTTTTGCAGACTTACTAATAACCTATCTTTGTACATATATATTCCTTTCTGTGTGTAACCATCATTTAAGTCTTACCTGTGACCAAGCCCTACGCACTAGAATTTTGAACTAAATTAGCTAGGGAAAATAGCTAATGTATAGGGCGCGACCCTATATCATTTCCATCTGGTATACAAATAACCAAGTCATTTTACTTAGGGTTAACCACCCTCTAAATTTTACATGAAAACTTTTAAAATGATTTAACCATTTAAATCGTACTTATATAAGGAAAATAAACTATTTGCTTTACTCAAGTCTCTTTGCCATGATATTGCTTTACTCAAAATATTGTTGATGAAAACATTTGGAACCTTTTTTTAAAACCTTTAAGAAATCATATTAGAAACCAATGAAAGTACCCCTTTTGAAACTGTTGAAAGTACCCTTTCGATATAAATAAACTACTTTACTTATAAACCTTGGGCCTAAGGGCCAAACATACCTTTCGAAACCACAGACAGTAGTCCTTTCGGAAACATTAAAAATGCCTTCTTCGAATGTTTTATAAATCTTAGACATTCTCTTTTAAAATCCTTTAAATACGTCTTTCAAAATCATTGGAACCTTCCATTTGAACTAAGGTAAACCTTTCGAATATACTGGAAATCGTTCCTTTTGAAAGCATCAATGTATATTACATAAAACAAAACTTTCGAAAGCATTATGTTCAAGTTAAAACTTATGGAAAAGCCTTTCGAAACCTTTGGGTTTAACTTTCATTATATCAAAAGGGTCTTAAAATAATTAAGTCGAAAGCGACTCTTTCGAAAGTAATCTCCTAAGTAAAGAAGTGGATGGTGTCTAAACCTATCCCTTCAAAAGTAGTTGGAGAAGCGACTCTAATTTTTAAAACGAAGGGACCTTTTTGAAACTAATTTGGGTCGAAAGGAAAAAGTAGGCAGCAAGTATTTTGACCTTATCAAAAGCATTTACTTTAAAATAAAGGTGCAACATGTTTCAAAAGCCTCTTTCTTTAAAACAATTTGACCAAGATGAAAACTGACTAGGTCAAAAGCTATCTTAATCGAAAGCAAAGCAGGCACATTTCTTTAGAAACCAAAACAAGGCTTCGAAACCTCTTGTTTCGACCCTATACCTTTCGTCTATGTCCAATTCACTACGTACCAAGTCTTAGATACCACGAGCGTCGGTTTTGATCAGATTGGAGGTGGCTATCGAAGATGGTAAAGCATCGAAACCTTATAAAATGTGGATTTTTTACTTTAAAAGGTAATTCTTTTCAACTAATCTGTTTATTTATCATCTTATAATTGGTTGCCTTAACTTTCAAAATCTTTTCTATAAGGTGCTGTTGAATTACGGAGATTGACATTCTAAATCATTTTTTAATAGCCCCTTCTCCTTTTATAAATGTATAAAACATTTAAGTCTCATACCTTAAACAATGTTTTATATTTGTTAAAACACTTAGGAAAATTCTATAAAAATTCTCATAAATCACTTTTAACATGTTTTCCAACATATTTAAATTCCTGACCCAGAATATATATATAATTCCCGTAATTAATTTTAAACTCAAATTTCTATTTTCTTCACTAGAAAATTAATAATAAATCCAAATTAATTCAGAAAGTTATAAAACTTGAAACCCATCTCTAAAGTATCATTTTGGGCAATATACAAAAATGGCAAGGCTTTTAGATGTCATATAATAGGTTTTCAATCCAGAACATGTCACAAAACCAATGTAAATAAGAATAATTCATCAACAAGCATATATATCTAATTATCCTTCAAAACCTGGCAATATACTTCATAAAATTATTTGGGTCTAATCTTAGAAACCGAAAACATCAAAATATGATGTGCAACATATTACCCACCTTTAGCTTGTTGTTAGGAGTTGATATTTGATCCTGGATTGAATTTTAATTAAGTTTTTCCTCTTGATTTAGCTTTTCTTCCCTTTACTCTTCTCTAATGGTGGTCAACCTCTAGGTTTAGTGCTTTATATTGTGAACGTGAGAAATGTTATGGTATGAAGGTTTTGGGTATAAGAATGTTTCTTATTCCTATATTGCCCCTCATCTAATGCCCCTCTACTATTTCATTTTAAACCCATTTAATTCATTACTTAACTAGGCATGGCTACCTTATTTTTATTCAAATCACAATCCCTTAACCATTTAATCTTTATATTATTCTATTTAATTTAGCTAATTAAATCTCCTAAATAATGTTATCTAAAATTAAGGGTGTTACAACACGCCGTCTATGACACACTGCGCTCACAAGCCAATATATACGGATAATAGAACTATGGTAACAATCTTGTAGTGAAGGAAAATAGGGATACGTTGCCCCAGTTTTCTTTTGACACTAGAAAAGACTGAAGTGATATAACACACCAACATCAAGACATGAGCATAAAGAGAAGACTGTGCTGCATTCAAAGGGCTGAATAGACCCTCACATCATTTCAAATCTTCTACTTTGCTAATACCTCCATGAACGGATCTACATTGCACTTACTATAGGCTACCTAAGCAGTTCTATGTGGAGTCAAAACAATCCAAGGACTGCACACAAGGACACTCTAACAGTGCGCTAGTGTATTCCGCACTCATGAGTAAGCGACAAATATACAAGTCTCCTTCGTCGGTAACCCACGCAATCCATCACATAAACAGCTCGGCATGAAATTTCTTAAAGAAATTACCTTCGTTGATGGCAGTCCAATTGCCCAAACCAACCTTATGAATATTATCAATAAACAGGGAAAATCAAAGGAGCAACCATCTTTTGAGGCAAACGTAATAAAAGTGGCGCATCTCACCTAGAAGAAAAAGGGACAGTAGCTTGCTATACTCACACCCACGAAAGGAAGTAACACCTCAGCTATTCACCTTTTAAAGAGTGAGAGCTCAAAGCCCATTCAAATCTGGAACCTCCAGCCTCAAACTTATATACTTTCGATTGAATTTCAGATCTCCCACCAAACCACAAATTCAACCGCTCAAATCAGTGTTTTCCACTAATGACACACCAGCAATCCACATGCATCAAATGGATATTGCGAATGGATGAAATATGGGCATGATCCAAATGCATAAGTAAAAGGACAGAAGAAGGATGGTGGCGATCCATATGCATCTCTATACTATAAATAGAAAAGGCACTATAGCAAGAATATGATCTTTCTAATTTGTTATTTTTAAGTTTAAGAAAGAAAAAGCATTATACTCTCTACCATTGAACTTTGTACTAAAAAATATAAAGAAGAAAGTAACATTTACTCGTTGATATAGGATTCCTTAATATCCAAACCACGTAATTGATGTAGGATTCCTTAACATCCGAACCACGTAATATATGCCTTTAATTTTTTGCATTTTTATTTACCTCCACCTAGATTTGATGGTTAGATTTTGTTCTTTCTTCATTTAAATTAAGTGCTAGTTCGACTTGACATTTTATAAATAGTTAAAGTGCAACTACATAATTGTGTAAGCTCCTAAAGCACAATTACTACCTAAAGGAAAGATTAATATTACTTACCTCGAAGTAATTAGAGTTACTTCAAATTCATTAGGGTGTGCGAGACAAAAAAATCTCACTAACATTTTAGCGCTATAAGGATGGCTCAAACTTCAGTTCATTTCCTACATTTAGTAAGATTTTACCCATGTCTATTCCATTTATCATGAATCCCATCGATTCTACTGTCCCTCATGTTTAAGAACATTTACACTTGGCTTCAAAGATAGCCAACAAGTCACTCGTAACTTCAAAAGCCTGTAGACCCCCTTCACACTCCATGTTACTCGTAACAAGTCACTCGTAACATTCAATCCTTCACAAACCAAATGAACCAACACACAAAGGGATTGGAGAAAACAATGGCCCAACAAGTTATTCGTGGATGATATTCACCTCCACACCCACAGCTCACCACCATTGTTCACCTACTGCGTTATTTAACGAAGGGACGATAGTGTACTACCAAATATGGAAACAGTGACACTGGCCTAAAATCTGATACCAAGTTCAAAGGCAAGATCCAGGTCATTCCTCGGATCAAAACCAAGTCGGCCAATATTAACCCTCTACTGTTGGAAAAGCAAACCTAATCCACCATGGATGATGAAGACATCGCTTTTGAGGGTAATTCATCTCAGATCGATCTGAGAGAGAGCAAAATCCATCAATGAATGGATTGAGCAGAGTAGCTAGCATGAGTCTACCAATAAAGCATCGGAGAAAAAATAGAGAAAGGGATTTCTTCCCGTTCAGTGAAATCAACATCGAAGCAGATTTCCCTGATAACTTCAAAACCCTTTCAAATTATAAGTTCAATGGAACTACCAACCCCAATGACTACCTCTTTACTTTTAGTGTTACATGTACATATTGAAGGTAGGAAGGATAAGTAGATTTGTTCCTTTTTTACTTTGCCGACACAACCTCCCGATGGTTTAGGAGGTATAGATCAGGGGAGGTCCGATCTTGGTGATATCAATTTGTTGATTTCCTAAGGCAATTCAATTCGAGGAGAGAAGCATCCCTAGATGTCAATACTATTCCCGTGCAGGGTGCAAATGAAAGCTCATGCAATTTCATTAAATGCTTCAAGGCCAAGGCACTTTGGATTTGGGTGAATAGCGAAGAAGCACTGCTAATGGCGAAGCACACCAGAGTTAGAATAGGAACTACTATGTGGAATAAAAATAGCAGAAATTTAAGCCACATCATGAACGCCTTAAATGAAATAGCGGCTCGCTTTATCTGGAGGGAGGAGCCAAATTTGTAATGCAACTTCAAAGAACTTCCGCTTCCAGCTATGACAAGAAAATGGGGCAGAAGGATATCGTCCACATGTGAAGCGAAAAATGGAATTAAACCTTATGACTAAAACTCCCTTCATTCACAACATTGGACAAATATACGAGATAACCATGGCCAAGCTTGCGCAAAATGTGCCAAGCAAGGGGAAGAAACCAAAAAAAACGAGGTGAAGCATACTGCCACTTTCACCGAGCTAATGGTCATCATAACGAAAACTACCGACATTTAAAGAATAAATTGAGAGGTTGAACGAGAAAAGTTACTTGGGCAGCTTCTAGAAGGCAAATAGGTATGATAGGACAGGAAACCTAACCATAGACTCAAATGAGAATCAAAACCCCTCTAACCTTATAGCCTCGATTCATAAAGGATCGCATCTCACTAGCGCATGCAAGAAGGCATAGGAGAAATATGTGCAAGAAGCCAGGGTCCACCACACGATATGTTTTTATATCAAGCAGAATCCTGAATTGGAAATAAGATTCATAGTAGCTGATGCGGCAGGAGTCATGTTCCCACAACAAAACCCACTTATTATTACAATGCAAAAATCAAACTGTACCATGAAGAAAGTCTTCATTGATTCTGGAAGCTCGGTTGTTATCCAGCCTTTTGGCAAGGCCGTGATATCATCGACTTGGCTAGAAACAAATGGTTACAAGCCTTGAGAATCGGTTGTATACGATACCATGGACGTGGTCAAGCAGATTTTGAATGTGGCCCAATCAAGGTGCAATCAGTATGGAGCGAAAGGCATAGCCCCCATGAAGTTATGCCCTAAATTTAAAGTCGATCAGAGTTCATATGCTCGAGTTATAGGCAAAGCAAGGATTTATATGGACCAATCAGGAACGATCCATAAAACAGCTCAAATCAGCAATGATTGATTGATATCTCAAAATCCACCAGGCCAATTCGCTTGAAATTTTCAGAGTATCAGTATATTGAAGAGTGGAGCCTACAAAAACATTCATAAGCGAAAACTCTCAAGTTCAAGAAATACCGATCATTTTATGCCAATCGTTCCTAACGGTCTGTGTAACTCAGCAAGCAACCCAAATGTGATAGAGATTGATCAATATCTCATAAAAGATAACTTAGAATGACTTCTTTTTTTAGTAGCAAGGTCTAGAGGCATGTAGGACCCCCTACAAACAATTGCATGGCAATCAGAGGCAAAAATAACGATCATTATTTATACTGATCGTTCCAAAACAAGTTATGCCCACCAATCGTTATGGTGGGACCTTATGGAGCCTTCTGCCGAATCTTAGCAAAATATCTCATCATCTCCTCCTATAAATACTGACCACTTGGTTCGTTTTGAGGATCTTTACGCTGCTGATTACTTTAGACTTAATTGTAATCTAGTGCTAGCTTTGTTCCATTGTTGTAATTAGATTCACAAGGGAGTAATAAAGGATAATCTTCAAAGTGGACATAGGTATACAACGCCGAACCACTATAAACCTCTGTGTCTTTGATTTATGCTTGTTCTCCATTGCTTACTTATTCATTTACTTAGTTTACTTTCACTTTTCTTCATTTACTTCTCTACAAAAACTATTCTTAGGTGTTTGTGACCATTTTTGGTGTAAACATTCACTACACCACAAAAGGCTTTTAACAGCGTTTGATAAACGCTGTAATATCATACAACAGCGTTATTACAAACGCTGTATAACGACATGCTGTCGTATATAGATAACTTACAACAGCTTTTATATAAACGCTGTTGAAACATCTCTGTGACAGCGTTTATTACGAGCTGTCAATAATCTTTTTACAGCGTTTTCAGACATGCTGTATTATGTTTCAACAGCGTTTATAATTTAGTTGTCGAAGATGTTCAAATTCTACTTTAACTGTTTACAACAGCGTTTTCTAAACGTTGTTTCTGAATCATCAACAATTTCGACAGCATGTTAAAAACGCTGTGATTGAATCATCAACTATTTCGACAGCATGTGATAAACGTTGTTATTGACTATTTCAAGATAATTACAGCACGAATTTAACGCTGTTGTTTATTCATTGACAGCATTAATAAAACGCTGTCTTCTATTTATATAACAGCTTTAATATTCCACTCTATTTTTGACTATTCCAGCACTATATTTTGAGCATATTCAAGCAACTAGTATATATAACAGGTTTTAATAACTATTAATTAGTTACATAAACTAGTTAAGACAATATTAACAAACAAAAGACATCCATAAACCAAGTTTCAATAATATCCATAAACAAAAATAACAAAGTAAACTATTGACATACAAAACCACATACCATCCAACTGACAACTATTGACGTACATTTCATACTTCTACAGTTCTCCCCTGTAGTTCATCCTACCACTGCTTCAACCAATTCGTACTTCTGTTCCGCCAAGTATTCACTGCTAGCATCTCCATACACACAGTACATCTCCAACCAACCTCACCCCCTCTTCCCACTGACATCAATTCGACCAAACTCCTTACCATCGTTTCGACAAACCCCATAACTTCTAGCAACTGCCCCCGTACCCTCTGCATCGCTGTAACATCCATCATCCTCTGTCCCTCTCTCTACAGCAACACTCTTCACTACATTTAATCACCCCTGCTTCAACATAACCACATCAACACCACAGTGCTCCACATCAAATATCAAACATTTCCACTACATTACACTGTCAAAACTACTGCAACAACAACAATTCACCTGAACATCAGTAACTCCACTTGCAAACAACCTTCATCATACCCACAAAAACATACACTACTTCCGAATGTCACCTCATATAATACAGCACTTCATTCAACAACTACCGTCGACCATCCATTCACCCGACCATCCCCTGCTGTCATCAAGACAAACCACACTGTGCACGTGCAGTTACAACTTCCACCTGAAACCACTTCTGCTTGCAACAGAACGACAGGTCACCACTAGCCTTCAATTTGCTCCTCAAAACTGCCTCTCCTACACAGTGACAACAACCAAACCATCATGATTATTGAACATTTGGGTATCCTCTTGCTAACAGTGCTCTCAATTCCTTTCTTAAAATTTTCCCAGATGGTGCTTTTGGGATCGAATCCACAAAAAATACCTTGTGAATTCTCTTGTAGAAAATCACCCGAAGAAATAAACAGAAAAGAAAAATCAATAAAAAATAAATCGATTTCAATATATTTCAAAGTTAATTTCCCAGACATGAAAGTTATTCGTACCTGTTTAGAAATATACTTCTTAATCTCATCCTCTGTAATATCAGAACCATTTGATCTAACAACAAATGCCACTGGGAGCTCTCCAGCCAATTCATCTTTCATGCTGCAAAATACACAATCATTTGATGTTAAACACTTGTTGCAATTAGTAATTATTTATAACTATTTAGGTTTTTTTTAGTGCTTAGTTAACAAGCATAAAATTCCGATCAAAGCACATACACATTTAAAAGTTAATCAGAATTCAGCAGTAAGAAAATTGTGCTTACGAGACAACAGCAGCACCAGCAACATCGGGATGTGCAATGAGCATAGCCTCAAGCTCTGCAGATAAACTCACCCATTTCACTGCTACTCTAACAACATCCCAACATCCTAATGTAGTACTTCAACCATACTTCAACCACCGAGCTTCTGATTTCACCACTGAGCTGTTGCCTTCCCACTTCAACCATACTTCAATCACTTATAAACAACCAAACGCGAGCATAATACCCCCACAACCCCTTCCTTTCCGCAACAGCATCCTTCTCCTGTTTGTTTTATTTTTCACAACAGAAAACGGAGATTAAATAAAAGATTTTGAATCAGACGACCAAAAAAGATTATCGAATATGCAAATAAATCATATTTGTTAACAAATATTTAAAAGATTATCTCATGTAAATACCTCTTCCTCTTTCTTTTTCTCTATTTCCTCAAATGCAGCTTTCTCGGCCTGCATAAATATTAACATCCAGGTTTAATACAGAAACCAAAGATGGCTGCAACAGCAAAGATGGCTGCAACAGCAAAGATGGCTGCAGCTGCAAATGCGATCGCAGTAAAGGAACCATCTGAAGACCACTCCATCACCCCTGAATGCATCGGCTCTCCTGCAAATTTAAAAACAAATTTATACACTAGCCGACACTAGAGTGATAAAATTATTTGTTGTTCAAGACTTAGTTATACATTGTTGGGTCAATAATATAGTTTAGGATAGTGCATTTGTGTTCGATCTATTGTTTAATAACCGATATTATGTTCTATTCTCCTAGTCAAGTATAAAAACTGAAGAACGTCATTCCCCAATTTGTTGTATTGTTTGTTTGTATATTCAGTTAGCAAATTTTATAACAAACTGGTAGCGTACTATTGATAGCAGTCACATTTTGTCAACTGTGTTGACTCGTTGATTATAAGAAAAGAACAGGTTGAGGTACATCATTAGTAATATACCCTTGACTTTACTGTAGTCACTTATGTATATGTGGATTTCATATATAGTATTTTGATATTATTTCCCCTCACACCAGACTTAAAGTCCAACATGCATTTTATCTTTGTTTATTTTATGACAATCTCTCGGAAACTCGATCAATTAAGTAGGCTGAGTGAGGTAGCTTTTAGGGGATAGCTTGGGATCGCATTATTTTGGATTGGAGCATGATGACAACACTTAGATGTATATTTTTGAGTACATAACAGACATGTATTTATATGTCCGAAACATGTATTATCGGATGTTATATTAAGTACTCCGTATGTATGAAGTTGATGTATTCTGACAGTTGTTACTTTTATCAGTTGCTTCCGCATTGCTATATATATATATATATATTAAAATCTGATTATATATCTTTTGTATATTATATATTGTGATTACTGTGAAATATTATCGTTAGACCATAGTTAATTAACTTGATTAAATAGTAAAACTTCAAATAACCCACTACAACCTATCTTGGTGGTACTGGAGGTTGATCACTGTCATTAGGTGCCAAAAATTTTAGAGCGCCATAAAGCGGGTTGTTACGATTACAGGAGAAAATTCTCGCTGTTCTAGTTCGATCTGAGATGAGTGCAAAACGGATGTTTGTGCTTTAATTGAAGCTCACGAAACTAAATTTTTCATATTTGAAGGATGCATGTTTTCACACAGCTACATAAGACATAACTCAACTTTGGCACTTGTGATTTGGTCGGGGAACTGAAAACTCTACAGCATAAGCAAATGGTCAAAGGACTACTATCGCTTACCAACTCAAACATTGTATGCATAGCTTGTTTGAAAGGGAAGCAACATGGTAATTCCTATGCGGCCGATCACACCGATCTCCAACTATAACACAAGGCACTTAATATGTTTTATTGATGATTTTAGCAGAAAAGCTTGGATGAATTTCTTAGTTGATAAGGCAAAAGCATCTGATGCATTTATGTATATAAGCACAAAGTCGAAAAAGAAGTAGGATCGATGATCGAGTGTCTATGCACGGATCATGGGGGAGAATTCAAATCAAGTGAATTCTAATGAGTTTTGCAAGAGCCACAAGTGATCATTATTGAGTCTTCAAGTGTGTGGCACACATTCCTGTTCTTGATGCTCGAAGAGCGAAGCTGGAAGACAAAAGCTTTAACTGTGTGGTTTGGAGTGAGTGAAAAATCGAAAGTGTACAGACTATTTAATCTGATCTCGATGAGGATAATGGTAAGTAGTGAAGTTTTTGAAAAGGATAAAATATGGAAATGTTAGAATCTATGATGACATGAATAATCTTTTAATTTGATGATGAAGAAATGTAATCTGACTTTATTGATGAAGAAATGTAATCTGACTTTAATGATCAGCTTCAATGATCCATACATCAAATTCAGATATCAAAACAGACATATGATATAAGAACAGACATAAGAAATAAAAATAAACAAACCTTTTTGGCATCACGGTCAGGAATCTCCTTAGGAATATCATCATAACCCTTCAAAAATTGAAAGAAAAATCAAATTTCAAAAAAATATTTTAAAGAGAGAAGCAAAATCAGACTATATGACAAGTGTTTAAAAAGTAGCAAACTTAAAATAAAAGTTGGAAACAACTAATCACCTCAGGTTTCTTATCCTCAGGGTCTGGAATGTACTCCTTGTCATCCCAATCTTCGGGCTGATGAATACAAATATCCTCATGTTACAGACATATATAAACAATATGATAAATACGAGGAAAGCCCATTTACTCACTTTCTTGGCTTTAGGGTCTTTGATCTGCTTGGGATGGAGAATATCCCAAGGATCATAAATTATTTTAAATACTTGGTTGAAACAAAGTTTGAAATTTGGTTTTCGATTCAGTTTCGTTCAGTTTGACATATCTGAAATTTTTGTTCTGTTTCAGAATATTGAAAGTTTTGGGTCAGTTTCGGTTCCGGTTTTGATTACTTTATGATTTTTTTAATATAAATAATTTAATATGTACTATCAAATATATAATTTACCATTATAATTTCTAAATTCCTATAATCTGATTACTTCACCGTTCTATCACTACACTGTAATCAACCTAACCTACTCATCCAAACTGGCACCAATATTCACCACAAAAACATAACCAGGTAATAAAATAGCATTCAAAACCATTAATATTTTCTTTAGACTTTACAAACTTCAAAAATTGTATAATGTAGTGTGGATTGATTGAAACTGTTTCACAGGGGTGCAAATACACTTGGAGGCATCGAGGAATGGCCACAAGTATAGATAAAGTACTTGTGAACTATGCAACGTTAACTAAGTTTCCTAACTTAGTTACTATTGCATTACCTGATGAGATTAGTGATCACACACCCATCTTATTGCTACTATCTGTCCAACAGAATCAATCAAAAGGAAAGCCATTCAAATATGTCAACAACTGACACTCACTAGAAGGTTATATAACATGCATTCGAGATGGACTCAAAGTAAACACTTGAGGGACATATATGCATAAATTAATTTACGTTTTACAATCCATAAAGAAAAATCTTAAAGCTTGGAACAAAGTCAGATTAAAAACAAATCCAGAAAAGCTGCTAGAAGATGAAGATAATAGGGTATTTCTCCAACTGGATAATGATCCATAGGATGGTTTGCACTATGACAAGCTTCTACAAATACACTTGCAGCTGAAGGATAAACTGAAATTAGAGCATTGTGAAGACACCAATTCTAAAAAAATTATGCTAAAACGACCATGAGAAAACACAGAAATAGTTTACAAGCATTGTTGGACTCTGGTGGAAACTATACACACAAGCAGGAGCAGCTTATAGGCATTATCTTATTACTCCACGCTATTTAATGGCCAAACTAGAGGAGATTATCCATCAGTCTAACCACGAATAGTTATTAACGACGAAGGAAGAAGATACTTATCTAAAGCAGTAACTGCTTCTGAAATAAAACATGCGGTCTTCTCAACTGATGACTTCAAGAGCCATGGTCCTGATGGCTTTTCCACCAAGTTTTATAAACTTCATTAGACCAAGCTTGAGAAATTGCTCCTCCATGCTACTTCCAGTGTGTTCTAGATGGGCAAACTACCATATGGTCTAAATCATAACTTTATAACTCTTGTACCTAAAAGGGAAAAGCCACGGACCATTTCAGATTATCGTCCAATTTCCTATGTAAATTTTCTTTACAAAATAATTTCCATAATTATTTATAGCAGAATTAAACACTTATTGCCTTATCTTATTGCAGAGAATCAATCTGCCTTTGTGCCAGATAGAAACATTGGAGAAAACATATTATTAGCTCATGAACTTGTTTGGGATTTCAAGAAAAAAGGTAAACCAAAGATGTGTATCAACATTGATTTGTAGAAAGCATATGACATGGTTAACAGAGAATTCATATTTTATATGCTATATATTATGGGTTTTCCTCTATCCCTTGTCAATTTGATTTATGAATGTATCAGCACCCCTACATTTTCTATTCTATTTAATGGTGTTCCATGTGGCTTCATTACCTCTACTAGAGGATTGAAAGAAAGGCATCCTTAATCCCCATATTTATTTTGCTTGACCATGGAATATTTCACATTGCAAATGGAAGATGCTCTCACTTACAACTACATTCAGCCTACTTCCTATGTGCAGCCGGTTACCACACATTTACTTTATGCTGATGATGTAATGATTTTCTTGAGTGCAACAAGTGGTAATACAAAAGCAATGGACGACAGTTTTAACCACTTAAAAAATACTGTCGGTCTCCACATCAACCATATGAAATCTAAAATGGACTTCAGCAAGGATGTCTCAAACAAGGCCACATTACTACAGATTATGGGGAATACAGAGGACTTCCTTCCTATCAAATACCTAGTGTCCCATTGTCCAGTGATTATGTTCATTCCTCTGATTGTGTGCCTCTTGTTGCTAAGGTGTATGACAAAACAGAGGGATGGGATGGTACTTTACTATCTGCTGCAGGGAGAGCTCAGCCGATACAGAGTACCATAACTCCCATTGTGTGATACTGGTTAATAATACATCAACTACCTAATTCTGTTTTACATAAAATTGAAAGCACGTGTGCTAATTTTTTTTGGGGAGGTAAATGTCATAAAATAGCATTGAATTTGCTGTGTCGACCAAAGGCAGAGGGAGGTATAGGGCTGCGGTTGTTTATGGATCTTAAAAAGACAGTAGTGCTGAAATTACGATGGAATCTACTCACTAAATAGGGATTATGGGTCGACTACAAACCATGGATAAAATACATGCTTGGAGTCTTGTGGAGGATACTATGTGCGTGTTATGTGGACAAGATCAAGAAAGAACATCTATTTTTCAAATGTAATTTTAGTACTTACCTTTGAAACCGATTTCATCATCGATTCAACCTCCTTCCTATCTCAGATCCAAGCCTATCTCACGAGATCCAAGAGTTTGTACGATGTTATAAAATAGCATTCAAAACCATTAATATTTTCTTTAGACTTTATTGAATACCTGTACACTGGTCATGGCCGTTGAATCAGCATTCTCCCTATCTGCATCTTATCTCACTATCTGGCTGCAAGGATAATTGAGCTCCTGTGGGCATTTGTTAATTGCAGCCAATTCATTTGGTGACACCATCTCATGCAAGGTCTGCTATAACAAACTAGTCTAATAGCGGATAGTGAAAATCATAAATTGTATTCAGCTTAAGATTATTCAGTTCAATATCGCAGATAATTACAATTATCATGTTGAACTTATGTATAGTGATTACTAATGCTCAAATCAATATGTATAAATTCAAAAAAAAAATCATCCATTCAAAATTCAGTTAACAACTATACATCTGTGAACATAAACTCTTTGCGGATATAAAAACATGCGACTCAAAATGTTTTTCAAATTGTAAAAGAGTAAGCATGTAGAGTTGGTAGCGGGTAAAGATTGAGACTTAATTTTCGGATTCAGCATATTACCCCAAAATCATAGATATATAAAAATTGATATAAAAAATTATCAGTAATAATATAATCACCAAAGCATAACCGCAAAAGTATTACTCAAGAATGGTAGATCTGGTTCAGTAGGTGGAACCACTGTAAATCATAGTACATCAGAGGAAACATTCACTAAAATTGATTAAGTAGCAAACCTCGTAGTTATCAAACGAAGTACTAGCTTGGTTGACTTCAAGCAAATTCAGAATGGTGTCTCCTGTCTTTTACCTGAGTCCCTTCAAAACCACGTTGCTTATTCCACGAATGCTTATTATCAAGCTTCTGGTCGCCATCACCATGATTTTAAGCGAAGTCCGAGTCGGATTTGCACGTGGAAGTAGGAGCTCGAGGAAGCGGTCGGTGAGGAAGCGAAAGCGGTTCGAGTCGGATGGGATGAGGACGATGATGCAGTAGTTGATAATTTATGTAGGATTTAGGATTTGGGATTGCTGGTGAAATTTGAGGAGGATTTGGATTTCATAGATTTATTACTTTGCGTGAAGATAAGAAGAAAGGATGGGGGAAAAGTAGCCGCGTAATGAAATAATCCTCAAAATCAGGCGGGCTATTTCACACAGCGTTTGGTTTTTCATTTTTCATTTTCAACACACTATTGTCAGCACTTATGTCAAAAACGCTGACGATTATTGCTGAGAAAAGCCCATTTTGTTGTAGTGATTTTGGTGATGTCACTGAGAACCTTGATCTCAGCTTATTGGGATCCCTTTGTTGCTACTGGATTGCATAAATCTCCGAAGGAGATCCATAGTTATCTTTAGGAAATTCGCTCGTACTATTAAGATTTGCAAAAATCTAAGTAAAGCTATCAACAATGGTGAGGAATACTAGATCTACGTCTTAGAACGTGGAAGGAAATGAAAACGCTAGTATCCAGCAAGGAGGCCCGAGAAGTCAATCAATGGATGCGAGTGCTGAACCGGTTGAAGTCCAGAATCCAACCGATTCTATTATGAGAGCTGAATTCCAAAATCTGATGAGAGAGATAATGGATAGCCATCGACAATTTAATCAGCAGATTCAGGCCAATATCAACCTAATGAACCACCTCACTCAGCAATAGCATGGAAAAGCTAGGAGGGACCCTACCCCTTACTCGGCATCGGAGAGTTCTAATTCATTGGATGAGTATCACATGCATAGGCATCATAGAACAGATAAATATCATGCAGAAATTTTAGGGCTTTAAAAGGCAGACCAGCATGGTCTGCTAGGAATGATCAGTGTTAATCCCTCCTCAAGAGAAGGGAAGTTACCTATGCATGCTGGGATTCAAACTAGATCTGATGCCGATTTGGATGATGGAGTTCAATTAAAGTTGACCAAGCACTTCCTTAGAATAATGATGAAGTGAATTTATGAGACACATATCAGGAAGATATTGAACCAAGAGGGCATGGAACGGCCTATATACAACGACCAGGCCATTCACGTGAGGTGGAACATGACCACCGCTTGGCACCAACTATCCAAACGCCGGATTTGTTGGCTATGGTCAAACAATTAGTGAGAGAGAGCCAAGGTTTGACCAATGATGCCTAGGGAATCTCAAAAAGCCATACCTCATTCACTGATAATGTCCTACATGTAGAGTATCCAAGGAGGTTCAACATGCCGTCGATGCCTTCATATAGGGAAAAACCAACCCCAGGCAGCATATCATGTGATATTAATAGCCGATGGATTCCGCACGAGCAGGTGATGCAACCAAGTGTAGATGTTTTCTGATAACTCTCTAGAATAACAACGATGTAGCTTGCAAGGCTACCCCCACGGTTGATCTCTAGATTTGATGATTTGGAAATAAGGTTTGTAGAGTAGTTCCAAATGCTCGCAACTCATCCCAAGGATGTTATGTCCCTCTCCAGCGTGATCCAGACTCTAGGAGAATCGTTGAAAGATTATTTTGAGAGATTTCATATAGCTGTTACAGAAATCAGTAATCTGAATGGCCTTGCAATATTGGTGGCGGTGACAAGAGTGATTGATCTAGAATTTTATTTTGGCAATTGGTTAGCTGGCAAACCACCCACAACATTGGAACGCATGCGGCTTAGTATTTGAGGAAGAAGGAGACCCAATCCTCTAGGAAGAATAATGTTACGGGATTGAGTGGAGAGGTAGTATAGAGTAATAATGCTGACAAGCAGTCTGACAAAAGCTCTGGAAAAGTTCAAGTGAATTTTCAGAAATAACCGAATCAACAAAAGAAAGGCGGTGATAGGAGCTGAGAACGAAAGAGGGATTCTAAAAGAGGGAAGTATAGGATTCCGATATGCAATACGTACCTTGTAACACCCCATATTTTTATAATATTATTTGGGATATTTAATTAGCTAAAATAAAATAAAACAAAATATTATGTAGATTAATGGATTGAGATTTGTTTTAGCCATGGGTAGCCGTGCCATGATAGTGTGTTAGTTAATATAAAATAACCTAAACAAATGTGTTAGGAAATGACAAGGGCAATATGGGAAAAAGGTGTAGCTTATACCCTAGACCCTTAGGAGATAGAATGCTCACGTTCATTTTTATTTTTATCGAACTAAAAACACCAAGGCCAGCTACCATTTTCACTCTTAAGAAGTAGATTAAAGATAGGATTCAAGATAAGGGAAAAAATCAACTAAATCAACATCAAACCTTACATCTATAATCTCAAAGCTAAGGTGAATAATTACTACATCCCATATTCTTTTGTTTTTGGTTTTAAGACTAAGATCTAAAATGTTTTTGCAAGAAATTGCCATGTTTTGAGGATTAAATATTATATGCATGTTTGTTGGTGAATTATGCATGTTCATACTTGTTTTAAATGATACGTTTGGTATGAAAACCGTAATCGATGACATCTAAATGCCTTGAAAATTTAAATATAGATCGGAAATGATATTTTAGAGATGGGTTTTAATTTTCATAATTTTCGAATTAAGGTGGATTTCATATTAATTTTCTAGTGAAGAAAATTGTTTATTGGGTTATAAATTATTTTTTGGCTAAAATAATAATTATTTGGGTTTGAAATTTTTATATGTTAGGCAACAAATTAAAATAGATTTTCTAGGATTTTTCCTAAGTGCTTTGGTGAATATAAAAAATTATTTAAGATATGGGACTTAAAATTTCTATATAATTAATTAAGGAGAATGGGAAATTTGTAAAATAAAATGATTATTAATTTCGAAAATAGTGGCAGCACATTTCTAAAAAGAATTTTTTAACCAATGAGAATTTGACAAACATAGGCAGGTTATTGCAAATTTATCCTTTTTGAGTTAAAAACAAAGAAATCATACTTTTAGCATGTTTCAGCCTATTACAATTGTAAACCTTCCAACCCAGACCTTCCGACAAGGTTGAAAGGTTATAAGCTATTGACAAAGTCAAACCAATGCATATGGTATCAAGCTACTTGGTATGTAATGAATTGGACATAGTTGAAGGGTTTTTAGTCTAAAGGTTGATGGCCAAAGAGGTTGGGTATATTTGTTTTATAAACCAAATGCTTTCACCTACATTGCTTTAAAATTAGAGCTTTCGACTTGGTTGCTTTCAACCAGGTCAAAATGCTTAAAAGAAAGGTTTTTAACCTTTCGACATAGTCGAAAGGTTACTGTTGCTACTTTGTATTGAAACCTTCCATCATAGTCGAAAGGTTGCTACAGCTTTATATAAATGTTTTTTTTGAACCTTCTGGCAAAGTCGAAGGGTATACTTTGATTGAATTCGAAAGGTTTACTTGTATGAAAAACTAGCCATTTCTCCATGATTTTGAAAGGAAGCTTTCGACTTAGGTGATTTACCCTTATTTAATAAATTGAACTATTTTAGAACAATCCTTTCGAAAGCTTTCGACTTAGGTTTATTTGTAAAAAAAAACTTCTTCTAAAACCTTTCGACTCGTCTCGCTAAGCGGCGTGGTCTCACTTAACATGTTTCACCGAGATGAAAAGTATTATTCATACTAAGCTTTATATTTGACTTGAAGTTTATGTTTTCCCCTTAAACTGTCGAGTGCTCAAAATTAATTTGAGCAGGCTGAGGGATTAATGTCTTTTCAAGTTTTAGTAGGATGACGAATAATGCTACGGGAGGCATGTAGGAGGCAAACAGATGCTATTTAGGATTTGCAGTTCTTGTTATGTTTCGATGAGCTTTCCTTTTGGTTTTTTGTATCAGATCTAGTATGATCATATGACTCTAATCAACTAAGAGGGTATCTTTATATAATGCTCTTGGCGTAATTTTTAATAATTACATTTTTTTGTGCCTAGGAATGATTTGGGATTATGTGTTATGCATGTGAAACAACTGGTTCAGAAATGTAATGAAGTAAAAGTTGTTTTTGAAATGTATTTTGTTTCATATTCAAGTGCTTTTGATATTATTGATACCCTTAACATAGTCATATTTAGTCGTCAGAAGCTAATACTATAGATGATTACGACATCTATAGCGCTTAATTTTGGGCCTCTAGATAAGGGATGTTACAGCTAGGTATCAAAGCATGGTTTATGAAATACTTTATCTAAAAATGATTTTTGAAAACATAATCCTTAGAAATTAGAGTTACGATCGAGGTATGGGATAACGCTATAGTAACGTACTTGTATTTTCTATATATATAAGTATAAGCTATGTCTCTAGACTTCTATCTTAGTTAGGCTATTTATCTATATCTCACGAGGTTTAAATACAGATATGAAGGAAGAAGAGGCAGAGTAAACCATGGAGAAGGTAGCACCACTACTAATGGAAATACCCAACCAAATGCTAGAGGAGGTTTCGGTCAGACTCAAGCTAAAAATGCGAGTGCTAGGGTTCCCCAAGTAGATATGGGAGCCTTGTAACAGTTGTTGGCAAACATTTTGCAAGCAAAAGCTACTGGAAATGTTGGTGGAGCAGCTTCTGTAGTTCCAGTTGGATAAAACTGTGCTAAACTGAGTAGAGACTATATAAGTCTGGGTGGGAAGCATTTGTTCGAACGGATGATGCCATTGAGGTAGAGAATTGATTGTTGAACTATGAAAGGATCTTTACAGATCTGGGCTTGAATGATGGGAGAAGAGAAGGCTGGCCTCAAGACAATTGTAAGGGTTAGCGCTTCATTGGTGGAATAGTGTGATAGCTGGAGTGCCAAAGGAAGAGTTGACTTGGGCTGACTTCAGGAGGAGGTTTGAGCAGAGGTTCTTGTCTAAGATGGCCAAGTCGGCATTAATGAGGAAGTTTATGAATCTTGTCTAAGGACAAATGTCTTTGATTGAGTATGTTGCTAGGTTTGATGAGCTATCTCGATATGGTTATGTTTGGTTGATACGTATGTTAGATGGAATGAGAGATTCATTAGAAGATTAAGGCCAGGGCTTGGCAGAATGACTATGGCCCATATCTGAGATCCTTCTAATGTGGTAGTGGAAATGGTCATTCGCCATGAGGAAATGCTTACTGTTTCAGCTAGGGAGAAGCTCGTTGAATTCCATGGTCCTCGGGGGAAGAAGAGAAATTCTTCATGAAGAAGGGCACTTGGAGAGAAGGAGCAGCCAAGAAAGGGAAAGCAGATATAGTTTGCTACAAGTGTGATAAGAAGGGTCACTACACGAACGAGTGTCGTTCAGGAGATGGAAAGTCGGTTGTGAGGAAGCAAAATTTGCAATGATGTAATTGCAACAAGATGGGGTATTACAAGAATAAATGTGTTAAAGTTGCCAAGGCAGGAAAAGGAACAGTCTTTGCTTTGGAACCATCATCCTCCAACCAACTGCTGTTGAGAAAGTAAAATCGATGATGAAAGGTACGCTTTTGATCCGTGGCGTACCAATTAGGGTATTGTTTGATACCGGAGCATCTCATTCTTTTGTTTCTCGATGTTTGGTAGATAAGCTTAATCTAGAACCCTCATATCTAGTTACTTCATTAAGGGTTGCAAATTCGATCGGAGGGTATGCAATGCTTAGGATGAGGTGTGACCATTTAGAATTTGATTTGCTAGGCCATATTTTTTATTGTTGTTTGCTTGTGTTTGAATTTTTGGGATTTGGGATTATCCTTGGTATGTATAAGTTAGGTAAATATGATGCTAGGATATTTTGCCATGATAGGAAAATATCACTTAGTCACCCGGATTATAGTGATCGGATAATTTATACCGTAGAGAACTCTAATTGTGAAATGAATGTTTTATTGGGTATCATGTAGCTGGAAGATGAGTTGCATCTAGTCTTTGTAGTTAGAGAATTTGTTGTTGTATTTGAGCCGGTAGTTGGATTGCTACCGAAATGAGCCATAGAGTTTTGGATTGATTTAGTGCTTGGAAAAGAACCGGTAAGTAGACCGCCAAGTAGAATGACTCTCACCAAGATGAGAGAGAGTTAAATGTGTAGTTATTAGATTTGGAAGACAAGAGTTTTATTCGACCTAGTAGTTCGCCATGGGGAGCTACCAATGTATTTGCTAAGAAGCCGGACAGACGTTAAGGCTGTGTAACGATTATCGTAAGTTGAATGAGAAGATGATAGAGGACCAATATCCATTGCCAAGAATTAGCAATTTTTTTAGTCAATTAAGTGGAGCCAACATTATTCTCTTAATTAGATTTGGAAATGGGATTTCATCAGCTTAGACTGGCATAAGATAGCATACCTTTGACAACGTTTAGGACAAGATATGGATCGTATGGATGGTTAGTTATGCCATTCAGACTGACTAATGCGCCAACATTCTTTGTGGATACGATGAATAGGATTTTTCGAGAGCACTTGGATAGATTTGTGATGGTCTTCACAGATGAAATTTTAGTATACCCTAAGGATGAGAAGGAGCGTGAAGTTTATCTTAGAGTTGTGCGCAAAACGTTGAAGGAACATCAGTTGAAGGTTAAATTTTTGAAGTGTCATTTTGGAAAGAAGGAAGTGAAGCTCTTTGGTCATGTTGTCTTAGAAAAAGGGTTGTTTGTAGATCCAACTAAGACTGAGGTGGTGAATAATTGTAAGGGACCCGAGACGGTGATCGAGGTAAGATTTTCTTGGATTGGCTGGATATTATCAAAGGTTTATCAATGATTTTTCATGGATAGCTTCACCAATAACCAAGCTTATGCAAAAAGATGTGAAGTTCGAATGGACTGATAAGTGTGAGGAAGCATTCAAAGCTTGAAACACTTATTGACCATCGCCGATGTTAGTGGTTTCGGAGGGGAATCAAGATTTGGTTGTTTATACTGATGCATATGGAACTGGATTGGGGGCTGTGTTGATGCAAAGAGGTAAAGAAATTGCTTATGCATCTAGATAGCTCAGACCACATGAAGTTAGGTATCCAATGCATGAAATGGAGTTAGCTGCCGTTATATTTTCTTTGAAGGTGTGGAGGCATTATCTTTTGGGAGAGCGATTTTAGTTTTATACTGATCATAAGTCATTGAAGTATTTGTTCTCTCAGAAGGAGATGAACACGAGACAACAGAGATGGTTGAAGTTTATTGCTGCCTATGATTTTGGAATTGAGTACACACCTGAAAAAGGAAACAAGGTAGCAGACACACTCAGCCGGAAACATCATAATGCAGTATTGGCTATGATTGCAGAGTGGAAAGATTTGGAAGCATTATCAGCTTGTAGTGTGCAGTTTAGATCCAAGGTAGGTTCAAGTATCAGAAGTGTTGTATTGTCTTGTTTAGAAGTTAGACCGGTAATGATTGAGAAGATAGCTTCTAAGCAAGAGGAGGATCCAATTTTGGTTGAACGGATCAAAAGGTTGAGGGAAGGAACAAAGAACGATGACCTAAAGGATTTTAGTCTTAACTAAAATTGGTGGTTGAGAAAGAAAGGGAGGTTGTGTGTTCTGAATATGTAAAACATGAGGAAGGAAGTTTTGGGTGAGTGCCATCGTTCGAAGTTCACTATCCATCCAGGAGGAACGAAGATGTATCAGGGCATGAAGAGAAGTTTCTTTTGGGAAGGTATGAAACGGGACATTGGTGTATGTGTTAAGCAGTGCTTGAATTGCCAATAGGCAAAGGCTGAACACCAGAAGCCTAGCAGATTCCTTCAACCGTTGGAAGTTTCGTTACGGAAGTGGAATTTTATCTCTATGAATTTTACTGATAGGTTCCTAAGATCTAATAGAGGGAATGAAAGTATATGGGCCATTTTAGATAGATTGATTAAGAGTGCCCATTCATTTCGGTAAAGTCAATTAGGACGACACCTATTTTGACGAAGTTATTTAAGAAGAATGTAGTTAGACTGCATAGGATTCCAAGTAGTATTATCAGTGATAGAGATTCTTTGTTTTCTAGTGTGTTTTGGAAAAGTCTACAGGAAGCTTTAGGAACCAAGCTCAACATGAGTAACGCTTTTCATCCGCAGGCTGATGGATAAAGGGAAAGAGCTAACTAAATCTTGGAGAATTTTTTAAGAGCTTGTGTATTGGATTTTGAGGGATCATGGGAGGACCGTCTTCATCTAGTCGAGTAATCATATTATAATAATTATCAGACTAGTATTGGAATGGCACTATTTGAAGCTTTGTATGAAAGACAATGCAAGTCTCCCGTATGATTGTTAGAGACCTGGGATAGATTGGTTCTTTGTCCAGATTTGTTGAAGGAAGCTGGGGAGAAGACTGAGTTGATCCGAGTTAGGATGAAGGAAGCTCAATCTAGGCAGAAAAGTTACGCTAAAAGAAGAAGGAAGGATTTGGATTTTTTTAGAGATTATATGTTTATTAAGGTTTCATCGATGAAGGGTGTGATTAGATTTGGAAAGTCAGGAAAGTTGGCACTTAGATTCATTGGTCCTTTTTGTATTGTAGAGAGGATCCGGAAACTCGCTTATAGAATAGAGTTACCGCGTAGTTTTGCTGGAGACTGTGATGTTTTCCTGTTTCTTATCTTAGGAAATGTTCAGACACCCAGAGACTATTATAGCACCTACAGTTTTAAAAGATTTAGTAGTAGAACCATATTTGACCATACTTAGAAGCCGATTCAGATTGTGGCTAGAGATGAGAAGAAGTTAAGGAACAAGATAGTCATGTTAGTAAAGGTTCAGCGGAGTGACGATGCTAGAGGCTGTACTTGGGAAACAGAGAACAGGATTAGAGTATTTAATGGTATTTTTACCTTTGATTGTTTTGTTGTGTACCTTATTGTAATTTCAAGGACGAAATTCTTTAAGGTGGGGAGTCTGTAACACCCCATATTTTTATAACATTAGCTGAGATATTTATTAGCTAAAATTAAATAAAATAATGCAAAAATTAATGGATTGAGATTCGTTTCAGCTAAGGGTAGCCATGCCATGATAGTGTGTTAATTACTATAAAATAACCTAAACAAAGGTGTTAGGAAATGACAAGGAAAATATAGGAAATAGGTGGAGCTTATATCCTAAACCTCTAGGAAATAGAATGCTCACATTCATTCTCATTTTTATCAAACTAAAAATACTAAGGTCGACCATCATTTTCACTCTCAAGAAGAAGATTAAAGCTAGGATTCAAGAGAAGGGAAACAATCAATTAAATCAACATCAAATCTCATATCTATAATCTCAAAGCTAAAGTGAATAATTACTACATCCCGTATTCTTTTGATTTTCAGTTTTAAGACTAAGATCCGAAGTGTTTTTGTAAGTAATTTCCATGTTTTGAGCATTAAAAAATATATGCATGTTTGTTGGTGAATTATGCATGTTCATACTTGTTTTAAATGATATGTTTGACATTAAATCCCTAATTGATGACATCCAAATGCCTTGAAAATTTATATATAGGTCGGAAATGATATTTAAGATATGGATTTCAATTTTCATAATTTTCCGAATTAAGGTGGATTTTATATTAATTTTCTAGTGAAGGAAATTATTTATTGGGTTATAAATTATTTTTGGATAAAATAATAATTATTCGTGATTGAAACTTTCATATGTTCGAAAACACATTAAAATAGATTTTCTAGGATTTTTCTAGATTTTTCTAAGTATTTTGATGAACATATAAATTTATTTAAGGTATGGGAATTAAATGTTTTATACATTTAATAAAGGAGAATGGGCAACTTGTAAAATAAAATGATTATTAATTTTGAAAATAGTGGAAGCACATTTCTGAAATGAATTTGTTAACCAATGTGAATTTGACAGACAAAGGTAGGTTAGTTGAAAAGTTATCCTTTTTGAGTTAAAAACAAAGAAATCATACATTTAGCATGTTTGTAATAGTAAACCTTCCGACCCAGAACTTTTCACAAGGTCGAAAGGGTCTAAGCTTTTAACAAGGTAAAACCAATACATATGGTATCAAGCTACTTGGTATGTAATGAATTGGACAGAGTCGAAGGGTTCTTAGTCGAAAGGTTGATAGCCAAAGAGGTTGGGGTATGTTTGTTTTACAAACCAAAATCTTTCACCTGCTTTGCTTTTTAATTAGAACTTTCGACTTGGTTGCTTTCGACCAAATCAAAATGTTTAAAAGAAAGATTTTAAACCTTTCGGCACAGTCGAAAGTTTACTGCTACTACTTTGTTTTGAAACCTTCTATCATGGTTGAAAGGTTGCTGCCGCTTTATATAGATGTTTTGTTATGAACCATTCTGCAAAGTCGAAGGATTTACTTCGATTAAATTCGAAAGGTTTACTTGTTTGAAAACTAGCAGCTTCTCCATGCTTTCAAAAGGAAGCTTTTAACTTAGGTGATTTACCCTTATTTTATAAATTGAAATATAACCTAAAGCTTTCGAAAGGATTGTTTTAAAAGATGCTTAAAAGCTTTCGAAGTAAGGCTTTCGACTTAGCCGAAAGGTTGCTTCCAATGGAGTCGAAAGGTTTAGAAGATGGTTTTCAACCTATTTTAAATTGAATCCAGAAAAGTTTTCGAAAGGTTATGTTAAATAAGAGTTAATGCTTTTGAAAGGATTTGTTTACTGTATGGTTTTAAAAGGTGTCGAAAGCAAAGCTTTCGAAGAGGTCGAAAGAGGGCTTCCGACCAGGTCTAAAGGTTTAGTTTTTGATCGATTTGGAAGGTTTTAAATGGAAGGATTTTCAATGACTAACGCAATGTTTCAAGTCGTTTTAAAATAGGATGTCTAAGGTTTTATTTCTTTTGAAAGGTTTGAAGTTCAATGGGTTTGAAAGGTTGAGGTTCAATGGTTTCGAAGGGTTGAGTTCCAATGGTTTCGAAACATATTGATTTCTACAGGTTTTGAGGGTACTAATGGAAACAATAAATGAATATGACCTAAGTTAGGGTTACTAATGGAAATTGGTTAATAATGGGGCTAACACAATATAAATAGAATCATGATGTTAACATGATATATATATATATATATATATATATATGGAATCATGGGGGCTAACATGACACAAATAGATTCATGGGGCTAGCATAAGTCAATAGGCAAATGAAAATAGAATCATGACGCTAACATGATGCAAATAGAATCATGGGGCTAATATGATATAAATAAAATCATGGGGTTAACATGAGACCATTAAATTCATGGTGTAACATGATGTAATTAGATTCATGGGGCTAGCATGAATCAAGTGGCAAAATGATGGGTTCATAGTCATCCTACAAAAAATATGTGATGTGAGATGGAAAGTCTACATCAACTTAAACACAATGAATGTGGAGTAGGTAGTCCCTTTTTGATATAATTAAACTCTAATTGGGGATGGGAAAATCCTAATTGTTTTCGAGTATGCATATCACCATAATGTCTTATAAATACATGTTTTAACCATTGCAGATGCAGAGGCATGATATATGGTTTATGAAAGGTTTTGCAAAAGCTATGTTTTAAAAGGATGTCATTAAGGGGAACCTCGTTCCGCTAAGTGGTGTGGTCTCACTTAACATGTTTAACTGAGATGGATAGTATTGTTCACACTAACCTTTAGGTCTTACTCAAAGTTTATGTTTTCCCCTTAAACTCTCGGGTGCTCAAAATTAATTTGAGTAGGCTGAAGGATTAAGGTCTTTTTCAGGCTTCAGTTGGATGATGAATAAGCCTACTGGAGGCATGCAGGAGGCAAACATATAGCTATTTAGGATTAACCAAGAGCGATATATGACCATATGACTCTGATCAACCAAGGGTGTATCTTCATATACCGCTCTTGGCGTAATTTGTAATAATTATATTTTATCTATGCTTAGGAACGATTTGGGATTATATGTTGTGAATGTGAAACAATTGGTTTTGAAATGTAATGAAGTAAAAAAATTTGAAATCTTTGTTTTGTTTCATATTCAAGTGCTTCTGATATTATTGACACCATTAACATAGCCGTATTTAGTCGCCGAAAGCTAATACTATAGATGACTACAGCATCTATAGCGCTTAGTTTTGGGCCTCTAAATAGGGGATGTTACATACATGCCACTGAATACGTCCCTGGAGAATATATATATATATATATATATATATATATATATATATATATATATATATATATATTGTCTACCTCCAACAATATGCAGTATAGGAAGTGGCCTCCAAAAGAATCAACAGAGAAGCAGAAACAAAGCATGAATTATTGTCGGTTTCATGAATGCTATGGGCATAACATCAATGAATGTAGGCAACTCTAGGGTATTATCGAAAAGCTGATTCGCGAAAGGAAGTTACAGTAGATTGTGAAAACCATGCAAGATGCCAGTCAGGGGCATCTGGTCCCAGCCGAGGACAAGCACTGCACAGGGATGAGGAGCCTGAGCGGACTGGTGGAAGATTGGTGATTAATACAATAGTTGGTGGACCACATCCAGGTGATAAAAGCTGGCATGAGCTATACTAGCATAATTAAGCATGTGGATTTTGAATGTCATTCTAATATGGAGGATGGAGCTCTGGAAAAATAGCAACGTATAATGGCAGATAATATCGTGTTCAGAAACAGAGATGTAAACACACTGGAGGCTCCAATGATTGACCCAATGGTCATTTCGGCCATAATCGGCCCGAACTTTATGAGAAGAATATTGATTGGTGTGAAAGTTTAATAAACATAATTTTCCAAAAGCTTATGATCGAATGAGGATGGAAACCAAGGACTTAAAGCCGTCTAAAGCCCATATTCATGGCTTTAATGGTGCTGCAACTGAAGCTGTTGGTTACGTTGAATTCCCTGTAGAGTTAGGAGAAGGTGACCATAGGAGAGTACAGATATTGCCTTTTGTTGTTTTAGATGTTGACTCTCCATACAATGCTTTTTTGGGCCAACCGGCCCAAGCTGAGTTCCGGGCAGCTCTTACACCATGGTGTTTGACTTTGAATTTCCCAACACATAATGGCGTTGGTGTTATTCATGGTGATCAAGTGACTAGACGTGCATGTTATGTAGCTGAGTTGAGGGATTCTCAATGGAGGGAGAAACGTAAGGGTGTGGACAAGTCAGTCCACATCAAAGCCACTGAAGGTTGACAACGAACATTTGAGCCTTGGTTCGGGTACCAGAGTCGGTTCTATAGAGATATAGATCCAAGAGATGATGAAAAGGAGTCAAAAGAGACCAAGGATGCACCGGCTGAGCTGACGCATGACATTATAGTTAGCCATGACGACCCTTCATGGTTCCTAAAGATCAGATCACAGCTCAGCCCTCAATGATAGTAGTACAATTGGATTTCTCTGAGCGAATTTAGACGTGTTCGCTTGGACTCACTTTGACATGTATGGGATCTTGCCTTCCATTGCAAGCTATGCATTAAATATCGACCCAAGGTATGTCCCGATGATACAAAAAGGATGTGGCGTGGATCCAAATAGATCTGCCGCTCTTGAAAAGGAGGTGGATAGACTCAAAGACAATGGGTTTGTTCGCGACCCTCTACCTTGAATGGGTATCTAATCCTATACTTGTGAGAAAGGCAAACAGGAAATGGAGAACAAGCATTGACTGCTCGGACTTGAATAAGAAATGCCCAAAAGATAGTTTTCCCCTTCCAAGGACCAACCAACTGGTCGACTCAAACACGGGACACGAATTGCTATCTTTCATGGATGTGTATTCAGGATATAACCACATCCCGATGCACATTCCCTATCGAAAGCACACCAGCTTCATTACCGATGTTAGTTTATATTGTTGTGTGATGATGCCATTAGGTCTAAAGAATGCAGGAGTGACCAATCACCGCTTAGTCAATATAATGTTTAAAGATCAAACCAAAAAAACAATAAAGGTATATGTGGATGATATGCTCGTGAAGTTACGACAGTCTAGCGAACACATTAGGGATGTTAACCCCAAAAATGGATCAACACCTCGGATTAAGTGTGAAAGTACCAGCATTGTTTATCAAGGCAAACAAAATAGAAAAAAGGGATAGTAACTTGCAAATAAAGTAAAGAGACAAGAGATTTTTACAGTGATTCGGCTATTAACGAAGACTACATCCACTTTATAATTTTTGTTATTAACTGGAAGCTATTGCAAGTTGAATCTGATTACCATTTAATTGAATCTTCTAAGTTAGATCAAGTCACAAGTGCAAGAGTTCACTGGAGAATCACGGTGAACCTCTAAATGACTATTGTGTGAGAGGAGAAGAGCGAAGAATAATCTATGCAGAGTGCCAACAACCACTCCAGAAGATACTCTTTATGTTGTAGATAGGTGAGTATTTGTAGGGATTGGAGAGCTATTGTGCCGTGCCACTTGGCCAGAGACCTAAACTTAAGTCGTTTAGAGTTAGTTTGACCATACATCTTCATGGGTTATCTAGTCTAGAAGAATCATCCATAACTCGCTCAAAACTTAACCAAATCGGATGAAACTTTGCAGGTACACTCTAGGGAGTGTTTGGGAACTATCCCCTAAATTTGAGGTGCTAGGGCCCAACCTTCATGGTCACTAGTGATCCATCAAGATGGAACATCAACGGTCCATCATACTAACTCTAATCAATCCCCTTTTTTATATGAGCCTTAATTTATGTCTTTTAAATGTTTTCCAAAATTTTCATGTCAGTCCGACTCTGTATGAGTTCTCTAGATCCATTTTAACTTAGCTGATTTTATCAAAAAGCTGGTAAACATTCGCCCCCTAAAGTATGCCTTTTGAATGAAAGGTGTGCTTTGCTTAAGAACAAGTTCCTATCTCAGGTCTTCTGTAGTCTACCTTTCTAGCCCCTTCAGCCTTGGTAAATCGCCCAGTTCATTCAGATTCTCTTGCCAATTATAAGTTGTTCATGCCTAACTATTAGTCTGGCCTGAACAGATTTGTTAATCTTAAGGTTGTCCCTAACAAAAAATGCCCAATTTGAATTGGGTTTTGGGCTAAATTTCAAAAAAAAAATTAAAATTTAGAATATAAGATTTTAAATTTAAAAGTTAAATTTAAAATAAGACATATATATATATATATGTGTGTGTGTCTTATAAAAGTTATAATATACTACAAACTTTAAAAATGTTTGAAAACTAATACAAATTAATTTTGAAATTTAAAATTCATTAATAAGACTAATAAAATATATTAATTGAATGAGTTAATTAATAAATAAATATACACATGTATTATATATCATTATATATGTTATGTTGTTTTGAAATGTTTAAAATATAAGTATACATGTATGTATATAAATGACTTTCGAAATTAATATAATTTAATCAAAATTGTTTGATTAAATAAATTTATTAAAGGTTAATTAATTAACATATACACATACATATGGTATAATTATTATACTATAAAGGTTATAATATATAATAAATATTCTACATAAATGTTATATTAGAATAATATAAAATTAATTAAAGAGTTAATTAATTAAAATTAATTAAAATTAATAAATAAGATTTAATTAATAAAAAGTTATACATAAGATTGTTATATAAGTTAATTAAAATATAAAAGTTATAAAATAATAAAACTTATATAATATGAACCAGTAAACTATAGCTAGAACATTAAAGAAATCCAAACATGCTTAAAGAATAAATACATACATAAATGTAAGTATACTGTGATTTACAATGTGTCTGACACTTGAATCATGAAAGTAATTCATAAGAGTTACATTATTCCATAAGTCAATATCACTCGATATAATATATTAAAGATTGTGAATCTTAACTATAATATTGCTCTCTACCATTTATATATTGATATATTACTTGCATACCTTTTAGTTGTTGAGCTTTCCATAATCTAGGGATATTATGTATAGCAGTATTAATATATTCAATATACAAGGTAAGATAACTGCACATATTTGTTGAGCTTTCCTCAAGGTATGTGCATTATACTTAGGCCATCACGAAATGGTAGGTTCGAGTAAATAATCCTACTTTAATTATTGAGCTTTTCATAAGGTAAAGACGAGGTTAGGTCAAAGTACAACGAGTTAGGAGTTGATGATACATCTGATAAGAGTTATCCATCATATATGGGAGTATGATTTGTTGAGCTTTTCTCAAGGTCAGAATCCCAAGATATACGAGTCCTAACATCTACTATTAAAGTTGAAAGACTTTTATGTTTCGACTTAGAGTTTGGTGAAACATAAACCACTAATGGGAGCTTATTAGTAAAATGAAATATAAAGTTTAACCTTACTAATATTATAAGAATATCTACTATTCTAATGCCCTAATAATCTACCCATTAAAACTTGTAGAAAATGCCGAATCCAAGACTTTTCAATGAAAACGATCGATTGACTGGACCAAACAACTATATTAACTAGCTACGAGCTATAAAGATAGCTTTGACATATGAGCGAGTTTGGTCGTTTGTAACTTGTGCCCCACTGACAAGACCAGCTGATGACAATCATGAAGACTGCATGTTACTTATAATAAGTGGGTCGCTGACCTCGAAATCGACTAAGTATTCATATCGTCTACTCTAGATAAACAGTTGTAAAGGCAGCACGAATCAATGTCTGTCCATGAGATTTTTTATAGTCTCAAGGTAACATTTGGCAAGAAGTCTCATTCCACAAGGTACGACACTACTAAGAGGCCGTTCGACAACAAAATGTAAAAAGTGACAAATGATGGACGATTACATGCTATTGATGAAGGGCTACATCGATAGGCTTGCGTAATTATATATGATTATAAGAAATGAGTTACAAGGTGACTTGATCCTTTGTTCATTGACCCCTGAATATGAACCGTTCATATTGAACTATAATACGAACAATCTGAATGTGAATCTCATGGAGCTTCTCAATATGTTAAGGTCGACCGAGTCATAATCTAAAGATCAATTAGTTGTACTTGCAGTTAAAGGTGTGGCATCATCTTCGAACAATTCAAAGAAGTGAAATAGAGAGGGTAAGAAGAAAAGTAAGAATGGGAGGAGAGCTATCGATAACAAGGTTAAGTGTCACCACTTTCATATGAAGGTATATTGGAAGAGAAATTATCTCGAGCATCTTATAATTATAAATGAAAAGAAGAAGAATAGTTCTATAGCTCCGTTAAGTACATTTATGATTCAAAATAGTTTTGTAATCTATAAAATGTATTTGGTTTTAGATACAGAATCTGAAACTCATATTTGAAACTCATTACAGGGGCTTGGGAACTGGCGCCGTATGGTAAAGGGTGAAATGAGACTCTAGATTGCTTATGGTTCTATCGTAGATGCAACGTCAGTGAGAGATTTAATTTATGTTTTCCTAGTGGTTTTCTATTAGTATTAACTAAAGCTATTTTGTGAAAAATTTTATTTGTGAGATTGTATCATTTCTAGACTTTTTGAGATTGGATATGTGTTTCGCTATGCAATTAGTGTTATGAACATTGATTTGAATGAAAATAAAGATTGTGAAGGTGTTCTTGGAAATGACATTTATGTGATCAATGCAAATTATGTATGTTTTGTGAGTAGTTCTAGTAGAATATAAATGATAACTATTCTTGGCATTGTAGGCTCGGTCATATTAGTGAGAAATGACCGTGCAAACTAAAAGCCAAATGTTTTCTACCACCACTTGATTCTCAATCATTGGACAACTGTGAGTAATGTCTCAAAGGAAAAATGACCAAGCGTCCCTTCAGTGGAGCAATGAAAGGGATGATGAACTCTTAGGGCTAGTACATAGTGATGTATATGGCCCGATGTCTGCAATAACCAAAGATAATAGTTCTTGGTTTGTTACCTTCACAAATGATTTCTCGAGGCTATGGTATGTATATCTTATGAAGAATAAATCCAACGTCTGTAAGAAATTTAAGGATTATAAGAATGAAGCTGAAAATTAGGCAAATCAAAAGATTAAAATTCTTCAATTTGATCGAGGAGGCGAGTACATTGGACAAGAGTTCCAATAATATTAAAAGATAATCGGATTATCTCTCATGTTAGTCCACCCTATACTCCACAACAAAATAGTTTATCGGAGCGAATGGACCGAGCCATAACCAAACCCTATTAGATATGGTTTGGTCCATGATGAGTAAGGCTATGTTGCCTCTGTCCTATTGGGGATATGCGCTATAAATTGTATCACATATGCTAAACTTAGTACCCACTAAATCTGTGCCTAAGAGGCCATATGAGATATGGCACGGAAAGAAGCTCCACTTTAATTATTTGAAGGTGTGGGATTTTCCGACCTATGTTAAGAATGTTGGCCCTAATAAGCTTGAGGCGAGGTCGGCTTTGTGCAAGTTTATAAGATATCCTAAGAACTCTAGGCGACTACAACATAGGAACAAAACGTGATTGTTTCTGCACAAGCAGTCTTTTGGGAAAGGAATTTCTATCAAAAGAAATTAACAACAAAATTGCAGACTTGGATAAGATCGAACAAACTAACATCATGGTTGAAATAGTGGGAGAATCGAGTTCACCCACATACGATAACCTACAAACTTTTAGCAGGTCTAGTAGGGAATCTCATACACCAAAAAGATACTATAGTTTCTTCATGGATGGTGAAAAAAAGGACTGTATGTTGGATGACGATACTTCTCTATCATACCAACAAGCGCTATAGAATAAGGACACTGCACTCTAGCTTGGAGCAATGAAATCCGTGATGGATTTCATGTACAATAACAAATTGTGGACTTTTTTTAACGTACCCGAAGGAATAAAACTCATCGGCTGCAAATGCATTTTTAAGAAAAAGCTTAATGTAGATAAAGAAGTAGAGACTTACAAAGCAAGGTCAGTTGCAAAAGAATTTCATCAAATTCAAGGTGTTGATTATGAAGAAACCTTTTCACCCATAGCCATGCTTAAGTCCATTCAGATCATGCTAGCTATTGCAGCATTCTATAACTAGGCAAATGGATGGTAACACAAAATTTCTAAATGGTGTTTTAGAAGATACCATATATATGTCGCAACGAGTGTTTTATGGTCTGTGGGAGTGAGGACAAGGCTTGCAAGTTGTTAAATTCCATTTATAGACTTAAACAAGCTTTAAAGAGTTGGAATAAATCTTTCGATAAGGTAATCAAATAGTTTGGTTTTTATTAGAACATAAAAAGAGTGTACATATATAGAAAGAAACAGGGAAAAGCTAGTATTTTTAGTGCTATATGTCGACGATATATTTTTGGTTGGAAATAACGCTTCATTATTATAATCAGCGAAAGCTTGATTTTCCAAAAATTTCTCAATGAAGAATTTGGAAGAAGGGACATATATACTGGTCATTACGATCTATAAAGATAGATTTAAGAGACTGTTGGGATATTCCCAATCCCATTACATAGATACCATAACGAGGAGGATTGGTATAGAGAATTCCAAGAGTCAAAACATCCCAGCGCGGTTTGAATTCGTCCTTTCTAAGAAGGATGCTCCTCATACCGATGAGGAAAAAGAGCGTATGAAGAGAATTCCCGGTGCTTCAGCCATAGGATTCATAATGTACACCATGCTATGTACTAGATCGGATATGGCATATACATTAGGATGCATGAGTCAGTACCATTCTAATCTTGGAAAAAAGCATTGGACGACCGTAAAATGTATCCTGAAGTAGTTAAGAAATACTCGGGACTCATTCTTCATTTATGGGAATGAAGACCTCCTTATGAAAGGGTATATAGATTTCAGCTTTCAGAGTGATATAGTAAATCATATCTGGTTATGAATCTACGCTTATTGGCGAGACTGTCAGTTGGAAAAGTTTTAAGCAAGAGACAATTGTTGATTCAACGATGGATGCCGAGTACATCGTCCTCAATGAGGCAGTTAAGAGGTGGTCTGGATGTGCAAATTTTTAAGTGAGCTCAGAGTGATTCCCTATACCGAGAATCCAACCGCATTGTTCTATGACAACAATGCTATAATATAGATTGCCAAGGAGCTCAGAGCACACAAAAAATCATGATGCATTCTTCGCAAGTTCCACCTCATCGGATAATTCGTTGAAAAGAAAGAGGTCGTGATACAGAGGGTGCATACCAAAGGAAACATAGCATGTCCATTCAATAAGGGTCTAATTTCATTAGCTCTGTAGAAAATGATCGAAGGGAGAGATTCCGTAATTGGCCCAAGTACAAGTGGAAGATTGATAAAGGTAGGGGTATGCTCTATGGACAATTCTATAGTTTATTACAAATTATTAACCCTGTAATCTATGGATATTCGTAAATGAAGGTATTTTCCTTCTATTATATATTTGTTACAATATGTTATAAATAATTAAATGTTTAATTAAAATATATCTAATAGAAAACCCATAATTGTGTGTTTGTGATAGTAATTATAAATAGTTGTTGTTGTGTGCATTTCCACCACCGAACCAACGAGCGCAGGGACACCACCGAACCAATGCTCCCTCCCTACATGCCGAACCAATGCCTCTCCCCCTACATGCCAAACCAGCTCCTCTCCCATCCCCTACCGAGCCAAACCTTGCTCTACTACATGCCGATCCAACCTTCTTCCCACGCCTAGCTGAACCAACCTCCACCTTCCACTACCGGACCAGGAACCAACGAAGCCACCGTCGGGCCAACCATACCAGACCAGACACGACCGGACCAATCCCCTTCACACACCACCGGTCCAAGACCACGCCGAACCAACCTCTTTTCCTCTACCACCGAATCAAGCTACGCTCCCACCACCGAGTCAACGCTTCCAAAAAATACCGAACCAAGCTCTGCCGAACCAGATGTGTCAGGCCAGATTGCTTCAGCCCAGGCCCACCAGCAGCTATATACCTCCAAGACCCCTGTCCCCAGCCTCATTCTATAAATAGAGGGGCAGGGGTACAACAATGGCAGACAAGTTTGAGAGCTCAAGCAAGGAAGGAACTTTCAAACAACTTTCTTATACTTGTACTTAAAGCTTTGTACTTGTAATCTGAAAGAAAAAGGATAATAACATATAAAGTGGACGTAGGCACATTCTGGCCGAACCACTATAAATCTGTGTGCCTTTTACAGTTTAGCCCCTGCTTTTTTCATATTTGCATAAGTAACCTAAAACCTTGAAAATAACATATAATCAACTAAATTATACGGATTGGAGGTGTTTGCCCATTTTTTGCACAAACATTTTTGGTGCTTTCACTGAGAACTTTGGAACTCGAAGCTTCAGCTTCCCTCATTCAACCTTCTTTCCCAATAGCACCCTTCATTGCCTAGGAAACATGACTTCCAGGCCGAGAAATGACCCCAACAAGGGAAAGAACGTTGCAACCAGCAGCACTCCAGATCCAGTGGATCCAGATCAAGAGAACCATCCCACTACGACAGCAGTGCCAAATGTAGATCAGGCAATTCCGACAGCCCCTGCCGCGGAACAACCGACAGCAATCACTAGGGCAGACCTAGACAGAGTTGTGGTTGAAGTGACTAACCGCTTCGCATCCCAGCAAGAAGCTTTGGTGAACCAACTCATGTCACGCTTGAGGGATGCCGAAGAATCCAACCGCAACACCGAATCATGGGGTGAGTCTCAATCTGGAGGATCAGAGACAGCAAAGGTATTCCCTCTTCGAAGAAGCTATCAACAGGAACAACAATGATAGGGGCCGTGCCCGGACTCAGTCTGAACTCCGATTCGAGGAAGCGCTTGGAACCGAACCCAATGGGGGAGGCACCAGGCGAGGGTCGGATGTAGCTGAGCCGGTCATGCCGTCTAATCATAGAAACCCCGCTGAACGGAGCCGAGCTAGAACCCAGCCCGAAGTTGACCCTATGGAAATGCTCGAAGCAGAAACCCACAGGGGAAGATCAAGGCAGGGGGCAACTGTAGCTGGTCCTAGCATGCATCCGAGCAGCCAAAGACAGCCACTGGATAACGTCAGAAGTGATAGGCTATACCATCCCTACAGGTCATCTGGACGAGATCGATCCCGCAGGGAAGAACCAAGCTCATTTTTGTCCGCTCCAAATTCTGATGAAAGAATGACACGATTATTCAGGGAATGCATCCGACGGGAGCAAAGAGATCGAGGGATAGGCGCTAGGGTAACCAGCCCTTTCACTCGCAACATCGAAACCGCCATCACACCTCGAGAATGGAAAATGCCGACGATGGAACCGTACAAGGGAACTTCCGACCCCGTTGTACACCTGCAAAGATACACACAACATATGCTCATGAGCGGGGCAACGGAAGGAGTATTATGCAAATGCTTTCCACTATTTTTAGCAGATCTAGCTACCTCCTGGTTCTGCCATCTACCCCAAGGATCCATCAGTTCATGGGAAATGTTGAAGGAAAAGTTCATTAGCCAGTTCCGCATTCATGTGGAATAACCCAAGGATGCTTATTCTCTATCCAATGTCAAACAGAAATCCGGAGAGACACTGCAACAATATCTAACCCGGTTCAACGCCGCAGCGGCCGCAGTCCAAGATGCCGATGAGAAATTCACCCTAATGGCCCTCTGTAGTGGTGTGCACCTAGATACCAAGTTTGCTAGAAGACTAACTAAAGAAAAACCAGCTACCTTGCCCGATTTCTTCCATGAAGCTGGGAAGCACATGAGACTCGAAGAGGCTGCCACTGAAAGGCAGACAGGACCACAGACTAAGACGGCTAATGGAAACGCCCCCGCCGCAGCGAAGGACATTCGGAGAAACGACTCCAGAGACAATACAGGGGGCAAGAAGGGAGAAAAGCGTTTGTACCGACGAGGACCGAGATTTGACGCTTACACTCCCTTGAATGAAACAGTCGAGAACATCTTCCTGGCCACTCAGGACGAACTTACAAACAAGCGCCCCCCGTACAAGAAAGAGTCGGATCGCGCAATCCAGTCCGGAAAATTCTTCCGTTTCCACGAGTCTCATGGGCACGATACCAATGAATGCCGCCATCTCTGAGACCTAATTGAAGATCACATCAGGAGAAAGAGATTAGAACGCTATGTGAAGGGACAGGACAAGACCCAGCTCCTGCCAAGGAAAACACAGGGCAGCTCCACTCAGAGACAGGCGGAGGAAATCGCAACACCAGCGGCTCCAGCCAAGAGAAGATAGTGGTCCATACAATATCAGGGGGGCCACACATCGCCGACAAGAGCTGGGAAGAAATGGAAAGATATGGAAACTCACTCAGAAGCGAGGGTGACTGCGTCAATTCTATTATGGAAGAACGCCACCCTAAGCGAAAGGAAAATAATGACATCACATTCATTGGGCGCGACCTAGAAGGAAGGCAGTATCCACACATGGACCCTATGGTCATCTCTGCCTGGTTCGGTCCAGCCAAAGTTTTTCGAATTTTAATAGACACTGGAAGTTCAGTAAATATCTTACTCAAGTATGCTTTCGACAAAATGAAGCTGTCAATGAAGGATGTATCCCCCTGCAACAAACCACTACACGGTTTCGCTGGAGAAGCAAAGATGCCCCTCGGACAATTGGATCTCTTTGTTGAATTGGAAAGTCATCCTCGCTCCGCCTTTCGGAAACAAACATTCGTGCTAATAGACAACCACTCGGCCTACAATGCCTTTCTAGGAAGACCAGCCTTGTCCGACTTCCAAATTGTCCTTGCCCCATGGTGCCTGAAGATGAAGTTCCCAACGGATAATGGAGTGGGAGAAGTAGAAGGGGATCAAGACGCCGCTCGGGACTGCTATGTAACCGAACTTCGCAATAATCGCAGGAGAAATAAAGGGAAAAATGCAGAGACTATTCTCTGCATGAAAAGCTTGGAAGCATAGCAACTAAAGAAAGCCCCTCCTCTTCGGTATACCAGTGATCCTTTCAATGAATTAGACCCCAGGGACAAAGAGGAGGAGGCCACCGCCGAGCCTGCAGAGGCTATGGAATTCGTATCTGTAGACAAACGCGACCCAAGTAAACTGCTGAGAGTCGGATCTCAGTTAAAAAGAGAATTAAAGAATCAACTCATTGATTTTCTTCGCCACAACATGGATGTATTTGCATGAACGCACGCTGATATGACTAGAATCTCCCCAGATATAGCATGCCACGCACTTAACATCGATCCTACCAAGGTACCGGTAAAGCAAAAGAAGAGAAGTATGGGGGCAGAACGATCAGCGGCCCTCGAGGAAGAAGTAAAGAACTTACTGGCCAATGACTTCATACGTGAAGCCATCTACCCGGAATGGATTGCCAACCCGGTACTGGTAAAGAAAGCTAATGGGAAGTGGCGAACATGCATCGATTTCTCCAACTTAAATGACGCTTGCCCGAAAGACTGCTTCCCACTCCCCCGAATCGACCAACTCGTGGACAGCACTGCCGGACACGAACTCTTATCCTTTATGGACGCATACTCAGGATATAACCAGATCCCTATGCATGCCCCCGATCAAGACCACACTAGCTTCATCACTGGCCAAGGATTGTACTGCTACAAGGTAATGCCATTTGGACTTAAAAACGCCGGAGCTACTTATCAGCGCCTCGTCAACAAGATGTTTGCAGAACTGATAGGACGAACTATGGAGGTCTATGTGGATGACATGCTGGTTAAATCAAGAAAAGCCAACGATCATGTAAGCCACCTGGACGAGATGTTCCAAGTACTCCGCCAATATGGAATGAAGCTGAATCCTCTAAAGTGCTCCTTCGGAGTGTCATCAGGAAAGTTCTTGGGATTCATCGTCCATGCCAGAGGGATCGAAGCAAACCCCGAACAAGTCCGAGCCTTGCAAGATATCAAAATACCATCCACTCGGAAAGAAATGCAAAGCCTAAACGGGAAGGTGGCCGCCCTAAGCAGATTCATCTCCAAAGCAACTGACAAGTGTGTCCCTTTCTTCGAAGCCCTAAAGAGAGACAAAGGAAAATTCGAGTGGACCGACGAATGTTCAGCGGCTTTCCTTAACCTAATCGAGCACCTCCAACGGCCACCAGTACTCTCGATTCTGAATAAAGGCGAAGAACTATACCTATATCTTGCTGTGTCATCCCATGCTCTAAGCGCCGCTCTGGTAAGAGAAGAAAATCGCACACAACGGCCAGTGTACTTCATAAGCAAAAGGTTCACGGGAGCAGAAGCCAGATATCCTAAACTTGAGAAGCTAGCGTACTGCTTACTAATCACGTCACGGAAACTGCGACACTACTTCCAGTCTCATTCCATCCGAGTTCTAACCGATCAACCACTAAGGCAAGTACTTCATCGTCCCGATACCTCTGGGCGGTTACTTAAATGGTGCATTGAATTGAGTCAATATGATATCACCTACCATCCCCGCACCGCCATCAAGGGACAAACTATGGCCGATTTCATTGCCGAATTCACCACCGGTGAAGGTAGGGAGCAATCCGAGGTGTCAGAAGACATCAAATGGAATCTCTTCGTAGATGGGGCGTCGAATGAACAAGGCTCCGGGGCAGGTGTCGTGATAATCACCCCCAGGGGAAAGAAGCTGCACTATGCCCTAAGATTGGAATTCGCTGCCACCAACAATGATGCCGAATATGAAGCAGTAATAGCCGGATTAGAGCTTGCCCTGGAGATCGGAGTCAGTTCCTTATGTCTTCAGAGTGATTCGCAACTCATCGTAAATCAAATACTAGGGGAGTTCCAGACTCGAGGAGAGCGGCTCACGGCATATCTGAAAAAGACCAAGCGGCTGCTCAATCAATTGGATCACTACTCGATCAAGCACATTCCTCGAGAAGAAAATCAAAAGGCCGACGAGCTGGCAAAGCAAGCTAGCATGGGAGATGGTACCACTTCTAGAGCGATAACCATCTCAAAACAGCTGGCACCAGTTTCAAGCGAGTAAATCTGATAGCTGCAACCGAAGAAGAAACATGGATGGCCCCTATCCGAGAATACTTACAAAACGACACCCTACCCGACGGGCGAAGTGAAATTAAGAAAATTCTAAGGAAAGCTTCCTGCTACACGATGCAAGAAGGCATCCTCTATCGGCGCGGCTTCTCTAACCCCTTATTGAGGTGCGTTGCTGGAAGAGAAGCCAAGGAAATTCTGTCCAATATCCATCAGGGAAGTTGTGGAGACCACACCGGAGGGCAGACTCTAGCAAAAAAGATACTCCGATATGGGTATTTCTGGCCCACTTTAAACAGAAATGCCTTAGACTTCGTCAGAAGATGCGACAGATGTCAGAAATTTGCTAAGATTCCTCGACTACCAACTAATGAAATTACTCAGATGACCAGCCCTTGGCCCTTCGCAATATGGGGAATTGACTTAATTGGCGAACTGCCGATGGATCGAGGCGGGGCCAGACATGCCATAGTGGCAGTTGACTATTTCACCAAATGGGTGGAAGCGGAGCCTCTGAATAAAATATCTTCAGCTAAAGTTATCAACTTCTTGATCAAAAACGTTCTGTGCAGGTACGGAGTTCCACTCAGAATCATATCAGACAACGGGCTTCAATTTGACAGCGAGGAGTTTGCCGACTGGTGCCAAGAGCACGGGACTCACAAGAGCTTCTCATCCGTGGCTTATCCCCAGGCAAATGGCCAAGTCGAAGCTGTCAACAAAATTCTCAAGACTCTAATCAAAAAGAAGCTTGAAAAGTCAAAAGGCGCTTGGGTGGACGAACTTCCTACAGCACTATGGGCCTACCGCACTTCTTTCAGAACATCGACAGGGCATACTCCGTTCTCTTTGGCATACGGATCAGAGGCCATGCTCCCAGTTGAAACTATTGTACCTTCCCATCGTAGGATCCACTACAACCACGAAGAAAACGAAGAAGTCCTCCACATGTCTTTGGATCTAATTGAGGAGAGAAGAAATGATGCAGCACTCAAAGCAGCAGCTCACAGACAAAAAGTGGCAGCACTATACAACTCCAAAGTCAAACATCGCAGCTTACAAGAAGGAGATCTTGTCCTCAAGAGAATCTTTCCGCGCCCCGGGGCACTGGACCACATCTGGGACGGACCATATGTAATTCATAAAGATCTCCACAACGGAGCTTATATTTTGTCAACAGTGGATGGAGAGGTGTTCCAGAGGGCATGGAACATCCGACACCTCCGTCGATACTTTTCTTAACTTGTACTGCCCATATGAAGTGAATTAACAAAGAGAATCAGTAGACGTAGGCATTTTCGTGCCGAACCACTTTAAAAAACTTGGCTCTTGTTAACTTGTTCCTTTATATCTTGGCTACTTGTTAAGCTTTATCCTTTGCTGTTGAACAAAATCCTTTGCAGATGACATTTCAATTCAGAGCTTCACGACACAACTCCACCTGGACAAAAGCTAACAGGTACGCTACGCTCCTATGCCCTCGCCAATGAGACACTTTGCTCCGGTATCCCTCTATCGCGAGTTAACTCGTTGTTTGCCTTGGCCCTTAAAGCCGACTGTAATAAGCCGAGTATAAGTCATCAAAAAAAGGCCGACTATAGCCGATGGCAGCTCATTACAGCGATTCGGCTCGCCGGCAACTGTGAACTGATCATAAGCCCCAACATAAGGTGTGGCCAGCCAGGGGCAGTTCACAGTTGACGATCGGCCCCCACGCTAGCCGGCCACAGTAAATCGAATAATACCCACGATTACAGGCCATAATGGCCCGGGTAGTTACTGTGCACGATCGGCTCCGATGTGTCTTAAGTGCGGCTGTGGTAAAAAAGTAAACTCCCCGTAGAGGCGTAAGATGGGTGACAAATGTCTCCAAGACCCACAGCTAGGGAAAGTGACTACAAAACCCGTTTGCCACGAACTTAAGCACATCGACGGCCTTCCGTGACTGGAAGTTTTACTTTTTCTACATTTCCATTCCATTTAAATACTTTTCTCCTATCCTGTATAACGAACTCTAAAGTACAGGGCACCAAATAGGAGGCACTCGCTCATGAGAATCTGAGCCTACATACTGAGTGGCAAGGTACTCAGCCGCATCCATGGTCAGTTGCACAAGACATTCAAAACTACCCCCTGCAGCTAAAACATGAAGGGCGGTACTCTCTTCTCTTGTACATAAACATGTAGCTATAACCTATTCCTAACATTGCAAAACATGGAATTATATTTCAAGCAAGAGCTCGGCACCAAACCCAATCAAACCACAAACATATGCATAATTATATTTCTTATATAACACATCAAAATGATGGCAGCATTCAAAATATAACAAAGTCAGCTCATGTTATAAAATTACATAGAGTCGTTCAATGACATAAATACAATATGAAAGTGCACTAATGTTTTTAACTAAGTATAAAGAGGAAAGTCAAGAAAACCGAAAACTATGCAGAAAGGTCAAGTCGTCAACTGCATCAGGGCTCCGCCTTCATCCTGCCTACCCTCTGGATCTACTTAACTGCAGGGTCGGAACTCCCAGCATGTTGACCAAAGGCCCCACCTGTCCAATTCAGGAAAAGAGTCCATTAAACCAACAATAAAACGATCACGTTATGAAAAGCTAAAAAGAGGAAGACTCACCAGCATCCGCTCCTTGGTCCTCATCCTCCAATTGCACACCAGCTTCCTCCGCGGCAAGCAGCCGCATCCCCTCCTTCACCGCTACCTTCTCCTCCTTTGAGAACTGACCAGTAACCACATCCATCATGAAAGCCGCTCCGTCTTCCTTATCTACATCAGCCTTGACCTCCTCCAAAGCCCGGAGATATATCCTAGCCATAACCCGGGGGTAGTCATCCATCCAGGATAGATTGCCCTACTTCCAAGTACGGAAGTACATATCCTGCAACATCTCATCCATCATCCCCTCATTCTCCTCAAACTCCCTCACCCGGGCCTCGGAGGACAGCAACTTAGCGGTGGCAACAACCCTCTCCGATCGATATCTCAAGCAGTCAGCCTGGAGAGACCTCCTCATTTCTTCCATCTCTTCCTTTAGCTTGGCCTGAGCAAGATCTGGGGCCTCAAGCCTCCCAGACAACTCTTCAATCTGCTCAAGATCCGCGTTCTGAACCTCATCCACCGTCGCAATGGCCATATCAATCCGCCCCTTGCAAGCAGCCTCCATTTTTCGCAATTCTGCCCTGTTGGCCTTTTCCAGATTCTCCTTCAACTGCCTGGAGGCTGCCTCGTGCTGAGAAATCTGGATGGCCTGATCGGCAAGCTGTTTGGCCTGATCAGCAACCACTAACCGCAACCGTATATTGGTACTCCCTATCTCCTCCCCGGCCTTGGCCAATAGGGCGTGATGTTCCATTAACTTCTTGACCTCCTCCGCGACCCGGTCGATGTTGGCCTTGGCTTCGTCCCCCATAGCAGCTATCCGAGTAGTGAGCAGATCCAGATCTAGGGACTTAGCCTCATCAAGAACCCGAACCATGGGATTGCGGGGGAGAAGATACTCGCCCGTGGCCTCGTCAAATAAAATATCCTGGGAGCTAGGGTCCAAATCCGGGTGGCCGGCAAAGGGATTGCGAGGCACGTCAGGACGTTTTATGCGGATAACAGTAGGATTCTCGGAAGGAAGCGGAGAGGGGACAAACTCCATGGTTTCCTCCGTGGTATCTCGGGAAGGCTGAGTAGGAAGCTGAGGACCAGGTGGTGAATCAAACAAGGAATGCCTCCTCTTCCTCTTTTGCATATCTTCCTCAATGACTCCAAGAAGAGGGCGATATCTAACTACATCCCCAGAACGGCTTGTTGGCGGCTTTGGTTTGGCAGAAGCTTTGAGTAGCTTATACTGTTCGAGGCGGTGCCGAATATCTGATGACTTGGTCGCCTTACCTGCTCCTGGAATAAAAACCAAGTGTTACGAACATACAATGATCCATAATTCAAGAAATATGTTAACTTAAAAAGAATGAGAAGGCATGTATGTTATACAAACCCTGCGGAGGAGTAGAATACTGCAATAAGTCCTGAATCTCAGTCCAGGACGGAAGCGAACCATAAAATATTCCTAAGTCCCTATCATAAATGGAGTCTGCAGAAGTCAAAAGTTCACCTTGAATCGCTGGAATGGCCTTAGCTGAAGAACTCTCAGAAAATGGATCGGCGCCAGCCCCAGTCTTGTCAACCCCCTTCGCCTTCTCAACCAAAGCCGATCCTTCCTCCGGCTCCCCAAAAGCTTGACGGAAAGCATCATCCGTCCACTCATGAATCTCTCCCGCTTGCCCGGAGGTTAAGGCACCGACGCCACTACCGCTCTGTCCATCTCCTCCTTCACCTTCACCCCTATCTTCCTCTAAATCTTCCTCTCCCAGAGCAAGGGGGCAAGTACTAGGAGAGGGACCGTCAGACTTCTTAAGTTTCTTACCTCCAACAATGGGAGGCTTCGTAAAAGGTTCCCTCTTGCCACTCTTCACCGTGGCCCCCTCCTTGGCTTTGGCAGCCCTCTCCTCAGCCGTGTCTCTCTGCTTAACCACGGACTGGTGTGGCAGGATCAAGTTATACTCCAGGAGAGTGGCATTCCTGATCACATAAGAAGCCGACCTATCCCTTCCCGAAATGACCTTTATTTCAGCAGCCATCCGAGCTAAGGAATCATTCTCCACGACCGCAAAGCCACCTGTCGCTAGCAAGAAATAAAAGCATATAAGAAGAAGCATTGTGATCGGGACAAGAAAAATATAAATGAAGTTCAACTTACAGCCGGAAGTGAAAAGGCAGAAAGAAACAGAGTCATCCCTAATGAAAAATCATTCCTTCTTGAACATACTGAACTTTGAGTACAAATCCAGAACAGGCTTGAAGGGCACGGCCGCTTCCAAACTGATATATGGAGACCCCTTCTTGTAGTCTCTCAAGTTGTACAGATATCGGATCTCCCGGTTGGAAGGGGGACGCCCATATTTCCTCTGAAAGATGACGAAAAGACTCACCAGAATGGCGTAGGAGCTAGGCTGAAGCTGGAATGGAGCCACCTTCAGATATGTGATAAAGCTAACTATCCAAGCGTTAAGAGGCGGGATAGCACCACACATGCAATGATATCTGCTGTAAGCAAAGTAGCCTTCGGGGGGGTCATACGGCATCACCCCGTCCCCCGGCAACCGCATAAGCGCTCTATCTATCCCGAAAGAACGAGATATAACATCAAGTTGCTCCTCCTTTAGGGAGCTAGGAAAGCAATCGGGAGGGGAGACCAGAAGTTCCTGGGGACCATACCCATCCACTAACGACCTCGGGGCAGGTCCATGTTGCGCCGGTCTTGGCTGGGCTGGGGGCACGGAGGAGGACTCTCCGTCGCCCTTAGACTTCCGTTTATCGGATCGGGTTTCCACTCTTTGAGACATTTGTCTACAAACATAAAAGCGAAAGACGTGTTGTTAGAACAAGAAGTGCAGAAATATAAACAAACAAGCGTATACAAGTCGAAAATTTCACTCATAACCCATGCATAAAAGTCCATTCGGTATTAAAAAAAGTTTTCATTCGGCAATACGAAGCAAAATCTCATTCGGCATTACCAATACACATGTTCATTCGGCAATTCAGGTGTATGGGTTCATTCGGCAGCTCACCTGGTTCGGCGGTTAGGAGAGCTACGGTACTCGTTCGATTCGGCTGTTTGGTACAGTTATGGTTGATTCGGCACTCGGTTGATTCGGCTATCACACTCGGTAGGAAATAACGAAGGCGTGACTCCCCTACTTATAGGCGAGCCCAAGATAACCGGGCCGGATGGTTCGGCTCTCGAAACCGAATGAAGTTATTACAACTACAGGAAAACAAAGCACGCCATGTGCATACACATGACCTACTTTAGGGGGCAAGTGTTGTGTGCATTTCCACCACCGAACCAGCGAGCGCAGGGACAACACCGAACCAATGCTCCCTCCCTACATGCCGAACCAATGCCTCTCCCCCTACATGCCGAACCAGCTGCTCTCCCATCCCCTACCGAGCCAAACCTTGCTCTACTACATGCCGATCCAACCTTCTTCCCACGCCTAGCCGAACCAACCTCCACCTTCCACTACCGGACCAGGAACCAACGAAGCCACCGCCGGACCAACCATACCGGACCAGACACGACCGGACCAATCCCCTTCACACACCACCGGTCCAAGACCACGTCGAACCAACCTCCTTTCCTCTACCACCGAATCAAGCTACGCTCCTACCACCGAGTCAACGCTTCCAACAAATACCGAACCAAGCTCTGCCGAACCAGATGTGTCAGGCCAGATTGCTTCAGCCCAGGCCCACCAGCAGCTATATACCTCCAAGACCCCTGTCCCCAGCCTCATTCTATAAATAGAGGGGCAGGGGTACAACAATGGCAGACAAGTTTGAGAGCTCAAGCAAGGAAGGAACTTTCAAACAACTTTCTTATACTTGTACTTAAAGCTTTGTACTTGTAATCTGAAAGAAAAAGGATAATAACATATAAAGTGGACGTAGGCACATTCTGGCCGAACCACTATAAATCTGTGTGTCTTTTACAGTTTAGCCCCTGCTTTTTTCATATTTTCATAAGTAACCTAAAACCTTGAAAATAACATATAATCAACTAAATTATACGGATTGGAGGTGTTTGCCCATTTTTTGCGCAAACAGTTGTGATCATCGGTATCGTATTACAATATATAATAAACACATCATTTTAAATATACATAGTAAAGATGCATCAAGACTGGATGTCAATACATCTGTTGAGACTAGAGTACGTAATGCTCTACAAATGTTGGGCAATGTATTACTCATAACTATTGGCTGCACCAAAGTGTACTTATAGTTATTGGATAACTATATAATGGCTCATTCGATAGTTTTCTTTAACATCCCAAATTTTATCAATTTAAATTTAGTAATTAATTTGAATTTCTGGAATTTAATTTGGAATTAATTTGAAATTTTTTCAAGACAAATAGAATTAGTATTGACTTATATGGATTTTAGTTCAAATTTGAATTTGAATTTGAACTTGAATTTAAAATTTAAATTAATGCCTTGGTAAATTAATTTGGATTTTAAAATAATATATAGATAATTTATTTAATGTATAATTGTTTTAAAACATTTTCTTTTAAAAATGGTATAAACATAGTAGAGAAAAATGTATTTTATAAAATAGGAAAAAAACAATTTAATAAATAAACATTTTCTCAGGCAAGAAAATTACAAGTGTTAATTAATAAGACATCTAATTTAACAAGTGTTTAATTATTAACAAATAGATATACAAGTGTAAATCATGAAGAAATAAAATTAACAAATGTCAAAAAAAAATTCTTTTATTTTAAAAATAGTAGAAATGGGTTATATAAATTATTACGTCTTCTCCCTCTCATTTCTTTTAACATTTGCAAACTATAAAGAAAACAAAACCTGTACGAACTCTAATATCTCAAACCAGAAAAAATGAAATTCATCAAAGAAAACATCAATAAACAAACTTGAATCTGAAGTTATAATTTATCTTAAACGAGAAATTAAGTAATTAGAGATCATCTCAAGTATAATTTCAACCCAACAATTAAACAAATTTCAACTCAGCTAGGATCAACTCAATAATCAAGTGGTTAAACAAAATCAACTTCCAGTTTCCATTTTTCAAAAGCAAAATCAACTTCCAGGAATTCAAAAGTCATCTGTTTCTTCTTCTAACAGGTGCGTAAACCTTCTAAAATCTTAGAATTCGATCTATTGTTTGAATCATGCTTGAAAATAGAAATTGTAAAATACTTACATGCATGCAAAGATGTGTATATGTATGTGCTAAGATAATTGTGCATGTCAGTACCCTTTGTTCCAGGTTACAGGAATTCAAAATCCTGTTCACAAATCAATTTCTATTCCTTTGATTCATTTCAGGCTATAGGATCTAAACAAAAGTTATTATTTTTAACATGATTCAAACCATAAAAATAGATTTAAGTAAATCAAATCAAAGCTTCTTTGGAAAATTTGGAAACACAGTCAAAATTCAAAATGTGTTAAATTTCAAATATCCTAAATTCTAGTTTCAGGTATACCATCTGAAATGTTATCAAGAATAACGATTTTTGAAAGTAAAATCAAGATTTTCAATGAAGATTTGACTGAGAAATTCTAAGTTGATCATAAAATGAGTTTTAAGACTTTTTTGGCGATCATGGCACTTGAGGTGGTCGGGGTTCTGCCTGAAGGTGGAGGAAGACTAGGGGATCTCGGCAAAAATATCACATAAATTTATAACCCATCATAGCATCGAGACAGCGATGACATAGTGTTTTAAGTATAATTTCGGTCGAGGTCGGAAATAAAAATACTGCGTCGCTTCTGGTAGATAGACTGCCATCGGACCTGGGGGAATCAAGGCGTTGGATGTCAGGGAAGCTTCGAGTGCATTGGTGTGACCTCTGATGGTCGAAGATGGGAGTTCGAGGCAATCTTTTGGTGATCGTAGTTTGTTCCAGATTTGGGTTGAACAATTTAAATTCGAGTTCGACAGTGTTTCATTGATCTGGGTGGTCAGGGGGCGTAAGTGGATGGTTGTTGACTTGTGGAAGGTGGTGAAGTCGACCGGAGTTCATCGGAGCTCCGGTGCACATGCATATACCTCTGGTATGTGTCAATGGGTTAATTTTGGGAACGAAGGGTTTTAACTCGAAGTTATCTTTGGGAAGCTCGTGTGCTGGCTCGAGTCCAAGCTCGAGTAAATTCATGTGTGTGCCGGGTTTAACACTTAAACAAAATTATAAGTTTGAAAAATAAAAGCATACAGGTTGGTTTTCGAAAAACTCAAAGCAAACAGGCAATGGTCTCGGGCAACACTCAAAGTTGATCTCGGGTATTATGTTTTCCAGATTTAAAATTTTAACAATCTAAGTTAAATTAATTTCTAAATCTATTTTTTTTAAAATAAAGATTGCTTGTTAAGTTGGAATGTATAGTTAAAGGTTATGAAAGTAAAATATTTTAAATTAATCAAGTTTAAGAAGTTTTAAACTTATATTTTTTTTAAAAAAATATTTTAAATAAATAATGTAAGTAAGTAAAATAAAATGATGTTTTAGTTTACCTTAATTTCTTAAATAAATTAATTTGTTAATAATGATTAATCATTAGGTTTATTAATTAAAGATTTTGAAATAATTAAATGATTAATTAAGATAAACGATTTATAATCACTTAATTAATTAAAGGTTAATTAAATATATAATTAAGGTTAATTAATTATTAATTTAAGTTAATTAATTTATAATTATAGATTAATTAATCAAGATAATTAATTAAGGAATAATTAATTAATGAAGGTAATTAAGGATTTAACTAATTAATAATTAACGATTTTATTAATTAATAATTAAGGATTAATCAATAAATAATTAAGGATTAATTAATTTAAAATTAAGAATAATTAATCATCAATTAAGGATAATTAATGAAAATAATTATGTGATTAATTAATTATAATCACACGATTAATTCATCTTAATTGTAAATGATTGATTATTATTGAGCGCTTTGTATTAAGCGATATCTCTGATATGTGATTGTGATACCAAGTGATATAAATTGCTTTGTGCTGAGCTGTGATATCTATGATTTGTTTATGTGTGGATGTGAAAACCCCTTAGCCCGTAAAACGGCAATTGAATTTCAGTGCGACAGGAAGTCAGATTCCAGTTGGATATCCGAAACCCACATCGAACCTTAATGGTGAATCTTTGTGAATGATATATCCACGTGTTTTAAAATTAAGCGCTCACTATTCGGTCTAGCCGAGAGAGGACTTTATGTCATATAACCCATTCCGAATAGTGATATGACGAAATGGATAGCATTTGAAGACGGTGGTGAAGACGGGATGTCTTCGAGAACGATAGGATAGCATGTCGAATGACTCTGCACTGAGTAGCTCCAGTATAGAGATCTTCATATGTGATGGGGAGTCCGATCGAGATTGCGGATTCCTAGATTGCAAGGGCTTCTTCCTTTATTGAACGAAGTGCCTTCGGTTCCGTTCGAACCCGGAACAGACTTGTATGACTGTATTTCTGACATTACACTTTGAGATATAAAGCTGATCTCTATCAAATACATTTCTGTTTGGTGGCAGAGAATTTATTCTCTTAGCTTAACGCCCTTCTTTGAGACGTACGAGCTCAGAGGTTATGTAGTTGATGGTTCAGTAATATACTCCCAATTTGGTAGTGTGGCATGCTGAGTGCTGCTGAGTGTTGCTGATCACAAGCAAGGCTTTTGTGTAAAGCGTAGCTTTGTGGACGAGACCTCGTCGGACCTCACACCCTGGAAATGATCGAAAGAGGAAAAATGCGGCAAGGTTATGAGGGTCGCGCCCTTTAGGTTATGTCCATTTCCTTCTGGAAAAAGGTGGTATCATGGTATGGAGCCCAGATGTTTAACCTATGTGGTTGCTGCAAATTTATTACTTTGTGGTTGTTACTTTGTGGTAGAGGGCCTTCGGATAAAGGTCGGTAACGACCAGGGGATGGCATATTCATGTAGTAGTTACCTAGTTACAGAGGTAACCCGACCTTGTGTTAGCAAAGAGCTGGATAAGTTCTCGGGACGTCCCTCCAGAGGCGTACCTATGTGGCATAGGAAGTTCCTTATCCTGACCATTTGTTGGAAATCCAATCACCAATACGCGCCCAGTACGGTTTTAGTTGTAGAACCTGCCATTTAACATGGTAGTTATAGTAGGCATACTATAATGGTACGTATCCTGGCTAAGATTAATATTATACTTTCAAAATGTTTTCACACTATGCACTAATAATAATATCAAAGAATTTTCTCGTATCAAGCACGTTTGACTATCATAAGGAGAAATCTCCTCCAATTATGCGATTGCGTTGTGTGTGTGCGAGGAGGCCTTATGGTAGTTTCAATTTCCAAAAGCATGAACGGATTTCTTGTATAAACTATTTTTTTGCACAAACAGCTGTTTTGATTACTCATACCGATCCCATGACTTACCCGAACTTTATTGTTCCCTTCCTAAACTCTGTGTGCCCATAACTTCCACACGGGCAGCCTAGAAGCAGGTAATCCGTGTTTTGGAGCTAGCCTAGATCTGGAAGTCTTTTGGTAGCTGTCGTCTTTTGGGAAGTTTTTGGCCTTGGAAACCTTTTGAAGTGTTTGGAATTTTAGAAGACCTTATCAAAGTCGAAGTATGTTGGAACTTTTTAAGACTCTTTTATTTCGTTGTGGTGTTACCATTTTGCTGTAGTATCATATGTGTAGCACTCTGATGTTGATGTTGTTCAAAGATTGTATAAAATGTTGTATCTGTGTTGTGAATAATGAAATCGCCTTATGTTTTCGCTGTTTATATTCATCTAATGTTGTTATAAGCTCCATCCGAACTGAAGTTCGACCTTGAATCTTCGACAGTCGAATACAAGTGAGGTATTTGATGTCGATTTTCGAACGTTGGATTTCGGGTCATGACATTTTCTTTGGTCGAACAGAAAATATTGATGTGACTAATTTATACAGTTCTCTCGGCTTGAGAATAATATTGATCTTCAATATGATAGCTTCACTTTGATTATAGTTAAATCATGGATGGCGTCTATTGAGTGACTATTGTTGGGTCGAGTGGAAGAATTGAAGCAAAACATTAATCAAGAGAGAATTCATCTCCTCGGCTATATGGAGTTAGTTTTACGGTCAACTGAAGTCAACTCATAGTCAAATTCTTTGGCCAAAGTAATTTGATTAATAATAATTGTTAATTTTGAAAGAAGGACTTTGCGTTTGGACTATAGAGTTGAACATGGGTGATATTGGAATTTTGACTATTACCAAATTACATAAGTCCAAAGTGATATAGCTTTGACGAAGAGAATTGGCGAAAATAATCGTCACTACTAGGTAGTGTTTAATAAAGTAAAATTTGATTTTACCAAAACCAAGGAAGTGATAAATTTGGACAAAAAGTCACACCACTTGCTTAGTGACGTGCGAACGTAAATATACAACTTGTTTGATATTAATCACTGATCGAATTTACACCTAAAGAGTCACACAACCAAAACATTGAATACTCCTTTTACGATTCGATTTAATTAATTTGCAGTTGTTATAAATTAATTAAATTAATTAATATTTACAAAATATTCTTTGATGTATAGAACAATGTTAAATAATGTATTTATAAATATGTTGATCGGTAGATATTGTGCGCGTTTAAATTTGAATTTAAATGCAATGAACATTGTTTGGATTTGAAATGTTTTGAGGTCTAAAATGGGACATGAACTAGCTGACCTTGATTGGTCTTGTAGTGACCGACCATTTGATGGCACGAAGTAGGGTTTTCTATTTTAAAAAGAAAAAGAAAGAGTAAGAGAGAAATAAGGATCATGATCCTCTTTTCACTCTTGAGCCTCTCCTTTTTATTTAGATCTTATCCCTCACTTATCATTACATTTTGCACTTCCCTTTGCTGCATTTTTTGGCTAGCAAATTTCCATTCCAACCTTAAAAATTCAAACATAAATTCACATCACATTCAACATTATTCGATGGCCAGTGGTAAGCAATTCGGGAGCCACTACCTTTTTGAATTGGAATCATTTTCAAGAAGATAGTCTCTTCGTTTCAACATGCACTAATTCACTTTGGAGATAAGGTAATTCTCCGATCTATAATAATGAATTAATGTACAATTAATTTCTAGATCATATACTATTTAGATAGGTAGATCATGAATCTTACATATCGGTATATCATACCACGATTGATGGTTGCAAGGTTATATGCATATATTAAAACAAAAATTACGTATACCATGATTATAATGCTCACGCAATAAAAAATTAATTAATTTTCAAAACTAAAAAAATCTATTATTTAAATGATTTTATTTTTATAAATCTTTAATTAAATTTTGACATCATGCAATCAATTTTTAAACGATGAATAATTTTATTTACGCTAAAGAAGTTTCATCAATTAAAAAATTTAATTTGTATATATAATATATATTGATATTAATACACTTAATTTAAAATTGATTTTACATAAGATATAAGTTCGTAGGGCTTAATGTATTATAATATGGTATAAAAGTTTTTTCAAAACATTGAAATATAAATTTTGTTTATGGAAGTAATTTTTAGTTTTTTAATTTTTTTCTATATTTTAAACGCAGATTTAATTATTTAAATAATTTCACATAAAGAATTAATATTTGTTAAGCTAAAAACATTATAAAAAAATTATATATATATATATATATAATTACATATGTATATACAGTTTTACATATATATATATATATATATATTTATGTATGTATTCGAATTTAAAAAAATTATATTCTATGGGCCAAGACTATTATTATTAAATAAATTATATATATATATATATATATATTTACAATTATTAACGCATTTGTATGTGCGTATGTATTTTTATGTCCAAATAAAATTACTCTCGGAGTTTATAGTATTTTAAAATAGAACTAAATTATTTTGTAAACTGTTAATTAACATAATTTCATATATATACAATACGATGGTGTTTGTGTATAAACATATGTTAATTTTGTAATTTATAAAATTCTTTGTATATAAATATTTTAAGGTTATATATATATACATATATAAATTATGTACTCCATACATAAGACTTAATGCATATAACCATACATTTGGATGATACATCTGTATACAAGAGGGGCTAACATGTCCATCGTGGTATAAATCCCAACATTTATATATGGGCATGCCAAACCTTACACGAGTTACTATGTTACACATACGTACGCACACATATATATGTATATGATACACATACATACATATAATACAATATTAATTACATAATATAAAAAATATTATATATTTAAATTAAATAATGATATTTAAAAGAAATTTAGAAATGTTCTAAATGAATTAGTCTTCGAAGGCCCAATAAAGATCCAAAATGGAATGAAATTCACCTATTTCTTCCGATCTGGGCTGGCTTAGATCCATATTCCAAAGCCAGCTTTCAACAACAATACATTTAGAATCAATGATTTTATGGATCGATACCGATCGATGGACTCAGCTTAATGTTCCTTCCTTTTCTTTTGCATTTCCTTATATTCGATCTATGAAGATCTTAAAGTTCATTCCTTAATAACTTTGAAGTCCATTATCATTAAATTGACGCTTGTGAAAAATCATAGAAAATTGTCACCCATAAAAGTACGCTTCTGTGAGTACGAAGCATGCTTTGTTTAGATACAGGCGATCAAACCTTGAACTAAACAGGCGCCTTATGTCTTCCAGACAGCATTTCCATTCCTCATAGTCATAAGCCACGTCTTTCTAATTACATAAACACCAGAGTTTCAGTCCAAAAGATTTATTTATTCCAGTGATAATTCCACCAATCCATAAGTAAATGATATACATAAACCTTCAAATTTCTTAAGCATAGTAGTAGACATAAGTTCAATTTCTTATAGATCATTTTGGTGAAGTCCTACTTCTATTCATTTTAGGATGCACCTTTAAACAATGATATTGTGCACGTTATTCCTCTTCTTCATCATTATGTCAATTAGACATGTAAAGCTTGGTCAATGGTCAATACTGTTGTAATGTCCATTGTTAACTGGAAGGTTTCAAATATCAAAATCATTTTGTTCAATTTGATAATATTATTGATTAATCAAATTGCTCCAACCAAAAACTTTGACTTTGAATTGACTTTTAATTACAATGACGCTAACATTTTATATTGGAGGAAAAGAAACCTCACTATAGTAGTTTTTCAGTTCATAAATCTTGACGCATACCCGACAATGGTTGTAACATTAACTAGTATCACATGAATAGCCATAAACAAAGTAAAGTCTTCAGTCATAAGATATGTGGTACTATCAAGTCAATTGAGTACTACAGATCATCATACTTATTGTAATATTTAACTTAGATATTATAGCTAATAGTAGACTCTCAGCAAGCCATTTTGTAAACATCTCAAATGACTACAAGTATGTAACTATCAAGCCCAATAATTATAATTGAGGCACTGTCCATCTTATGGATAACGTTACGTACACGGGTCTGCATGTATATTGATATTCCGTTCTTCTCGAAATATCAAATGGTTAGGAACACTTAAGGGTAACTAGTTACGTTTATTTATATGATTCAATACTCATAGTTATGAATGGACAATTTTGTAACTACGATCTATTAAACACTTTATAGTAAACATTGTAGGACTATTGTGAATGGATCTTAAGACTACTTTAACACCAATGGGTAATGAATAGTGTTTTATAACTTGTATGAAATTTTTCTATATTCCAAGATTTAACTTCAAAGGCATATAGCCAATCACAAATATATATTAATAGACAGTTACAGATATATACATATATATATATATGTAGTAAAAGTAAGATAGATGACAGCGAGAATTTTTATGCTAGTTTGGATTAACCATTCCTATGTCTAGTCCTGTACAGTGTATGTACAAATTTCTTTTCCAATGCCTACTTTAAATAGGTAGCACGCAAATCACAATATAGTCTTGATTTCAAGGCAATGAGATACACCCTCCTGATTTACGAGTTCAGGGTAGACTCGCTTAACTGAATCGAAAAACAAGATCACCGACCTGATTTGACCGGCCAGCAAGCACACTTACATGATTCGAACGGACAACTAGCATACTTATTTGATTCGAACGGGCAACAAGCACACCCAAGCAAATAATAGCATAGATTTGTTGATTCCAAATACAAACAGTTATACTTTGGATATAGACTATCTTATAGCCCATTTTGATAGCATTTTGATCTTTGAATTGATGGGAGAATACTTTCCAATCAGTGAGTAGATTGTACAGAATGAATGTAGTAAAGTAGAGACCAAATTTGAAGAGTATAGAAAGTGGATTTTGTGAAATATATAACGAGGATCTGGAGTAAGAAGAAAGTAGGGAGAGTAGTTAATTAAAATTCATTCTCCAGTCCCCTTTATATAGTGTTTGAAGTGATGTGTCTATTCACGAAGAGATGCAACCAAAAATCGCAACTATTTAAATTCAAAAGGCATCTCTTATTCTCTATACGTCAACATATTTAGGTAGGATATATCGGCATACCTTTATTAATTTTGAAAATCAATAATTATCTTAAAGTGTTTATACAGTTCTGATTACTTGTAAAACTTTTAAACATAGTTTTAAATAGTTTTAATATATATAACTCTTTATAAAATATTTGTAAAATTACACTTTAATAAACAAAAAATATATATAAAGTAAATAATTCGATAAAAGAGTATTCAAAAGACATATGGTTGCTATCCAAGGACTTTGACAAATTATTCTAATGTCTATTTCATATGATCTATAGTCTTAAAATCTTCGTGTATTTGTCTTCAAACTCACGAGTCTTCAAATATCTTGATCATCTCTGATTCTTGATCTTTGGTCTTTTTGCCAATTAGACTTCAAACTTGATTATCCTGCATTTGTCCAAATCTATATAATATCTTGAAAAATACTCTATACAATTAGGGAAAACATTAGTGATTGTATTTGTATGGTTGTTTTCATCAAAATCTATATCCATGGTACTAATAATCTCCACCTTTTTGATGATGACAATAATGTAAATTTATTTATAATAAAATATAATTTAACTCCCCTTAATTTGGTTAACTCCCCCTTAGTCTATGTATATATACTAATTTTATATTTTTCCCTAAATTTTTCATTAACAAAAATAAATTTTAGAAAATAAACTCGCCATAAATATGATGTATATACGTGATAATGTTGTATGTGCAAACAAAATCAATAATAACTAAATAATATTTGAAGGTCATAAATTGCAATTATTTTAACCATATATATATTCAAGACATATCATTCAAATAAAACAATATTATCTATCCAAGTCAAACATTAACATAACTTACATAAGTTTTAAATACAAATCAAATTATACAATCAAACTTAAATAAACCTATAATATCAAACCAAGCAACTAAATAATCCTAAAATCAATACAAACCCAAACCTTTTATTATTTTTTACAATTTTAATGTTTGATTTTACTATAGGAGATTTGTGGACAAAAAAATTTGGATAGTGAAGATAGAAATTTCCTTTCTTTTTTACCAAGTTGCCATGAGCATCATAATGGACCTCTTCTACACAACGAACTCCATATTCGTCTTCATCCTCATCAGTATCCTCTTTTTCATCTTCCTTTTCATCCTCTTGATTCAAAGGATTATGAACTCTAAGATTTACTTGAGAATCCTCCATGATAATGATTGAAATTGCTTCATTATCTAAAGCATTCCTTTGTAGATTCCTTAATATCCTCTCTTGCCTTTCTTAATCATTCTTGAAATGAAGTTGCGGGAATTTAATTTTAGTAAGCATGGTGATGATATGCTTTAGTTCTTCTACAATTTTTTTGAGTTTGAAGAATGTGAAGTTACGAAAAGGGCTAGGTTCTTCTATAGGGCATTTGGAATTGGGTAAATCCATTTTTGATTATTTTATATTTTGAGTTTTAAGAAAGAAGATGAAGAGAAAATGGGTTTGGTGTTGAGATTTGTTGGTTATATAATTGGATTTTAACTTTAAAAGGAGGTAAATACAAGTTTTTGAAAACTGCCAGGTATGTCGACATAGTCTTCTTAGATATATCGACATATACTGGGTATTTTTGCTTTTAGTTTTTTCCATATTCTTCAAAAAATAAAAATTATTTTAGATTTATGCAAAAGGCTATATTCTTAATTTCATATAAGAATTTTGTGCTAATGGTTTTGTTAAAATATCGGCTATTTGATTTTCGTTATTTGTAAATTCTAGTGTAATAAACTCTTTATTTATGTGATCTCTTAGGAAATGGTATCTTATATCTATATGCTTTGTTCTGGCATGATGTGTTGGAATTTTAGATAAATTTATTGCACCAGTATTATCACAATATATTGGTGATTTTTTTAAATTTAAAGTGAAATCTCTTAGTGTTTGTTGCATATATATAACCTATGAAGAGGCTAATGTTGCTGATATATAGTCTATCTCTGTTGTGGATAGAGATATAGAATTTTACTTCTTATCGAACCATGATACAAGTGAGTGTCCTAAAAAGTGATAGGTTCCACTCATAATTTTTCGGTCAGATTTGCATCCAGCATAATCAGCGTCACTATATGAAATTAAGTCAAATGAATCTTTTTTTAAATAGAATAGTCCATAGTCTCGTGCAATGTTAACATATCTTAAGATGTGTTTTATAGCTTTAAGATGTGTCTCCTTTGGTTGTGACTGATATCTTACACATAGACATACACTATGCATAATATCAGATCTACTAACTTTGATATAGAGTAAAAATCCTATCATACCTCTATACAGTTTTTGATCGATGTCTATAGAATTGTCTTCTTTAAAGTTTCTCACTAGTTGCCATGGGTGTTGGTTTACCGCTTGTGTTAGACATTTCAATTTTCTTTACTAATTCTTTAGCGTTTTTTTCTTGACTTATAAATATTCCATTGTTTAATTTTCTAATTTGTAAACCTAAAAAGAATGTTAATTCTCCCATGTGACTCATTTCAAATTCTTCAGTTATTATATCAGCAAGTTTTGACTCAAAAATAATGTCGTCTACATATATTTGTATAATTTTAATATCATTTTTTATGCTTTTTATATATAGCATAGTGTCTACTTTACCTAATTAATTTTTTTTGTATTAAGTATGCTTAAAGTCCTTCATACCGAGCTCTGGATGCTTATTTTAAACCATATAATGCCTTTTTTAATTTGTAAACATGATTATAGAATTTTTTTTATCTTCAAAAATGAGGGTTGTTCAACATATCAATCTTCTTTAATCAAACCATTTACAAATGCACTTTTGACATCCATTTGAAACAATTTAAAATTATTATGGTTTGCAAAAGCTAATAAAATTCTTATTGCTTATAATCTGGCTACAGGCGCAAAAGTTTAGTCAAAGTCTATTCCATCTTCTTGGCTATATCCTTATGCAACTAAATATGCTTTATTTCTTATGACTTATCCTTGTTCATTTAACTTATTCCATAAACCCACCTAGCTACAATTACATATTTATTTTCAAGATGTGAAACTAATTCCCAAACATCATCAGTGAACTTCAGTTCTTTTTGCATGGCGAGAATCCATGAACCATCTAATAATGCTTCATTTGGATTTTTAGGTTCGTTGGTTGAAATAAATGTTACATTACTCATTTTATATAGTTGATTTCTAGTTCTCATAGCTGATACTATACTTACTAGAATATTTATGGTCTTTCGAAAATTTCATTCTTTTATTTGGATTTGAATTATCATATTATTATTTTTGATATCGGTAGTTCATTATTTGTAGTTTCGTTGTTCTCATTCGAGTTAAGATTTTCTTCCTTATCATTACTGTATTGGTTACTTTGAAATTTTCATCAAACGAAACATGTAAAGCTTCTTCGATGGTGTTAGTTCTAGTATTAGAAACTTTATAGCCTTACTTCTATTTGAATAACCAATAAAAATACCTTTATCTGATTTAGCACCAAATTTATCTAGATTATCTTTTGTATTTAATAAAATATTTACTATCATAAAATAAAATACTTTAGAATTTTTATCAAAATATAATTTCTAAGTTGTTTTCTTAGTTAAATCTTATTAAAATTCTATTTAAAATATAACATGCTGTAGCAATTATTTCAACCCAAATATTTTTAGGTAAATTACTATAATTTAGCATGGTCCTAACACATTCTTGTATGGTTCCATTTTTACGTTCTACAACTCCATTTTGTTGAAGAGTTCTAGGAAAAGAAAAGTTATGTATAATTCCTTTCTTATTATAATTTTTTAAATTTTCATTTTCGAGTTCTCCCCAATGATCACTTCATATTGTCTTCATTTTAATTGACTTTTAGTTTTGAATTCCAATAGTGAAAATTTTAAACATTTCAAACGAATCACTTTTATGTCGAAGGAATATTATCCAATTATATCTTGAAAACTCATCTACTTTTAAAAAACATATCTATTACGATTTATTTATTGAACTTGTAATGGTCCAAAATGGTATAAGTGAAGTAGTTCTAAAGGATGTATAGTCGAAATCGTGTCTTTTGAATACATATACTCATTTTTGGAAGACCTCTAACAAGTTCAATCTAACTACTTTGGATAAATGTTTATAATTTAAATGATCAAACAGTTTATGCCAAATCTAAGGGTCACTAGATTCGGCCAAAAGATAGTGATTATTATTGGACACTTTCATAATCAAAATGTAAATGTTATGTTTCTTAACTCCTTCAAAAATAATTCTAGACTCATTATCCTAATGTGGAAAATGTATTTTTCAAACTTAATTTTGAAACTCTTATCACATAATTTATTAATACCAAGCAGATTATGCTTTAAGTTTCTTACAATAAAAACATAAAATAATAATAGGAGTACAGTACTGACATTTCCAATTTCGATGATATATCCTTTTAAGTTTTCTTCAAAGTTAATTGTTCCACCATCTTTGTAAATGACGTTCTATAAGATCTTTGGATTCCAGTCATGTGTCTTGAGCATCCACTATCTAGTATCCATTTGTCCTTCTTGATTTGTGATGTATGGTTATCAGGTGTCTCTTCGATATCTGTTCCTGTAAATCTACTTTATACACTTCCAAGTGATCAAGTAACATTTTAATATTATTTGTTCCTAATCTATTTTAGGGAATCATAAGGATTTTACGACTTTATTTTTCTTCAGAAATGTTAGAAAATGTTCTACTAGCGTTACTAGCTATCTATACTTTCAAAAATAAAATAACGAGTTTTTAAAATCCTAATGCTCTAATACCAAATGTGGAAAATGTCATAGTACCATAATGAATGGATCTTAAGGCTACTATAACGACCCAAAATTTTAGTCATTCGAAATTAGGATATTTAATTGATTTTAAATATTCAAAAGTAAATTTTATAAGTTTAATAACTTATATTTCAAATATAATGATTTATTTGATAATTAAATTATTTAATTTAATATTTGAAATTGTTAAGTAATTGAAAAATGAAGTTAATGTGAATGAAAAAGATTTATAAAGTTGATTTAAATTCTATTTAAATTAGAATGAAGTTGGTAAACTTTTAATTTTGATTTAGAAGTGAATAAATAGAAGTTGGAAATTTCTAGTTTTAATTAACGTGTAAAAATAGTCATTTTTGACACTATCTTGGATTTCGACGAAACTAGTTTCATTGGATCCGTAATGGTGAATTATTATAGAATTTCAAATTTCATGAAAATCGGATTTATCTTTTGACCGTGCGAGCTTAAAACGATTAGAAATTAACTTAAAGTATATTTTAATTAAAATAATTCGGTTTTGAAACTCTATCTTCTGCGTATGATGGAATTGGCCTTCGATATATATCCCATTGTGTTAAGAATAGGATTATAACATTCGAAACGCTAGGCGGTATGCTTCGTTTGGAGCTCGGAAATATTTTGGATAAATGGTGTTTTATAAATGGCTGTATAAGGACCCTAAGCTAATTTCATTTTCCCAAAACCCTATCCTCTCTCTTCTCGGCCACCACTTTCATTTTCAATGGCCATAAACGTGCTGACTTCCTCCTCTAATTTCTTCCAATCCATCCACAATTAGCAAAAACATCCACCTAGGGAAATGATTAGATAATCGAGCTCTACTAATCCAATGGCTATAATCGTCATTGGTGAACCATATCGGCCAGGATCTAGAGAGGAAGGTGATGTGTTTGAACATGTTTTTTATGGCAAGGAGGATCTCGAGTGGGGCCGGCCTCCTGTCGTAGGTGGAGGAAGGGGAGGCACAACTTCTGGTGGTGGTGGATCATCGTCTCGATCGACGTGGAGGAGTGGATGGTCAAAGAGAGTTGAACGACGAATGGGTTCGGGATGGGTAGTTCAAATTTCGTGAAGGAGATGTTATAGGGGATTAGCAGATAGGATTATTATAAATCAAGGTAATTAAAATTTTAAGATGCGTTATCAATTATATCATAACTCGTGTAATTTATAAAATGCATAACTCCTTCATACGAGGTCGGCACGAAACAAGCGGCGTTGGATTCGTATTGTCGAGCACTGCATTATAAAGCAAGTTTGGATGGATTTGGAGCTATTCAAAATTTTGGTTAAAATTAACCGCTCATTTAATTTAATCCAAATAAACACTGCAACGACGAATGCAACCAAAGTGAATAAAACTCACCTCTTTGGCTTGCTTATATTTTTATATAAGTAAGAATAAATTTATTTTTGATGATTGATTCTTAGTTGGATAGTATATGATATATTGTATATATATTAGTTAGTTTGGATATATTCTACCCTATTAGAGATAATGACATCCTATACGTTCCCGCGAATTACCGGATGACCCTTTGTACGCGCATCTGCCTCGAAGCAGACATTGCACATATTCTCATATGCATATTTGTTGTAGGTTACAGGTTGGAGGGATCCAACTAGATTCCTCACCATTGTTGATTTATTTTCATATATATGATGATATATGATGTTATTTATGCCACGATGATGTTTTGATGTGATTTGACTTATTTAGTGCCATGGTAGCACTCAGCCTTGTTTACTAGTATTTTGGAAATATGGAAATTGATGATTTTGACTTGAAAAGGTTTCCAAAGTGATTTTAGAAGTAAATTTTGTTTTAATGATTTTTAATTTATTTTAAAAAGAAAGGAATTTGTTTTTAAACAAAAAAGTAATGATTTTTTTATGTTTGAAAATATAGTTTTGAGAAATATTTTGAAAATGGATTTTCGAATAAGTTTATATAAGAGATTTATAAAGGTGATAACTAAATAAGTTGATTTATAATGGAAATTTATAAATGTTTAGCAAATGGACTTGAAGTTATTTTGTAAGTGGATTTTAAGTTATTAGTAAATGGTTTTGGAGTTGTTTTATAAATGAATTTGATTTATAAAGAAATGTATTTATAGTGGATTATGATAGTAAAGTTGATTGATAAAAGAATGGATTTATAAATAGAATTTTGGAAATAAAGGAATTTTACAAAATAGAAGTTTATAAAATTTGAAGGATATTTATAAAAATGATTTAATAAATATGGAGATATTTTATATTGGTATTTAAATATGGTTTTTTATTTAAAGGAGTTTTGGAAGTAATGTTTTTGGATGAAGTAAAGGTTTTAGAAAGAATGGTTTTAAAGGGAGATTTAATGGTTTGAAGATGTTTTAAAATGCGATATGGAATGGAAACATAGATTTCAACATTTACTATTGTAACGGACGTTTTCGGGGAAGTACGGATGGCATGGACTATAAAAATGTTGTTATAGTAATTGATTTTCCGAAAGGAAATATTTTATATAGTATATATGATTTATATATCTATTAATTACTGAATCCCTATACTAGTGTTTTGGGTTATCGTAACGATGTTTTACGCAACATTCATTTTGACCAAATGCGTATTTTGAAAAATATAAAGCATTCCTAAAATGATTTGTAAATATGCTTATACCATTAATATAAGTATATGAAAATATTTTCTACGTAATGAGATGAATGATTTCTGAATATGCTTATGTCATTGATATATATGTTATGAAGATATTTTCTAAGTGTTGGACGTGGAGTGATTTGTGAATATGCTTATAATGTAGATATAAGTATATGGAAATGTTTTCCAATATAGTAAGTTTTGAAATAGTTTTGAGGATGTATCCTTTAAAAAATAATTTGAAGTAGATTTTTGGAAAGTGATTTAATTAGAAGGGCCTTGTGATTGCTTATGGCGCTGGATATATTGTTTGTTGAGTGATAGTTAAGTAACCGACTATCAAATAAATATTGGCTTATTTATCATTGTTGGTCTGGAGAGATCGGTGTCGGATTTATCCGAGAACCACTTTGGACCAACGTATATGCGTTCGATGTGGAGGTTTGGAAGATATTGATATTTGGGATTTTCATAGTGAAGGACTACTTGCTATATTTTTGGGATAAAAACCCAACATACATATAGTAGTAGTAGTCTCTTCATTATGAAATATCTGATGCAAGGACTATTCGATACTAATCTTAGGGTAATTCCCGACATGAAGTGGTAGGAGTGTGCCTTCAGTTTTCCTGTTCATGGGCGACTTGTATGGACGAGTTATTGACCTTGCATTCTAAATCACAATGAGTGGTCTCTATATAATGTATATCAGTTATGGCGGAGAAGATATCTTCTCTTAGGTTAACACCCTTTTTCGAGACATTCGAGCTCAGGAAGTTATACATTTGTAGAAATCAGTCATGTGACTATGGAATAGCAATGGTGCATTCAAAGAGGAAAGATGATGTGCTATGTGAAATGTTATCATTAACTTAGGCCTTACATCTGAAAATGACCGTAACAGGGTAGATGCGGCAAGGCTATGTGGTTCTCAACCATTACGGTATGGGTATCTCCTTCTAGATATATTTCTTCTCGCTATGATGTTCGGGATGTAAATTACTATGGATATATGCTATGAGGGCCCTTGGATAGATCCGTAACGACCAGGCTGATGACATATTATGCACTATTTAGGAAGAGGTTGGTCAGTCTTGTGTTGGTAGAGGACCATTTATTAGACCTCCGTACATTCCTCTAGAGATGTACTGCCGGAAGGCAATCCCTTCACAAGGTCGTTTGTATGGAAATCCATTATCCACTACATGCCTGCCATTTTGTTTGTAGAACCTGCATTTGTGGCTAGTATTGCTAGAATTTAATAATGTAACAATTTTGGCTATAATTAATATTATTTGTATACTAGACATTAGTAATAATATAACGTGATTTGATATGAAATGTTTTGGTTATCGTAAGGTAAAAACCCATTCGTATTTATGTGTGGGTGTGTCTTACAAGATACATTCTTTTGATAAAAGAACGCTTTTACGATTTTAAAATAAATTCAGTTGAGATTGTTTTCTCACGCTGGTGTACTAGACTGATCCGGGCGTTCTTCCCTTTCAATGCTTGGGTCAGATCGAGGATATTTATAGATGTAGATTTCGATGCCTTGGAGCTTCAACAGGAGAGATGGAAGTTTTCTAGTCATAGTCCACATATATGTTTATTTTGCCACTGCTTTGTTGTTTAAATTATCAGCAATTGTAAGCACAAGTCATTATATTTGCCTAGGCTGATGATCTTGACTTGATTGTTGTACTCTGATTGATGTATGTATATAATACTATAGTTTATGTCTTGTAAAGATCATTGATATGATATTATATGTTTTTCCGCTGTGATTGTGAGATTATGTAATTGTTTTAGTTGATTATGTTTTACCTTCTTTCTTCTTCTTCCTTTCTCTCCCTTTTTCTCTTCACTTTTCTTTCTCTCTTCTCTCTTCTTCTCTCTTCTTTCTTTTTATCTTAGGATAATTCGTATTTCCCTTCGATTTGGGGCTGGACTTGTGTGGTTATTTTTAGTTCTACAAGGGATCGGATTTGCTTGCCTGCATGATAGATGGTTCTCACTTCTTATTAGGTAGCGAACGGATGACTCTTACTCCTACATGTACTTAGATGGAAAAGGGTTGGTCTTCCAATTAGGCTTACAGTCGAGAGACTGGCCGTAAAAGGAAATCACGAGGCACTAGTGTGAGCTACAGTTGAGTTTATCCACTATCAATAGTTGCAAAGCCTAGATCGTCACATCTGGTATCAAAGCATAGGATTTTTCTTACACCTAGGCTTTGATGGGTACTCACTATAGATAGGGTCAGAAATGCCCTAAATTCAGTTTGAGCGTATTATATATATAAGCGTGCACTTGTTAGTGATTATAAAGATGTTTTTTATTGTGTTTACTTACCCATTGAGTTGTTTATGAATTCTGGTCAGCGCATGAGACGCCGTGTGACCGATAGGGGTTTCTAAACACTTAAACGAGACAAGTCCACATAATATTGTTTTAAAATGAGGTAAATGAAATAATTTTACCTAAATTATATTTTATATACGAGGGAATAATTTTTCAGGAATTACTATAGTTATATATGGATGTTGGGTTGTTAGTGGATGGTAATACTTGATTGTTAGCATTCATTGCTTGTGAACTAATAAAAGTAGTTATTACTATAAATATAAACAACATAAGAAATAATAAATTAATTTATGTAACCAAAGTAAAATAAGTATATATTATACGTAAATATAGAATTTATAAATGTGATTTATGAATAGAAAAGGATATTTAAAAAAGTAATAAATAACACTAATTCACTTTAGTCGCTGGGAAATAATTTGGGTGATGATTGCAGCATCATCGATATTCATTTTCAAATCTCTAAGTGATGAACTTCTACCATTAATAATTTTCTATTGAAGTTTTTTTTGATAAAACAAGTTTTGATTTTATAAAATTTCCACGTGTGATTTGATAAACATATGAAATAAGATTTTGAATTTATAAATTTGGGAATAGTATAGGTAATAAGTTTACAATCTATGAATTTGCATTGAATAAGTGAATTCAAATTTTAAAATGGTTGGATAATTTGTTAAGCAAACAAAAATGAAATTGGAATTTGAGATATATGAAATAACAAAAGAATTAACTTGTGCAAAGTTAAATAAATGAAGTTTGACTTAAGAAAATTTAAATAAAAGTGAATTGAATTCGAATTGAAATGAACTAGATAAAATAGTGAAATGAAATTGTAAGTAAATAAGTTGTATAACTTATGGATTTGAATAATGTTAAGCTATAAACAAATGTATAATTTGTTGAATGAGAATAGTAAGAAGAAAAGAAATCTAATGAATTTGAATTATAAATAATCAAACCTAACTTAAAGTTATGTAAAGTGGGATGAAAGAAAGTTGAATTTGTAATGAAATTAATGAAACGGGTTAAATGATATTAGAATATGAATTTTGAAATGATCATGAACATAAGTTATAAATGCAATTCAACCTCGAGTGAAGTGAATATGCTATAGAATGTTGTTTGATAGAAAATGAATGTGAATGTTAAGAAAAGTAAAATTGGTAATGGAACTAAGAAATGGAAGTTTACTTAAGTGTAAAGTGAAAAAAAACATAAGAAGTGTTGAATAAAATGTTTATAAACTTAAGTAAATAATTTATGGAATGATTTATTAAGTGTTGTTAATATTAAAGAAGATATACTAAGCAAATTGATTATGGAATGAAATACTGTTAAATATGAATTGAATTTGAAGTGAAGATTAATAAGTGAATGTTAATGAACTGAATGTAAGTGGAATTAATATGGATAATTGAATTTGATTTTAAAGTGAATGCAGATTAAATTAATGTAAAGAAATTGAATGTAAATTAAAGGATTGGGAATAAGAATGAGAAATAATAAGACACCAATTGGAATTAATACATAAGTTATACATATATTGTTTCATTTGCACAACTGTTTGATCTAGATTCGAATATACGATTTCAAGGTGATTTACACAGATCCATGTTAGGATTTTTCACTCGATTTCTTGACGACGAACCCTAGATGTGGATTTCTGATTGATTTTGATATTCTTTATTATAGTATATGGCTATGCAAGAAGGATGAATGTTTTTTGATCAAGGAACCAGATCTGAGTCTACACAAGAGTGGTCCTGTGGACGATACTAGTTCAGAAGTGAAATTGTATAATCGGATGAGTGATTAGGTATGATTTTGCATACGGATGATATATGTACATCGTATGCGTGTTTAATATATCAAATGCTAACATTAGAAAATGTATATTGATATGGATTATGAATTGATTGGATGGATATTAATTGTTTGATGGTTGCATTTGTTGCTTTTGTTGCATTTGCTATATTTGCATATAATTATTTTATTGGTATGTTATATACTGATACTTCATTCTATATATATGATTCTCATTAGTTGTTGAGTGATTAATAGGTGCGGATTGCGTATACTTTGCATTTGAGCTCGTTTTTGTGCTATATTAATTGTATATGCTCGCTAATATAATAAAAGGTACATATCTCACATTACATATTGTACTTTTATTTTTTTCCCTATGTGATGCCTCATCCTTGAAGATGAGATGTATAATTGTGATATATATATATTATGATTTTACTATGATTGAACCGCACAAAGGAGACGTTGGTGAAATTTTTCGTAGATTTAAGGCATTGGAAATTTTTTTGAGAATTTTGGAAAATTTTTGCTAACTGAAATTTTGATTTTGGAGTTATTAGTTGGGATGAATGAATGAATGATAATAGTTGATTTTTAGAAGATTATTAGTTAATAACTATAATTGAATTTGATAACTTAGAAAAGTTTTTATAAGAAGTTTAACTAATGGATTTCGAAAAAGTCAAAAGGTTTAAATGATTTTGGTAATCTAGTTTGTATGAATTATTTTTGAGAAGTTAATGGGATTTTGTGGCTTCTTCTTACTTGGTAATTTTGGGGACGATATTCTTTTTAAGGAGGGGAGAATATAATGATCTCGAATTTCAATCATTCGAAGTTGAGATATTTAATTGACTTTAAATATTCAAAAGTAAATTTTATAAGTTGAATAGCTTATATTTCAAATATAATGATTTACTTGATAATTAAATTGTTTAATTTAATATTTGAAATTGTTAGATAATTGAAAAGAGAATTTAATGTGACTGAATATGATTTATATAGTTGATTTAAATTCTATTTAAATTAAAATAAAGTTGGTAAACTTTTAATTTTGATTTAAAAATGAATAAATAGAAATTGAAAATTTCTAGTTTTAATTAACGTGTAAAAAAAATCATTTTTGACATTGTCTCATATTTCGATGAAACCAATTTCGTTGGAACCGTAATTGTGAGTTATTATAAGATTTTAATTTTTTGGCAATCAGAGTTATCGTTTGACAGTACGAGCTTGAAATGCATACAAATTAATTAAAGAAATTTTAATTAAAATAATTATGTTTTGAAATTCTATCTTCTATATATGCTGGAATTAGCCTCTAATAATATTGCATTGTGTTCGAAATAGGGGTAAAACATTAGGAATGTCAGGTGGCACGCTTTATTTGGAGTTTGAAAATATTTCGGGTGAATAGTGTTTTTTAAATGGCTATATAGGGACCCTAAACTAATTTCATCTTCCCCAAAAACCTAGCCTCTCTCTTCTCAGCCTCTTTCATTTTCAATGGCACAATTGCACCGACTTCCTCCTCAAATTTCTTCAAATCCAGTCACAATTAGCAAAAATTTCCAACTAGAGAATTGAAGAGCAAGTCAACCTTTGCAAATCCAACGGCTATGATCATTGTTGGTGAACCGTATCGGGACAGGATCTGGAGAGGAAGGCGCTGCATTCAAACACATTTTCATGGTCAAGGCAGTTCACACTAGTGATGCCTTGTTTGTGCACTTTGATGGTCCATGTTTCTTTTGCTGTTGCTTTTGTTGGTCTGTGTTGCTTTTGCTGGTCCGATTGCTTTTGCTGGTTTCTTGTATTGATGTCTTGGTTCATCCATACATGCTAATGGTTTGTGAGTTGTTTGTATATACTTGTTTACACTTGTATATACTTGAGCTTGAACTAATTCAGTTCTGACCCATTTTGAAACCATGCTATTGAGTTGCCTTTCTACTCACTATGTACATATATACATTTAATACTTATGTGTATATATGTATATTAGTGTGCTTGATTATAGTTTGTATATTTGACTTAGAAAATTTCAATCTTTTCTCTTGATCTACAAAATTCTTAAATTATTTTGAGATATATGTGTATATATGTGCATATATGTAAATATATGAACTTTATTTGACGGTTCATGTGTACACTTGAGTTCCACTTGAATTACCATGTCTGAGTTCATGTGTACACTTGAGTTTATGTCCGAGTTAGTGTACACTTAAGTTCACGTGTACACTTGTTCCTACCTTGTACTTGTTGTGTTCTTTTGACGGTTTGAACTTCCATGTATATACATACATACACATGTATGTATATATGGGTGAATGTTTGTATATGGGTGAATGTTTTGTGGCGCTGCCTTGTTTTAATTTCTGGCACTTGCTTATTTTTATATTTGACAAGCTAATGCGCTACGTTGTCAAGGCAGTGCACACTAGTGATGCCTTGTTTGTACACTTTGATAATCCAGGTTGCTTTTGCTGTGATGGTCCATGTTGCTTTTGTTGTTGCTTTTTCTGGTCCATATTGCTATTGCTGGTCCAGTTGCTTTTGCTGGTTTCTTGTTATGCTGTCTTGGTTCACCCGTACATGCTGTTGGTTTGTGAGTTGTTTGTATATACTTATATACACTTGTATGTACTTGAGCTTGAACCAATTTGAGTATTAGTTGCTTTTGCTGGTCCAGTTCTGTATACTTAAGCTTGAACCAATTTGAGTGTTTGTTGCTTTTGCTGGTCCAGTTCTGTATACACTTGCATACACTTGAACTTGTATATTACACCGGCTCATGTTGTACTTGAACTTGTATACTTATCTAGTTCTGTATATACTTGAACTTGTATTACACTGGTCCATGTTGCTTTTGCTTGTCTAGTTCCGAACCATTTTGAGTTTTTGAACCACTTTATGTGCATTTGCACTTGTTGTTTTGCCTAAGCTTGTTTATGTGCAGTAGCTTGAATTCAGTTCTAAACCATTTTGAGTTTTTGAATCATTTTATGTGCATTTGCAATTGCTTTTTTCCTGATTTTGTTTACGTGCACTATCTTGCATTCTATTTTGAACCATATTGAGTTTCTGAACCATTTTATATGCATTTGCACTTGTTGTTTTGCCCGAGCTTGTTTATGTGCACTATCTTGAATAATTGCCTAGTTGTCTTGTTTGCTTTTCCTAGATGTGCAAATGTACATTTTCATGTATATACATACATATGCATGCGTGTATGTGTGTGAATGTTTGCTAATTCGATTACTATGTGTGTGTGCACTGTTGGTTGGATCCTTTGCGACTGGTTTGTGCTTATACTTTTATATGTGCCTGGTTTATTTTGATTATTTTGCTGCTTGGTTTAAAATAGTGTTGAGATACTTTTGATTGTTTCGCTACTTGGTTTGTACTTGTATATATATGCACCAAAGTTAAGCCCGAGGTGGCTTTGGCTTGACTTTATGCACATTTGCACTATGTTGAGCCTTCGGCTTGACCTTTGCAATAGTCCGTGAGATTTAATCGATGCCTGGCCTTGTGATATTAATAATGAGACACTATGCATATCAGAAGTTGTCCATGTGCAGATATATTTGTCCCTGTCTAAAACATGAAGACAAAATAACCCATAAACTGAGGTAATATTAATACTCAAATTCAATTTTATTTTAGCAATATAAGATTGTTTCCTTTTCCATTTTACTACATTGGTTATTTGTCAACTATAGGAGATGGCTGGATATACGCTGGAGCAAGAAAATCAAGGTCAACATAAAAAACATACTCGAGTAAATTTGAGTAAAATACGTTATATATGAAAGTGTAGAGAGCTGTAGTATACATAAGAGTGATAGTGAAAGTTGAATTGTATTTGAAAATGTAAGTAGAGTGATAGTGAAAGTTATATTTTATTTGAAATAAAATAATTGTTTAAATAAAATTGCAATTCATTTATTTCATTCTACAAATATTTATTTCATTATGTGAACAATTATTCATATCAGCCAATATTTATATGTTGTCTAATAGGAAATTCTAGAAATGATACTATAACATCAAACAACATATGGTTTTTTATGTTAGTGCATATTAGATGACGGGGCATATCTGTGGTTTGATGTGCAATGAGATGGCATGGGATTAAATGATAGATAGATATGCAATAAGAAAATGGAGCATATCTTTTGTTGGATGCATTTTTTCCCATGGTAGGAATTCGGAATGCGTCGACATACCCAATTACTAGGCCAATTATTGAACTTATAATTTGTAGTATAATGTAAATGAGACAAAAGAAAACAAAGTTTGTAATTGTAGTAGTAAAGGATAGATGTATTTTATCTTAATTTGGACCCAATCATACTCAGTCTCATAGCTTTTTTAAGAATTTCCTCCATACAATCTTCCTACTCAACCTTGAGGAACAAGTATCTACTACCATGTGATACATAGAATTTCTCCTTGGCAAACATCATTATAAGTATTTTTGACAAGATCAAATCTTAAATGCTTATTTGTTTAATTCAAGTACATAGATACTGTACCCACAAAAGGATACAAGAGTGTGCATGAGAAGGGTTTAGGAATTAAAAGATAAAGAATATAAATATGAAAAATGATTTATGATCTTTTTGATTGCTCTTGAATGAAGGAGAATGCTAAGATTTTAGAGACTGAATAAGAGCAATATAGGTAATGATAATTGAGCAAACGATTTGGAGTAATTGTAACATATTTGTAGAGTTAAAATATTTCCATGATAAGTCATGCAAAGATCCAAAAATTTGGAGTTCAAGAAGGAGAAGGCGCAATACTGTTTCTGGGATGGCATAATTTCATAAGCCACCAGTCGACCAATGGGATTGGGATTATTCGACTGATCCATGTGGAAATTGACTGTTTAGGCTGTTGCTTGAACCTCAAAATTATATTTAAAGCCCAATTAAAAAGAATTATAAATGACCAAATTTTTTTAAAGATATGAAATGATTTATTGATGATTTTTTACCCATAAAATAAAATAAATATCTTCACTTTTTACCTTGTTTTTCATTGTGCATGTTGATAGATATCTCCTTGTATTTTTAACTTCCATGCTTCATGTTTGGATGTGTAAATATTTATATCTAATAATTTCTTTGGTCTTTATAAATAGTTGTAATAATACGTTGTTGAGAAATAATATTTGGGATTTTATAATAAAGATTAAATTAATTAAAAGGGTTCTAAATAATAAAACTTTTATAAATAGAAGTAATTTGTAAATATATTGGTAAAATTTTCTTGTAAAGTGAGAAAATATATTAGTTGGATAACATTTGATTTTGTAAATATTCTAGCTTTTTTTAGAAAGTCAAATATTTAAAGAATGGTAGTTTAAAATTTTAATTTCAAAAAAGATGAATTTTTACTTAACTTATACAAGGGATTTGGAAATTATTTGTAAATAGGCCTAAAAGAGTAATTAAGAGAATATTAAATTAAATGAGGTAAATTGAGGAAAATTGTTTTTATAAAATATATATAGTGATTGAATACTAGTTGATAGAATTGTTTCTAAAATGAAAAAAATGAATAGATGAGAATAGTGATTTTAATGAAGCCCATTTAGCCCATATTATAGTAAGTAAGAAAAATTCAGTTATTTCTCCCCTTCACTTCTCTTGAGTACTCTAGAATTTTCCATTTTCACTTTAAATATTTCATTTGGTATAACATATTCGTCGTCCTATAACTTATTACAACTTCACAGCAAAAAAATTAAAAAACCGGCCACTCCTAAAATTCACAGTAAATAAAATAAAATTTCCAAAATTCCTCAAATTAAAATATAAGCTTCTAAACACAATGACCTACCACTAGGAGCAAGAAAGTTAGAGTTTTGATATTCATAAAGTTAGGTATTGTAATTCATGGTAAGTGAAAAAGGAGAAGAAAGGAGTAGGAAAACCTAAGTGAAGAATTATTACTGCTAGTTTTATGTGGGTGATCTTCATTTACAAATCTATGTTCGGATGTTTGTATTTACTATGCACTTGCTATGTCTCTTTGACTATGGTTGAAGTTGAGTAGTTGCTGCGTGTTATGGCTATGAAAATGAATCATTCATCTATTAATAATAATCAAACTCATCTTGATGACTTTTGATGCTTATTATAGGTGATTATGTTTTGGAAATAGTGTGTGAATGAGTTGCATAAAAATAAAAATGAGTTGCATCGACTGAAGTAGCAAGGAAGGCGAAGGCCTGGAGCATATTTCGCTCAAGGTTCACATCAAAAGGTTGTCCTATTGTGCAACTAGTTGGTCGGTTGCATAACTTTTCGATACTCACCTGGAGCAATTTTTTGCTCTAGGCCAATGAGTATCAATTATTGAATGTATATATATACATAACAAATAAAATAAAATTGAGATATGGGAAGCAGCAATGAGTCGTTTTCCAAATGTGAAGTTATTGTGTAGACAATAATTTATTTCCATTAAAAATAAATTGGTGGAATAAGTAATAATTCAAATTAAATAGAAATTGATTTTAGGCTTTAAAGATTCGTTTAAAAATCAAAATAAATTCCATAGAATTATAGAATAGTTTCTAATAAATATTACTTGATTTTAAAAGAGTTTTCTATGATTTTGGAAATGCAAAAGGGATTTTTAAAATTACTTCTACAGTTAAAAATACTTACTTTGGATTTAAATGGATGTGAAAATTAAATTTGGAATTGTAAAATAAATAAAAGCTTTTGAGATAAATAAATATATTTTTCATGTAAAGAAAATTTCATTTATAAATACTTTTGGGTGTTTATGTGAATATATCTTCAATGTGATGTAGATATTGAGTAAATGGAGTAGTAATACCGATTCAATTGAGAATTTTGATAATATTTCTTCAATTATTCTTTGGATTTATTACACAAAATATTATCATATGGAGCGAGTGTAGTTTATGAGCATCGAGTAAACTAGTAAGTAACAGCAGATGGTATGGGACACGTGAGCTGATATTTTTTTGATTACTTTGCGCAAGTGAATGTCACTCATACGGTGATGAGTATATGGTGTATTTACATATAATGCGTTGCAAGCTAGAACCGTGGGCTAAGAGCCATAAGTATGTCTATCTATTGTAAGTGTATTCTAATTAATTTAGTGAGGAGTAAACCAGATTTGGCTAGGATCCACTCTAATGGCCAAATTATGATTTCACATCTCGTATTGGTGGCACATTTTGTTGTTATGGCTAAGAGCCACTGCCCAGTGTCATCTAGGCCAATAATCTATTACCATTTAGGGCACTTGCAAGGCTGTGACTATTGCATTGTGTAGTAATATAGCACTTTAGTGCAAGATGGACAGCATGTGAAGATGTTCGTTGAGATAAGTTAAGATTATATGGGCAGCGTTGAGAACGTGTGAGAAAGGCCCTTGGAGCTGAGCTGGGAGCTTATCAATTTCCTGTAATGACCCAAGATTTAATCATTTTCATTATGGACATTTAAATATATTTTTAATAATTAATTAATGCATTTTATAACTCAAATAACTTTCTTTTAAATAATAAATAATGATGGTAAAATAGTATTTAAATTTTGTTTACAAAAATATTTAGTTCAAAACAAAATAGAAAATGTGACCAGAAATTGTTTTATGAATTTTCAACTTTTGATGTCTAAAAGTTATTGGAAAACGTTCTGCACATTTGAATTAATATATTCACACATTCAAAATAAGTTAGAATACATTTAAATTATACATGCACACATATTTAATTAAGAAATATAATAAAATATGATGTGACATATTATGTAAATTTAAAAATAAAGTGGAAAAGAAGGCATATAAGGCCATTTCTCTCAAAAACATTTAGTACTAAGGTGTTAAATCATGTTGGCTCAAACAAGTGAGAGGGAGGACAAGGAAAAACATAGGGAAGAGTGAAGGAGATAAAGGTGGTGTGGTGGCAAAGTTTTAGTAGAGCGTATGTACCCTAAGGCTAGTTTAGTAATTTGATTTACGCACTTGTGTGTATATGTGTATACGTATACATATATACATATACACACACACACATTTCCTAACTTTTTTACCTCATTTTCTTATTTCATAACCACTTTGAAAAACCTTCTCTAATTTCTCATGTTCATTTCCATGGCTTCCTAAAGTCTTGGGTAAAGAAAACCTTAGTTCTTTTCACTTTTAACTTTCTAAATCCTTGTCTTAAGCCTCTCTTCTCTTTTCTACAACTCCACCTTCCAAAATAAGCCCATACACACACATACACCCTCTTGGTCGAGCACTTCCACCTCCTAGGCCAAATACTTTTCATCTAAAAGCCGCCAAAGTCTCCGCTTTTCTAAGCTAGAAGCAAAAACCTAGGTTATGTTCGAGTTATAGAAAAAGTTAGCTTGATTTAGTCCATTTTCGTGAGTAAAGCCCGCTTCTTTATTCAAAGTTATTAACTTTGTAAATAATATACATTCTTTAGTTAAAATGGCCCTTGTTTGAGTAGTTATGATGTTGAATTGGTTACACATAAGTATGCTTAGAAATGATGCTGATTTAGTCGTATATAAGTACGCTTGTATGTCGTGTTGTATGAACTTTAAATTGAAAGTTAAATGAAGTTAATTATAAGATATGACCTTGATTATGTATGTGATTATGTTATGTCTATTGGTGTTCCTACTTATGATGCGCTAAGTTAAGAAAATTAGCATTAGATTGAGCACGATGTTGAAATCCTTTTCTTTTCAAACTTGGGTACTTATAGTTTTGTCGAGAAGGTTTACATAGTTGTTTAATTTTAATTTTTTCATCCAAAAAGGGCTTTATTAAAATTTATAAAGCAAGGTTTAAGTATAAAAGAAATATTTTTGAAAGCTTTTGGAATGTTGAACTAAGTTTAGAATTACGGTTGTATACCAATGGTCATTGTAAGCATAGTTCGTGAAAACAAAATCTTTTCGAAATCTAAAAAAAAAATTCAATTATAAATCTTTTTGGAAAATGTTTTAAAACTTATATTAAGTAACTAAAAAGGTAATTATTATTTAATTAATTATTTCTATAATAAATGATTAAATAATTAATTAAGTAATTAATACTTAATCATTGGTTAATAAAGATAATTAATACTTAAGTGTTAATCAATTAAGTTAATTATAATTAGTTAATTAATTAAAGTTAATTATTATTTACTTAATAATTAAGGGTTAATTATTTTTGATTATTTATTAAAGATTAATTCTTAATTATTATTTTATTAAAGGGGTTTAATTAATTATTTATTAACAATTGATTAACTAAATTTAATTAAGATATTAATTAGGACTTGATTAAGATTTATTTATTATTTTATAAAGTTATTTAATGAATAAATAAAGGTTTTAATTTAAAAATCGTTTTGTTTTAAAAATATTAGTTTTGTTTTAAGACTGTCTTTCTTTTTCAAAAATGTTTTAAATCAAGGGATTTCATTGTTGATTACCCTTAAGTAACCTCAATAAAATATGAAACCAATGTTGATGTGGTGATACATTTTAGGGAATTAAGTCAACCAAAAGTTGGCACTAAAAGCCGATGAGTAGGCTGATCCTCCATCTGTAAGATCTAGAATTTATTTCTAGGCAAGGGACAGAGGAAGGCCGAAATATCGAAAATGTGAAAGGTACAGGAGGGTTAATTCCTATCAATTAGGAATGTTTAAATGAGGTATATGGTTATCCATATGCGAACTCTATATAATTACCCTAAGTAGCGGATAGTATGTTATTTATAACTTGACTCGTTTTCACTTAGGAAGTATGTTGTGTATATTAGAGTTCCCCGATGAAGACTTGAATATTGGTTACATACTTTCAAAAGAACCAAAATTGAGTTAGCCGAGAATTGTCGCTTAGTTTGGAGACACCGGTTTTAGATAAATATTTATCCAAACAACTCCAAACTAATAACGTTTTTGATAGATCATTATAAATTATGCTATAGAGAAGTACTATTCTTCTCGAGGGTGATTCCAAAATGGAAGATAGTAATTATTGAATATTTGTTCGATCCTAGAACAAATTTATGGATGAACGCTATCATTGCATTAAGTGCTTGGAAGGAAATGTTAACATTCCAAGATGGTCTGCTAGGAGGAAAGGTAAAAGCATAACCTCAAGCCTCACAGCCGATAAATGAATAAATCAGGGATGTGTCGTAGGGCTATGTTGATCGCTCCCTTTAAGGTATGATCACTGCTAATCTAAAGCGATATTTGTTGTTTGCGTATGCTTGGGATCCCTTTTATGGCTGTCGGTCGCAAACAATTAGTGATCAAATTCGACGTTATACAGTAAGGGATAGGGCGGTCCTAAGTAGTAGAGGTGCAATGTGTTGTAGCCTCTCGTGCATTTTATTTAAACGTGTATGGATTCGATAGGTAGACCCTTACCCTTTCATAGTTGGAATCTATTTTCCAATATGAGCCCTTGAACTTGGTTATATGCCTATTATTCTGGAATTTAATTAATGTAATAATTTCGGCTATGATTCCATATTTACATTAAACCTAGACATTATGATAATATCATAGTATTTTATATAGAAATGTTTTGGTTATCGTAAGGTATCCGTATTTATGTGCAGCATGGTCTTACGATATACTTTTGTTTTGAAGGTATTTATAAAGTTAAACTTATGCTTTACTCATACTGGACCAAATCTGATTTGGAGTTTTATTTCTTTCCCTTAAACTCTTAGGTACTCAAATGTTTATGAGTAGTCGAGTAGTTAGGTTTCTTGGAGCATTTTGGAAAGCAGTATGGAGTAGGAGCTTTCATCATTATCTAGTAGTAGTCTTATTTGCGTCGTGACTTTACATTATGTATTAGTGATTTTGACAGGCTAATATACTTGTCCTTATTGGGAATAGTACTTGTTGTAACTTTGATGTCACATTTTGGAATAACCATATGTACTATTATATGATGATGTATATGTAACTCTAAAGTTTGTGAGAACAATTTGTGTTTGTTTTCTTTGTATTCTATTTTCTTTACACCACGACATTTCTCTCGGACAGTTTGATGATCGGCATATGAAGACCAAGGATCAATTAAGTGTCATTTTTTGATGTAAGAAAGGAAGATCGTCACATTTGGTTTCAGAGCTTAGTTTGAGCGAACACCTAGGCCTTGGTTGGGGTCAACTCACTAGATATAGGGTTAGTAGTACCCTAGAATGGATTTAGTCTTTAAGAGTGTGTTTCCGTTTTGTTTTGATTAGCATTTATATATTTGGTTTTATGCTCTTTTTCCTAAGGTAATCTCGTTCATGTATTTAAAGATATCTCACTTTATTTAGGTAGCAAGAATGAGTACAAGAAAGAAACAACGAAGAGAAAACAATAGCATAACAACCACAAATGGAAGAACCCCGAATGTTAGAAGGGGTGGAATAGCTGTAATGAGGAATAGCTCTGGTGCAACCTCGAGTAAACTTCGCAACCCTATGCTAGGACTTCACAAATCTAGGAGTAAAACCTTTCAAGGGTACCGAATCCATCATTGAAGTACATGCTTGGTTATGGTTATGTAAGAAGAGGGTGTAGCTGCATGGTGGGATTCTGTCACCGTAAATGTTCTAGAAGATGAGTTCACATAGGCTAGATTCAAAGAAGTATGTGAAGTCCAATTCATGCCAACTGAGGAAAAAACTCGATTATATAGACGTTTATGGATTTCAAGCAGGAAGACATGTCCGTAGCAGAATATAACAAAGTTTAATGATTTATCTCGTTTCACCCTTGGACTTATTGACACACCACTCATAAAAACGAGATATTCATATTAGGTATGAGAGAAGAGTTTCATGAAAAGATGACCGCTCATGTGAAGGAATCATTTGTTGATTTGGTGGACATGGACTGAAGGTATGAAGTGCTTTTGAAAAAGAAACTAGCAGCAGCAGCACCCGGTAGCGGTACCATTAACCCAAATAAAAGGAAGTTTAACCCAAACTGGAAAAGAAAGCAGGATAATGGAAAACATGCAGAAGATGATCAGGGAAACAAGTATAAAGATGTTTTTTGTTACAATTATAAGAAAAATAAGCATATTTTAACGCACTGTCAGCAGGAAAATGTTGCCACTCCAATGTTCTAGAAGATGCTTTGCTATAATTGCCACTAACCTAGACACGTGGTTAAGGACTGCCCACTGTTGAAGCAAGGTCGGAAGATGAAGGTCTACGCTATTAAGAATGAACCCTCAACTTCTGAAGACGTTAAAAAGAAGGGAATCTTAGAAGGTGGTTTACTTATAAATGGTATTTTAGTTCATGTTTTGTTTAATATCGGAGCCTCGAATAGTTTCATCTCTAAAGAATTAGTAGACAGATTAGAACTTATCTCGAAGTTTGTAGAAACCCCTATTTGTGTGTCCAACCCCAAAGGTGTTATAACTAATCTATGCTTGATTTATGAAAGAGTACAAATTGATTTCTGAAAACATCATTTCTTTTGTGACCTATTTGTCTTAGATATTAAGGGGTTTGATGTTATACTAGGTATGAACTGGTTATCTAAGGATGGAGCCATTTGGAATTGTGACAAGCGAAGAGTAGTGTTGGAAACCAATTCGAGGAAGGAGTGTGGATATTGGAAAGATGGTAAATGCTAAGCCTAATAAGCATATGAGTAGTTTCTTGTATGCCTTAGAATCATCCCAAGAAGGGATTGAGTCTACATTAATAGTTAAAGATTTTTTTGATATTTTTGAGCCAGTTGGCAGTTTGCCTCCCCAACAGGAAATTGAATTTCGCATTGATTCAATTTCTAGTGCAAGACCTTTCATTCAACCCCTACACAAAATGACCATGAGAGAGAAGCAAGAGCTAATAAAACAAACCGATGATTTGTAAAGAAGAGGATGGATTAGACAGAGCCGTTCGAGTTGGGGATTGGCTATAGCTTTTATATATAAGTCCCGTGATTCGTTAAGATTGTGCATGGATTATAGAGGATTAAAAAAATAGACCATTTGGAATAAACACCCTTCACCTTGCAGATAATATATTTGACCAACTTCATGGAGCTAGAGTATTCTCCTAATCAGACCTTGCTACAGGTTTCCACTAGTTAAGGATGGCAGAGGATAGTGCACCCTTAACTGCTTTAAAGGGCTCGATTTATCTATGAGTGGTCGGTTATGCATTTTAGGCAAAGCGATGCACCTGCATTTTTCATTGATCTTATGAATAGAGTTTTAAGGGATGTGTTGAATAAGTGCATGTTGGTTTTTATCGACGATATTCTTATCTTCTCAAAGTCAAAGGAAGAGCACTAACACCATTTGGAAGTGATGTTGGAAATGTTGAGAAAAAATGTTCTTAAAGCAAAGTTTTCTAAGTGCCACTTTTGACAATCAAAATTGAGATACCTAGGACATGTTGTATCGGGTCATGGCATCTCAGTTGATCTGGCTAAGGTAGCTGCTGTGCATGTTTCAAAAGACCCCAAACTCCCATAGAAGTGAGAAGCTTTTTAGGGATGGCGGATTATTATAGGAAGTTCATCAAAGATTACACCAAGATCGTCGCTCATCTAACCAAGCTGACAAAGAAGGACGTTAAGTCTGAGTGGACTCTAAAGTGTGGGGGTGCATTCCTCGAGTTGAAAGCAAGATTGACCAGTGCCTCTGTTTTGACTAGTATAGATGGAGGAAAAGGGCTAACTGTTTATACGGATGCATGTAGAGTTGGTTTTGGTGCAGTGTTGATGCAACATGGGAAGATTATAACATATGCAAGTAGACAGTTAAAGCCTCATGAGAAGAATTATGCAATGCATGACTTGGAGCTATTAGCGGTAGTATTTGCATTGAAGATGTGGAAGCATTACTTAATGGGTAAGAATCATTCTTTCCTCTTTTGTTTATTTCTAATCTTTAGGGATCCTAGTTAGTAATTTCCTTCTTTACATAGGTAAAAAGTTCAAGCACTTCACGGATCACAAGTCCTTGAAGTGCCTTTTCACTCAGAAGGATCTGAACCTAAGGCGGCAGTAATGGTTGGAGTTCCTCGTGGCCTACTACTTAGATATTCTCTATACGCCAGGAAAAGCAAATGTGATGGTAGATGCTCTTAGTAGGAATGCGATGTTGGCTCTCTTGGAATTTAGGCCGACTCTTTTGAAAAGGATTGATACTAAGAAAAGGGAGGACAAGTGTTTAAGGATGATCATCTAGGATGTTGAGGGGGGAAGTTTTTAAGTTTCAAGTTAGATAACCATGGTATTTTGCATATAAATGGAAGAATCTGCATCCCTAATGTCAATGGCCTTAAACAAGAAGTTTTATTGGAATGACATCGATCCAAATTAAGTATCCACCTGGGTGTTTCAAAGATGCATCAAGATATGAAGCGGGTGTTTTGGTGGAAGGGGATGAAGTGGGATGTCTCGATCTTTGTCAGCGGATGTTTGATCTGTCAGTAGAAAAAAAGGCAATCACCAGAACATGACTGGTTTACTTCAAACCTTGGAAATACCTAATTGGAAATGGTAAATGATATCAATGGATTTTATCAATGGTTTACCAAGAACCAGAAAAGGAAACAATGGTGTGTGGGTTATGGTGGGTCGATTAATGAAGAGTGATCATTTTATTCCGGTAAAGTCGATAAGAACTGCAGCTTATTTGGTGGAAATTTAATATAAGGGAGATTGTTCGATTGCACGGAGTCCTAGTAAGCATTGTAAGTGATCGAGATTCCATCTTTACAAGTCAGTTTTGGGAGGCGTTGCAAATAGCTTTAGGGACAGAGCCTAGTCTGAGCATGACATATCATCCTCAAATGGGTGGACAAACAGAAAAGGTGAACCGGATTCTAGAAGATCTTTTAAGGGCATTTATTCTGGATTTTAAAGGATCACAGGAAGATCATCTCCATTTAGTGAAATTCTCCTATAATAATATTTATCGAGAAAGCATAGGCATGACACCCTATGAAGCTCTCTACGGACACCCATGCAAGTCATTGGCATGTTAAGTTGAGGCTGGAGATAGTAAGTACTTGGGCCGGAAATAATCTAGGAAGCTAGTGAAAATGTTTCAATGATAAAGAAAATGATGAAGGTAGCCAAGGATCGATAAAAGAGTTATGTTGATAAAAGAAGAAGAGATTTGGAATTTGACATCGGAGACACTATATTTGTGAAGATTTCCCCAATCCAAAGTATTGTTCGATTCGAAAGGGTGGGGAAGTTGACATCTAGGTATATTGGACCTTTTAAAGTTATTGAGAGGATTGAACTGCTTGCCTATAGGGTTGAATTACTAGAAAGGTTTTCACGGGTCCATAATTTTTTCTACGTGTCCTATTTGAGAAAAAATTTCATGATCCTTCGTTGACTATGGAATCATCGGTTCAAGAGGATTTGGAAATAGAACCATACTTGACAGTGATTAGGCATCCAGTTCATATTGTAAATTAGGATGAGAAGAGATTACGCAATAAGGCAGTGAAGTTAGTAAAGATTCAGTGGAGTAAGGATCCTCGAGATTGTAATTGGGAGACGGTGGATCATACGAGGTAAGCCAATCCTGAATTGATATTGGGATAGTCATTGTTTGTATGTATAGTGTATACATTATTGTGTTATGGATACTTTGTGTATGTTGTTGGATTTCATGATATAAAATATATGACCTTTCGAGTTATTATGAATTATCTCTTTATTTGCTAATTTTAGGATGAAATTCTTTTTGGGGGGGAGAGAGAGTGTAATGACCCGGGATTTAATCACTTTAATTATGGATATTTAAATATATTTTTAATAATTAATTGATGGATCTTATAACTCAAATAAACTCCTTTTAATTAATAACTAATGATGGTAAAATAGTTTTTAAAATCTACTTACACAAATAATTAGTTCAAAACAAAATAGAAAATGTGACCAGAAATTGTTTTTCGATTTTTCAACTTTTCGATGTCTAAAAGCTGTCAAAAAATGTGCATATTTGAATTAACATATTCACACATTCAAAATAAGTTAGGATACATTTTAAATTATATATAAATACACACACATATTTTCTTTAGAAATATAATAAAATATCATGTGACATAGTATGTAAATTTAAAAATAAAGTGTAAAAGAAGGCATCTAAGGTCATTTCTCTCAGAAACTTTTATTACTAAAGAGTTATATCATGTTGGCTCAAACAAGTGAGATGGAGGACAAAGAAAAACATGGGGAAAAGGGAAGGAGATAAGGGTGATGAGGCGGTAAAGTTTTAGTGGAGGGTATGTACCCTATGGCTAGTTTAGTAATTTGATTTATACACTTGTATATATACATTTCCTAATATTTTTATCTCATTTTCATATTTCATTTCCACTTTGAAAAACCTTTTATAAGTTCTCATGTTTATTTCCATGGCTTCCTAAATTTCTTAAGCAAGGAAAACCTTAGTTTTTTCACTTTTAAATTTCTAAATCCTTGTCTTGAGCCTCTTTTATCTTTTCTATATCTCCATCTTTCAAAATAAGCCCATACACACCCATATCTCCTCATGGCTAAGAACTCCTACCCCTATGCCAAATATTTCTTACCAAAAGCCGCCAAAAGTCCACTTTTCTAAGCTAGAAGCAAAAACCTAGGTTGTGTTAGAGTTATAGAAGAAGTTAGCTTGATTTAGTCCACTTTCGGCGTGTAAAGCTCACTCCTTTATTCATAGTTATTAATTTTATAAATAATGTATATTTGTTAGTTAAAAATGGTGTTTGTTCGAGCAGTTATGATGTTGAATTTGTTATGCATAAGAATGCTTGGAAATGATGTTGATTTGGTTATGTTTAAGTACAATTGTATGTGATTATGTTATATATGTGTTGGTGTTGCTACTTGTGATGTGCAAAGTTAAGAAAATCAACTCTTGGTTTGTGCTTGAACACGACATTGAAATCCCTTTCTTTTCAAACTTATGTACTTATGGTTTTGTCAAGAAGGTTTATAAAAAAAATATAATTTTAATTTTTATCCTCCAAAAAGGGCTTTTTTAAAAGTTATAAAGTATGGTTTACGTATAAAATAAAAAAATTGAAAGCTTTTGGAATGTTAAACTAAGTTTAAAATTACGGGTCGTATAGCAATGGTCACCGTAAGTGCAGTTCATAAAACGAACTCTTTTCGAACTTTAAAAATATTTTCACTTCGAAATCTTTTTGAAAAATATTTTAAAATTTATATTATGTAATTAAAACGTTAATTATTTAATAAATGATTAATTAATTAATTAATTAATTAGTACTTAATCATTGGTTAATAAAGCTAATTAATACTTAAGTGTTAATCAACTAAGTTAATTCCAATTAGTTAATTAATTAGATTTAATTATTATTTAATTAATAATTCAGGGTTAATTATTTTCGATCATTTATTAAAGATTAATTATTAATTAAATATTTATTAAATGGGTTTAATTAATTATTTATCAATTAAATTTAATTAAGATGTTAATTAGGACTTAATCAAGATTTAATTATTATTTAATAAAGGTTTAATTTATTATTTAATTAGTAAATAAGGATTTTTAATTTAAAAGTCGTTTTGTTTCAAATATAACAGTTTTGTTTAAGATTATCTTTCTTTTTCAAAAATGTTTTAACTCAATGGGTTTCTTTATCAATTAACCTTAAGTAACTTCAAAAAAATATGAAACCAATGTTAATCTGCGGATACATTTATGGGAATTAAGTCAACCCGTAGTTAGCAATAAAAGCCGATGAGTAGAATGATCCTCTACTTATGAGAGCTAGAATTTATTTCTAGGCGAGGGATAGAGCAAGGCCAAAATATCAGAAACGTGATAGATATTGGAGGGCTAATTCCTATCAATGGATTATGTTTAAATTAAGTATATGGTTATCCATATGCGAACTCTATATGATTACCTAAGTAGTGAATTTCCACTATCTATAACTTGACCTGTTTTAACTCTGGAAGTATATTGCATATATTAGAGTTCACCAGTAAGGACTCGAATACTGGTTACATACTTCCAAAAGAACTGGAATTGCATTAGCTGGCAATTATTTCTTAGTTTAGAGACACCGGTTTTAGATAAGTATGATTTATCCAAGTCACTCCAAACTAATAACATTCGTTATAGATCATTATGAAGCATGTTATATAGATGTACTATTCTTCCCGAGGATGAATTCAAAACAGAAGATAAGAATTATTGAATGTTTATTTGATATGGAACAACTACTGTGGATGAATGCTATCATTGCATTGGGTGCTTGGAGGGTAATGTTAGCATTACAAGATGGCCTGCTAGGAGAAAAGGTAAAAGCGTAATCTCAAGCCTCACAACCGGTAAATGAATAAAGCAAGGACGGTCATGAGTAGCAAAGGTGCAATGTGTTGTAGCCTTCCGTAGATTTTATCTAGAGGTGTACGGATTCAGTGGATAGACCCTTACCCTTTCATGGTTGGAATCCATTTTCCAATACAAGTCTTTGGACTTGATTATATACTTATTATGTTGGAATTTAATTAATGTAATAGATTTGACTATGATTCCATATCTTGTTTAAGCCTAAACATTATGATAATTTCATAGAATTTTGTATAGAAATGTTTTGGTTATCATAAGGTAAAAACATGTTCGCGTTTATGTGTGGCATGGTCTTACGAGATATCTTTGGTTTGAAGGTTTTTATAAAATTAAACTTACGCTTTACTCACACCAGACCCATGTCTGATTTGGAGTTTTATTTCCTTCCTTTAAACTCTTGGGTACTCAAATTTTTATGAGTAGCCAAGTAGTCGGGCTTCTTGGAGCATTTTGGGAAGCAGTATGGAGTAGGTACTTTCATCATTATCCAGTAGTAGTCTTTATTTTCTCTTTGATTATACATATGTCTTAGTAATTTTGATAGACTGATATAGCTACCTTTATTGGAAATAGTACTTATTATAACTTTGATGTAACATTTTAGAGTAACCATATACACTACTCTGTGATGATGTAGATGTAACTATGACGTTTATGAGAACAATTTGTTTTTCTTGTCTTTATCTTTTGTTTTCTTTACCCCATGACATGTCTCTTGGATACTAAGATTATCGGCATATGAATACCGATTATGTATTAAGTATCGTATTTTGGTGTCAGAAAGGTAGATCATCACATCTCCCATTGGTTATTGATAAAATAAAATAGACTACACTTATTCAGCTTTGCGAGATCACTAAGTATGCGGCTATGAGCCAGTATGGCTATTTCTTAGATTGAGAGTCCAAGAGGTAGTCAACTTCGTATACATGAGTATCACATTTGTATTATATGGCTATTTCTAAAGTAGGCTATACTTCATTTAATTCACAGATGAATTCACATAAATGAACATGTGTATTTGACACACATGTAATGATAAGTTAACTTTTTTTACAAAAAATAAGTATAAAACGTAAAGTGAAAACTAAGTAAGAAAATTTGATACGATCGAATAGATGAGTACATTGGAAAATGGTTCTAAACGTACTTAAAAGTAAATAAGGATTCAATCTCAAAACGAATGCCTCCTTATAATACATAATGATGTATCGTTGAGGAGTAACCAGACTTTATTGAACAAAGAACGACTGTAACAATCTGCAAATTTATCACTTTGATAAAATTTATCTATAAAAAATTTCAAATAAAAGATTGATAATACAAATAATATTACTTTGGTTGATAACAAATAATAGTAATCATACTTTGAATAGATATTTGCAAAAATATTCTCCTTGGGATTTCAATCGATAAAATGATCGAAAACGGTTTTATTAATAAATAGCTCCATAATCATAAAATGTCGCGCATGGAGCTAAATACATACACTTATTTTTATTATTAAACGAGAATATAAAATAAAATCAATTGTTTTATTTTTAGAAATAAAATGTGTTTAAGACATCATCAAGGATAATCTTATATTTAATAATTGATTTAAATTGAGATTTAAAAATTTAATAATTATTTTAATTATGGTTTTAAAAATTAATTATAAAGTAATAATAAATGGTTTATAATGGTTTTATAAAGTTATAAAAGTAATTTGAAATTATAAGGAAAATGGATATCGGTTTATCGGTATTGTAACACTTTTTGTAAACAATGGTTTAATATTTATTTATATGGTTTATAATTAAAATATGATCAATTTAATTCATTTAAAATGATAAGAAATTTTTTTTCAAATTTTTTTTACAAATATATGTATATAAATTAATAAATGAAATGTGATTGATAATCGGTTTCACGATTTTCAACGATTTAACGGATGATGGTCACTCAAAGATTGTTGCAACCTTATTAACATGTCAAGAACACTTATATATCAAACATATTGACACTTTAAATTATACATAAACATGCATAAAAATATATATACATGCATATATAAAAAAAATGGGACATTTCTTAATTTCTTAAGCCTTAAGCAAACTCAAAGTCAACCAAATACACACATACATGGACAAGCACATGGGTTCACCCATGTAAACATCATTTCGACAGAACCTAGGGGGTAGGAGAAGGTTGTGGGTCGAGGGCAAACAGGTAATTATAAATTAGATATTTGTTTCAAATTTTCTTCTGTATATACCCATACACTTTCTCACATTTCTTCACCACATTCTTATCATCTTCTCCTCCGCTTCTAAGCTTTTTTCATAGCTTCTATACTTATCAAAATAATGGCAAAGATTTGGCAAAAGAGAGTTAAAATCATGTAATACATATATGTTAGTAAAACTATCTCAAAACTATCATCAAACTCCTTCCCTACCTTCCTAAAACCCATGGCCACCTTCCTTTCTTTCTTTGGTCGAGCCTTTCTCCTCACACCATCAAGGACATGAGCACTTTAGGGTGGGTCAAGCCCATTCAAGGTCAAAGAGTTCGATTTTGTGGAGTTCAAAGCCATCGTAGTGAAGCTGTGCCAATTTTAGACTAGCCCATGGAAAAAAATAAAGGTGAGAAACCCCTAAACTATAATAATATATGCTATTAGATTATACATATGTGTGGATATGATTATTGATGATAATTTTTTAATATGGATGTTGAATATATTTGCAAGTCACATTAATACACGTCGATAAGCACAAGAGAAATCACTTTCCTTATTGAATGAATTGGTGTATATGAAATGTTTAAACCTCTTAAAAATGGTTTAATATGATTTAGAACTGTTATATAAGCATTTAAAAGTATTTTGAAAAAGTTTAAACGAATATTGAAAGTTGAGTCAAAAATAAGCGCGTCGCGTAATGCTAGTTTGCGATTTCGCGCCGTAAAAGTCAAATGAATTTATAGAATAGAGTTTAACTTAGAATTTTTCAAGATAAGGATATTTTGAACTATTGTATCCATAGTTTTCAAACAAATAAACAAAATCGAGATTTCGTTAAGTAGATTTTGAAATATGAGTAAAATAAGTTTTTGGAAAAATCGCGGTTTTGTAGTTGAAAATTATATTTTATAATTGTTTAAAATTATGAAATAATTTCTAAAATATTTTAAAATATTTTAAAAGTGATTTGAGTTATAAAATTAAATTTCCAATTGGTAAAAAGTTGTTTTGACCAATATAGCTTAAAATGCACTTTCCGCGGCTTTTTTCAGCAGCACTTTTCTATAACTTCAGAAATATAATTTCGAACGCAACCATTCTTTTATAAATCTTTTATAAATGTTTTCAAATGATTAATAGGTATTTTATATGATGATTTTAATGATTTATGGAATCGTCAAATAGATGTTAAATGGTTTAGAGTCGATCAAATAACTTGACCACCTTGTGGGTGATAGAGAGATAGTGTCTAGGTTTGAGTTTGGAAAACTGGTTTCCTGCTCTCTCTAGCTATCTGGACTGGTTCGACGGAGGGGATAGTAAACTTAATTTACTCAGATCAACATTTTTCAAAGTATAAAGGATAAAATTTTCCAAATTTTAATAACTTGGATTTTATGGAGATATCCTTCCTATACTTGGTGTTAAAGGCCAAAGAGGGACTCATACTGTTTATGGAATTTAAAAGGTAATATTTCATTATTTCACCCATTGGAGTACGAAAATTGGTATAGAGTAGAATTAGATTATTTCTATAGATTCAACTCACTTAATATTTACTAGTTTTGGATTAACATCATAGATAACTTGGTATTAACTCAATCAAAATTTTGAACTTTGAATTAAGAAATCTTTGTTAAGATTTAAATAAAATGATTTGAAAATATTTTCCTAAGTGAAAAATGAAATGATTTTGAATTATTCCAAATTTGAAAAAGGTATCAAGTAACCAAAGGATTTGATGAGAGAGGTTTAATAATTTCGTATATATCGGAAAGAAACATTTTAATGATATATATCTCTTGAAGATATTTTTGATAAAAAGGAAGTAATAAATCAAAAGAATAATTCCCTATTTACTTAAAATCTTTTTATCGATAATTGGTTCAAAGGAACCGAGGTCTGATTTGGGTGATTCCTATCCAAATACCACTTCGAACCAATTTACGTATTCGATGTTAAGACATGGAAATGATTTGGACGATGGAAATGTAGGGCTGCTTGTCACTGACCCCGGGGAAAATTTCCCATATCATATTACGTGGCAGTAGTTCTTTATTTGAGATCTTCGACGCAAGGACTTTTCACTGCTAATCCTAGGGGTAATCCCCGATATGATGTGGTAGGTGAGTGCCTTCGGTTTGTTCTGTTCCTGGATAACTTATATGGACAAATGTCAGACGTGGTGTTTCTAATTACATTATTTGTTCTCCATGAACGTATTGTCTGTTTGGTTATAGAGAAGGCAACTTCTTGAAGTTAAACACCCTTTCCTAAGATGTACGAGCATAAGTTATACGTTTGTAGAAATCAGTTATGTGATCGAATGGCAATGTGGCATTCAAAGTGGAATGTGCTATGTGAAAGTTAATCGCTAGCTCGAAACTCATCACCTGGTAATGGCTTAAACAGAGTATGCCACAAGCTAAGTAGGTCGCACCCATTAGGGTATGGTTATCATCTTTCTAGATAATCCCCTATATTTTGATATATAGTGTATGCTATGAGACGTCTCGAATAGGTCGGTAACGAACGAGGTGATGTCATAATCGGTTTCTATCCAGGCCATGTATGAGTGCCAAATAGGGATAGGCCAATCTTGCCAGATGCGGAGGATTGTTTGTGTATCCTCGGTACATTCCTCTATAGATGTACTGTACGGAAGATAGTCCATTACCTGCCATTGTATGGAATGAAATTCTCCAATAACTACGTTCGGACTTAGTTGTAACCTATGCCTTCAAATTTAGCCAATGTAACAATTTCGGCTATTTGAATATATTTACTTGAAAAGTGTTTTAAAAAGAATGTCATTAAAAATAATATCAAATGATTTTACATAGAAAATGTTTTGGTTATCATAAGGTAAAAACACGTTTCATGTTTATGTGGAGCGTGGTGTTATGAGATACCTTTTTGTTCTTAATTTTGTGTTTCTTACACCAGTTCCATGACTGACCCAGAGTTTATTTTCCTTTCCCTTAAACCCTAGGTGCCCTAATTTTCAGGGCAGGCTAGTAGTCACTTTTAGTTAGAAGAAATTCGGATGGAGCTCAAAGCATGGAGTTAGAAGATTCTTCTGAAGATTGTTATCCATTTCCACTACACTCTTGCACTATAGTACTCCGCATTTGTAAAGACAAATATATATATATATATATATAATTGTCCATTTTTAACTCTGATAAATGTATTTAAATTTCCGTTGTAAAATTAGATGTTGAAATAATATATGTGAGATTCTGTTATGTCTTTAATTTCTTTCTTTCCCTTGAGAATCCAGCTCTCTGAAACTTGGATTTGTGGCACTTGAATGCCAAGGATGTATTAGTGTTAATTTCCAAGAGTCGAAGAAATGAGTCCTTATAATTAGTATCGGAGCTTAGGCTGAGCAAACAACTTTTTTTTGGTGGGTTAAAGTCACATCAGAGATAAGATTAGTAATGTCTTAGATTAATAACTCATTAGAAATAGGGTTAGTAACACCCTAGAATTAGTTAGCGTACATATGAGTACGCATTTATTAGTGTTATATATAAATAATTTTGGTTTTAAAAATTTGTATATGAAATTATTTTATCCAAAACTATACTTTTGAGAAATGATTAAAAAATAGATTTGGTAAAACGTTCAAAGGATTTTTGAGAGGATAAACCATTTTGTCGTGCAAAGAATTTTAAAAGCTATCTTTGGAAATGGACCTCGAGTCATTTTCTAAATATTGATTGGACCTTGTTTAAGAAAAGTAATACCAAGCTACTAGCAAACTTGTATACCTAAGAGTACAATAGATTAAGAAAATTACCTAATACTTATATCTAAGGAAATGTTGTTTACCTTGTAGAAACCATATGGAGGAAATTTCTCCAAAGTAGAGACTTCCAAAGGAAATTGGGATGAGAAGGACTGCCTCATTATTCTCTTAAGTGACGAAGAGGAACAACCGAAATATCCACCGAGCAATGGTGGGTTCCTGATTGAGGAAAAGCATGCCCCATACACTCGAAGGGGTTAAGATCGATATTTAATGGCTGGAATGGTCGTACCACCCACGGCTCTAGAAATAATTACAATTACTATTGATGATGAACCCGACCAGGCCTGGAAAAGAAATTGGATAACATATCCTGCTAGCTTCAGATTAGAACCTATAGAAAAGGTGGAACTCATGGAAGAAGAATCGGAACCCATGGAAGAAGAGAAGGAACCCATGGAAGAAGAATCGGAACCAATGGAAGAACCAAATTCCATAATATCTAGCGAATGTAGTAATATGATGTGGGATTTGGATGGAAAGCATATTGTGTGTCAAGAAGAATCATCCAGTTCCTACATAAACTGGGACGAAGTGGAGAGAAATGATGAAGAAAAAGAGGAAGAAGAAGGATTCGAAGATTTCGAAAATCCTTAGGAAGAGGGTATGCAAGGCCTTGAAGAACTAGAAGAGTGTGGGATAGTCCTAGGAATACTAGTTGGCATGGGACATGTCCCATGGAACCAACCATGGCTACCCCGGGTTGAGGAATAAATGCAACTAGAAGGGGACGGCAATAAGGCCGACGATGAGCTATAAAGTGATGAGGAAGGAGTTGGAGAAGTTTTGATAGATCTTGGGTACTGGAGCCCGCCGTCGGCTTTAGACTCGGAGGAGTAAAAGAGACATAGGGTAGGGTAATTAAGGTTAGTTCTACTATATATATAAATTCGGCTAGGATGTTGTTTTGATCAAATATTTTATACCCTATTAGTGTTGGGGAGAGGGGTTTTCTTTTTGACCCGAGTTTAAATTGAAATGATGAATGTAAAAGTATGAAAATCTATAATATGATGTTTTTTCCAACTTTGCATTTATATGCTTTTAAATAAGAATTCTTGAGGGAAGAAGTTAGAATTTTAAATGAAGGACTTTTCTTTATGAAGAAGAAATGGTATTATGAAATAATTAAAAAGCTTGAAAGTAGAATCTTTTGGTAAATAACCTAAAGAAGATCGAAGATAAGATAAATTACAATATATGTAATAAATAAACATTATGTACTGACTAATAAAGGATGTTTATGGTAATTTAATGAATTATTTTAAAAATAATTTTTTCAGAAACCATTAAGATATGTTTAGAGGTGTGTTATAACAAAAAGATATTAATCTTTTTAAAAGAAATGTGTTTTTAAGTAAAAATATTTGGAAATAAAATTGTATAAAGTATCTCCACAAAAGTTTGAATAAAGAATGAAAATTTATGAAATGTTTTCGTATGAAGTATGTAGATTATTTCATCGTAAAAACTTAATCTATGATGCAAGTACAGAGCTTTAGGGGGTTTACACCGTTTCGAAAAAGAATTTATCACTCGATTCTTGATGATGAAGACTGATAAGGGTTTGTGGTTGGATATTGAAAGTTTTCTATCATAGTTGAGAGCTATGCAAAGAAAAGCTAAAGTTATGATTAGAAATCCTGACCAAAGTCTACACAAAAGGATCGAGGGATCAATACTAGTTCAGAAGTAAAGCTGTGAATTCGAATAGTAGATCAAATCAGATATTGTACATGGATGATCAGTATACATCATACATGTTTAAGTTTAAAAAATATATTTTATACAAATATTTGGGCTTTTTTGGGAAATTTCGGGGACAAAATTCTTTTAAAGAGGGAGTCTGTAATAATCTGCAAATTTATGACTTTAATGAGTTATATTTATTTTTTAAAAATTCAAATAACAGTTTGATAATACAATTAATATTTTGTTGGGTGATAATACATAATAGAAATCTTATTTTAAATAGATATTTACAAAAATATTTTACCCTGGATTTAAATCGATAAAATAATCGAAAACGGTTTTATCAATAAAAAGCTCTATAATCATAAAACGTCGTAGACGGAGCTAGATACATACACTTATTTTATAATTAAACAAGAATATGGAATAAAATCAATTGTTTTATTTTTGGAAATAAAATGTGTTTAAGACATCATCAAGGATGCCTTTATATTTAGTAATTGATTTAAATTGAGATTTAATGATTTAATAATTATTTAAATTATTTAAATAACGGTTTTAAAGATTATAATTCCTTTTAATTAGTTAATAAGTAATAATGAATGAATTATAATGGTTTTATAAGTTATAAAAGTAATTTGAAATTATAAGGAAAACGATATCGGTTTATTGGGATAATAATTTTTTTTGTAAATAACAGTTTTATATTTATTTTATGGTTTTGTAATTCAAATTTTTTCACTTTAATTCATCGAATTTAATTTTGTTTACAAATATATGTATATAAATTAATAAGTGAAAATGTGACCGTTAATCGGTTTTTCGATTTTCAACAATTTAACAGATACAAGCCATTCAAAGGTTGTTGCAACCTTATTAACATGTTATGAACACTTAGATAACATACATGTATACACTTTGAATTATACATGAACATGCATATAAATATATATACATACATATATGTATATAAGAAGTATATAAGATATTTCTTAATTTCATAAGCCTTAAGCAAATTCAAAATCAACCAAGTACAGATAAGTACACACACATAGACAAGCATATGGGTTCACCCGTATAAACATTATTTTGGCCGAACATAAGGGATAGGAGAGGGATGTGGGTCGATGGCAAAATTGATTATATTACATTAGATATTTGTTTCAAATTTTCTTCTATAAATGCCTATACAATTTCTCACATTTTTTTACCACATTCTTATCATCTTCTCCTCCACTTCCAAGTTTTTTCATGGCTTCAATACTTAGAAAAATAGTGGCAAATATTTGAAAAAAGAGAGTTAAAATCATATAATACATACATATTAGTCAAATCACTTCAAAACTATTATCAAACCCTTCCCTACCTTCCTAAAACCCACGACCACCCTCCATTCTTCTTTTGGCTGAGCCTTCCTCCTTACACCATCAAAGCCGTAAGCACTTTAGGGCGGGTCAAGTCAATTCAAGGTCAAAGAGTTCAGTTTCATGGAGTTTAAAGCCATCGTAGCAAAGCTATAGCCAATTTCAGACTAGCCCGTGAAAAAAAAAATGAAGGTGGGAAACTCCTAAACTATAGTAACATATGCTATTGGATGATACATATGTGCGGATATGATTGTTGATGATAGTTATTTAATATGAATGTTGAATATATTTGCAAGTCACATTAAAACCCATCGATAAGCACATGGGAAATCACTTTCCATTATTGATTGAATCGGTGTATATGGAATGGTTTAACCTCCTAAATATTGTCGAATATGATTTAGAGATGTTTTATAAACATTTAAATATGTTTTGGTAAAGTTTAAATGAATATTGAAAATTGAATCAAAATTAGGCTAGGCACGTAACGACAATTAACGATTTCGCACCATAAAAGTCAAACGAATTTATAAAATGGAATATAGCTCGGAGTTCTTTAGGAGAAGGATTTTCTAAACTATTGTATCCATATTTTTCAAACAAAGAAAGAAAATTGGGATTTCGATCAGTAGATTATGAAATATGAGTAAAACAAGTTTTTAAAAAAATTGCAGTTTTGCAGTTCGGAATCCATAAAAGGATTTCTTTGAAAATGATATTTTAAGATGGTTTAAAAATACGAAATAATTACTAATTTTTTTTCAAAAATGTATTAACAATGATTTGAGTTAAATAAATTTCCAAATGATAAAATGTCGTTTTGATCAATATAGCTTTAAAAGCACTTTTCGCGGCACTTTTCTATAACTTTGAAATATAGTTTTAAACACAACCATTCTTTTACAAATCTTTTATATATGTTTTCAAATAATTAATGAAGTATTTTAAATGATGATTTGAAGGATCTATGGAATGGTTAAATAAATGTTAAATGATTTAGAGTCGATCAAATAATTTGACCACCTTTTAGGTGACAGAGAGAATGTATAGGCTTGAGTTTGGAAAACCAGTTTCTTGCTCTTCCTGGCTATTCGGACTGACCCGATGGAGGGGATAGTAAATTTGATTTACTTGTATCCAAATTTACCAAAGTATAAAGGATATAATTTTTTGAATTTAAATAACTTGGATTTTATGGAGATAATCTTCTTATACTTGGCGTTAAAGCCCGAAAAGGGAATTCGTACTATTCGTGGAATTTAAAAGGTAATTTCACCGTTATTCCGCCAATAGTACCTGTTGAATACGAGAAATGATATTGAATAGAATTAGATGATTTCTATAGATTCTGCTCACTTAATATTTACTCGTTTTCGATTAACATCCTAGATGACATGGTTTTCACTCAGTCAAAATTTTGAGCTTTAAATTAAGAAATCTTCATTAATATTTAAATAAAATGATTTGGAAAGATTTTCCTTAGTGAAAAATGAAATGATTTCGAATTATTCCAAGTTTAAAAAAGGTTTAAGTAACCAAAGGATTTGATAAGAGGGGTTTAATAATTCTGTATATACGGGAAAGAAATGTTTTAAAGATATATTTCTCTTGAAGATATTTTTGATTAAAAGGAAGTAATAGATCAAAAGAATAATTCCCTGTTTACTTAACATCAATTTATCGATGATTGGTTCGAAAGAACTAAGGTCGAATTCGAGCAATTCTTATTTGAAGAGAACTTCGAACCAATTTATGAATTCGAAGTGAAGACATGGAAACGATTTGGAAGATAGAAATGTAGGACTGCTTGTCACTGACCCTCGGGAGAAATTTCCCATATCATATTATGTGGCATTAGCTCTTCATTTAAGATCTTCGTTGCAAGGACTACTCGCTACTAATCTTAGGGGTAATACCTGACAGGATATGGTAGGAAAATACCTTAGGTTCTCCCCATCCTGGATAACTTATATGGATGAATATTTGACATTGCATTTCTAGTTACATCAATTGATCTATATGAACGTATCATTTGTTTAATAGCCTTCTCTTAACTTAACACCCTTTTTTGAGACGAACGAGCTCAGCAGTTATACATTTGTAAAAATCAGTTGTGTGATCCCGGAATAGCAATGTGTCTTTCCAAGTGGAATGGGCTATGTAAATGGTAATCGCTACCTGGGCTTCATCACTCGGTAAAGGCTTGAACATGGTATGCCACAAGGCAAAGTGGGTCGCACCCGTTAGGGTATGGTCATCACCTTTTTAGATAACCCTTTATATTTGGGTCTGTGGTGTATGCTATGAGACGTCTCGCTGTAACAACCCGGGGTTTTGTAACAATTAATTATCGTCAAATGACGATTAAATTGGTTGTTAATTGCTATTGGGAATTTTAGTCAGTTGTAATTCTTTTGAAAAATTGTTAAGTGTAAGTGGGCTTTAAAAAAAATTGTAACCCATGTTTTCTTTTTATTGTTGGACTGTGATAAATGTCGAAGGGTATAACCGGTTCCCCTCTTCGTTTCTTTTGGCAAACACGACCCCCTTCCTTCATTTCGTTCGAAAACCCTAAAGCATATGAAAGAAAATATGGCGGCTCGTTCCTTTCACATTCGTTCGAAAAATTAGGGCTTCGTGATTTTCGAATCAATGTCTCTTGAGATGATTTCGGCTGTGAATTGGGTTTGGATTCTGCGAACAAGGTGAGTGCTTTTATTCACTCACATCTAATTTGAACCACTGTCTTTATTCCATTCGAGTTTTCTAATCTTGTGTTCGACTGAGAGTAGCTTGACTTCGTCTCGATCATTCAATTGTTGTTTCGATGTTGATGTTTTTGTTTTAATTAAATTCGTATATATTGATATTCTGTTTCAATTATACGGCTTTGGTGAATTTTGAACTGTTTCGAACCCTAGGCCATTACGGCTGGAATTGCATCTGACTTCAGTATTGATTTTGGGTAGGTGATTCCATGATTTGGTTAAGTAGCTCACTGTTTCAGCTTGATTTTGTATTGATATTTTAATTGCACTTGAATGTTAGTTTCACTGGTACCTTAGTTGAGCATTATGTTGTACCTTTTGGAGCTTGCATTGTTATTCGAACTGCTGTTGTATGAGCAGTTTGTTAATTGTCGAACATCATTTATATGCATACATATATATGCCCCATTGTTGTTTCATTTGGTATGTGCTGTCTGCAGTCGATTCTTCTCCTTTTCAACAATGATGTTTTGAGACATGTTCGTTTGAGTATATTGCAGTCCTTATATTTTGAGTTCATTCTCACACTTCTAAATTATAATCAGTAATTCTCCGACCTTGTTTTGAAAACATGGGTTTCTTCGATTTCGAATTCCACTTTTGTTGTGATTTTTGTATCTGATCTACCTCCTGTGTTGTGCACTGCTTTTGCCTAATACTCTGGCCTTGTTGTTCAGTGTAAATCTGGTACTAGTTCATTTGCCTCCGTGAAAAACATGCAGAGGCCTCATGCAAGCTTTAAAATATAGTTTATATTGTTTCATAAAAGTTGAAGTGTTTTCCTTCCTGCTGCATACGTGCATAATTATTTTGCATAGTTGAATTGTATTACTTCCTACTGCATGCGTGTGTATGTAGTTTACAATATTGAATTGTTTTACTTCCTACTGCATGCGTGTGTAAGTACTTTGCATTATTGAAATGCTTTACTTCCTAGCTGCATGCTTGGGTAATTATTTTCGCCAACATTGAAATGTTCATTTTTGACTTGGTTTTGTTGCATTTCACTTGTAGTGGCAGTAGTGATGCAGTCATTAACTTGTACCACTTGCTGTTTCGACTTGGTATTGCATTGTTACTGTTTGGTGCACTTGTTAAATTTTCTTACTTCGATTCAGTTCATGTTAGCTTCGGCTCATGTATACTTGGTTTGTATATGACACTTCAATGTGCGTCAGTTTTGTTATGTGAGTCATGATGCATTGTTGTTCATTCTTGTGACATCTTCAACTTGATGCATTATGCACTGTAATTTCATTTGCACTGAGTAATTCTCTTGTTTACTAGTGCCTTATGTTGCACCTATTTTTACTGTGTCACTGTATTGGGTTTTATGAACAGTTGATGTTCAGGTTTCGTGCAAAATCCCTTTGTTGCCAACCTGTGGCCTTTGTGCCTGTTGCACTTGTGTTGTTTGGATCTGGAATGCTTATGCATGCTTCCCAGACTTTTGTTTGCTACATTTTATAATTGCTGATAGCATGTATATGTATACATGTTGTTGCCGGTTGCCTCTGTTGGGTACTGATTCTTTGTGTCCCTTAATGTTGTGTGTTGTGGTGCCATACTCTTGGTGCTCTCACCTTCATTCTGATGTCTTCATGTATTTTATACCTCTGCACTTCTTTGAGGCAGGTCCGATTGCTTCATATGCAGGGATCTTGAGTTCGAGTCATTCGTTTCCGATACTAAGTGAATACATACATCTGCGATCATACATAAACATATGTATGTTGTTGCACCATTGTTGTTTCACTGCTTCACTGGTTACCATTTATTTGGTCTGTGTTTCACTATGCAGCCCTGTGCCATGTTGAATTTGGGTTGGTCGCTGCATTAAGTTGCTTTCATATGTGAGTCGAACTTGGTTTGGATTTTCTTTGAGCATACTACTGGTTGATGTACACTGCGCCTTGAGTGTGCTTGCATCGGAGTTTTGTTGCAGTCTTGCCCTTGTATTCTTATGGCGGCTGCAGTTTCTTTTGTTGCAATTTTGCACTTGTTGTTTTGTATTGTACTGTGTTTTCATTGATCTGTTGTGTATTTCATATGCCGTATTGGCGAGGCAGTACACATGAGCGTGTACTGCAGCCAATCGGTATTGATGTTTTCAATTGATATTTCAATTACTTGAATTGTTTTGTCTGTCCAATTCAATATTTGAAATTGTATTTTGATTTGGTTTGATTTGATCATTTTGTTGTTGTCTAATTATCTATTTGAGAATTAGATTATGAGTTTCTAACTTTTATTTAATAATTAGATTTTGTCGTTAATTGCCGTTTTGGCAATTCTGTTGTTTTCTAAATTATCTTCATTGATAATCCTTCCATTTATCTTTGTTGATAATTTGAATTTGCTGATTTTTTGTTTAACACTGTTAACTGTTATATTTACCTCTATCTGATTCCTTGTTAAAGGATTGGATAGATGAGATTTATTGTGACTGTCATCTATTTGTTATTTAATTATTACTGCTTCTGTGCATTAATAACTGAGTTTGAATTAGACTGACCCGTGTATTATTTTCTTTTGAATTTAATACTCGGGTCAGACCGAGTTATTACAGGTTGTAGATATCTTGCTTTGGGTTGCTGCTTGAGCTATGAAGTCTCTTTATACCTTTTGGAGTAGTTGTTGTCATAGTATAGGATGTTATGTATTCATGTATATTATTCACGATAATGTACTTGTATATGTAACTTCCAGAGTCGACAGTTGTAGTTGTATCATATGTATTGTATCACATGTATTGTAACTGACTTCAGTTATATATATGAGATTTTATATTATCTGAGTTCCGCATTTACATTATCTGTGTTATTATTATATATATTGTCCTAAACTAATGAACCATCGTAGTTCATTTTATACTGGAATTGGGTATGTCGATGGAAGTAAATAAATAAGAGATGAAAAATTAAAAATATATACCACTCCTATCGAGGTAACCAATACTAGTGTAAGGCCCAACTACGGATGGCCACTCCTATCCAGCCTTATTCTTCGTAATAACAGACAGTATTTCTTTTAATACTCTTTGTTATTGTGAGCATAGAGGTGGGGCGTCACAGTTGGTATCAGAGCTTGGGGCTTATGGACATAATATAAAACATAACTTAGATGGAACATGTGTTACAACCAATTTGTCGATGTTTTATTGTGCTTTGAGTCAAAACTAAAGTTTGAAATTATGATGAAATTTTTAAATATCTTTATTTAAAAATAAAAGTGAAAGGTGTGTTTAAGGGTTGAGTAAATTGTGTTTTATTATCAGAGTGCACAGCGGAAACAGTGAGACTGTCTTCGCTGAGTATAGCTGATAACTCTTTTTGATTTAAAAATCAAAATATGAAATTGAAATAAATTTCATTTGTTGTTTACATAGCTGTGTTTATTTTGTTTTCTTTGAAAATTTCGAATCCGATTTGAGGATCCGAAGCGATTGCAGTTATGTGGTTTTGTTGAGATTTTTGCTGTTTTGAATTATCTTCCTTGAAGATATATTCGAGTGATTTCTTTGTTCATTTTGTAGTATGCGTGCAAACTTGAGTTGCATGTTACTGCACTGATTTTACGTTGAACCGGTGTTTGGTTTTAAACGTATTTTGTTGCCGTTATATTTTATAACGGGGTTTTTGCATCGGTGCTAAGTTTTGAAGCGCGGTGTTTTGTTGACCTTTTTAATGAATGGAAATTCACTGGCGTTATGTTTTGATGCGAATTATTTTGATGATATTTTGACGTATAAATTTTACTATCACTTTGACTTCAGTAACCGTCAAATTTAAAGTGGATTTTCAAGCAGTTATCCCGCAATGCTGATTTGAGATCCGTTTTTACGGTATTTTGAGATGTACAATTTCCTTGTCGAAATTGCTACTGATGTTGCTGTTTTAATCACGTGTTTTATAATTTGTTTCAAAATAAAAATTGTTTTCAATTTTTTTTACAGTTTATGCTTTCAAAAGAATGAGGAAGCGATTAAAACGTTTCAACCAAATCGAGGACTATGACCCCTTTCTTTTACTGATTCGCTTAATTCCGGACTTGTCCGTTTGAGAATGTAAATTATTACTTTTATTAAATAAATGAAATTATTTTCAGAAGTTTTGTAGTTTGCGCTTTCAAAAGAATGAGGAGGCGATTTAAACGTTTCAGCAAAATCGAGGGCTATGACCCCTTTCTTTTACCGATTCGCTTAATTCCGGACTTGTTCGTTTGAGAACGTGAAATGTTATTTATTTAAAATACACAATTTTGCACTTTCAAGGAAACGATGAAGAGAATTAAACGATTTAGTAAAACTCATGGTTATGGGACATGTGAGTTTTCTATTTTGGTTAATTCCGGACTCGTTAATTGAAATAATTGTTGTTTGATGATTTTGATGATTTTCGTGTGCTTTCGAGCCACTATGTTGGACCTTCAGGTCATATGTTGGACCTTCAGGTCATATGTTGGACCTTCGGGTCAATGCCAGTACTAGACCTTCGGATCATTTGTTGGACCTCCGGGTCATTTTTTGGGCGCCAAAAATATAGTACTTGGTAGGCTTCGGCCATTTGTTGATGCACGTGCGGCGTAGCTAAAACTCGCCATCTGATGGGATCGATCCAACCTTTTATGTTGATTTTCTAGTCATCTTAATTGATTCTAGATATTTGTTATTTTCAATTATCTGCAGGTAATTGGATATTTGTTGATATGAGTTCTGATTATCGTTTTTGATAATCAGATATTTGTTGATTCTGATTATCGTTTTTGATAATCGGATATTTTTTGTTTCTGATTATCGTTTTTGATAATCGGGTATTTATTGTTTCTGATTATTGTTTTTGATAATCGAATATTTGTTGTTTCTGATTATCGTTTTTGATAATTAGATATTTGAGTTTTCTGATTATCGTTTGTGATAATTAGATATTTGTTGATATGAGATTTTTGATTACCGTTTTTGATAATCGGATACTTGTTGTTTCTGATTATCGTTTTTGATAATCGGATTTGTTGTTAGTGATTATCGTTTTTGATAATCGGATATTTGTTGTTTCTGATTATCGTTTTTGATAATCGGATATTTGTTGTTTCTGATTATCGTTTTTGATAATTAGATATTTGAGTTTTCTGATTATCGTTTGTGATAATTAGATATTTGTTGATTTGAGATTTTTGATTATCGTTTTTGATAATCGGATATTTGTTGTTTCTGATTATCGTTTTTGATAATTAGATATTTGAGTTTTCTTATTATCGTTTGTGATAATTAGATATTTGTTGATTTGAGATTTTTGATTATCGTTTTTGATAATCGGATATTTGTTGATTCTGATTATCGTTTTTGATAATTAGATATTTGAGTTTTCTGATTATCGTTTGTGATAATTAGATATTTGTTGATTTGAGATTTTTGATTGTCGTTTTTGATAATCGGATATTTATTGTTTCTGATTATCATTTTTGATAATTAGATATTTGAGTTTTCTGATTATCGTTTGTGATAATTAGATATTTGTTGATTTGAGATCTTTGATTATCGTTTTTGATAATCGGATATTTGTTGATTCTGATTATCGTTTTTGATAATTAGATATTTGAGTTTTCTTATTATCGTTTATAATAATTAGATATTTGTTGATTTGAGATTTCTGATTATCGTTTTTGATAATAGGATATTTTTTGATTCTGATTATCGTTTGTGATAATTAGATATTTGTTGATTTGAGATTTCTGGTTATCGTTTTTGATAATTAGATATTTGTTGTTTTCAAATTATCTAGTTGATAACAAGATAATTGCGGTTTTATGATTTGTGATTTTGTGTTTCCTAATTATCTTTGTTGATAATTAAATTTTGCTGTTTTTTAATTATCTTATTGATAATTAGATATTGCTATTTTGTGATTTATGTATTCTAATTATCTAAATGATAATTGAATATTGCTGATAATTACATTTATTCGGTTTTGTTGTTTTCTGATTATCTACTTGATAGTTAGATTTTTGTCGAAAATTTGTGAATTTCTTTTGTGAAATTAAAAGATTTCTTTGGCGATTGTATTCTCGACCTTTATTTTTCTAGCTTAACCAGTTTATGCTAGAAAAATAATTGTTATTGACGCCTTTAATTATGAAAATTGCGGGGACGCAATTTTTATAAGGAGGGGAATCTGTAACAACCCAGGGTTTTGTAACAATTAATTATCGTCAAATGACGATTAAATTGGTTGTCAATTGCTATTGGGAATTTTAATCAGTTGTAATTCTTTTGAAAAATTGTTAAGTGTAAGTGGGCTTTAAAAAAAATTATAACCCATGTTTTCTTTTTATTGTTGGACTGTGATAAATGTCGAAGGGTATAACCGGTTCCTCTCTTCGTTTCTTTTGGCAAACTCGACCCCCTTCCTTCATTTCATTCGAAAACCCTAAAGCATACGAAAGAAAATATGGCGGCTCGTTCCTTTCACGTTCGTTCGAAAATTTAGGGCTTCATGATTTTCGAAAGCGTCTCTCGAGATGATTTCGGCTGCGAGTTGGGTTTGGATTCTGCGAACAAAGATGAGTGCTTTTATTCACTCACATCTAATTTGAACCACTGTCTTTATTCCATTCGAGTTTGCTAATCTTGTGTTCGACTGAGAGTAGCTTGACTTCGTCTTGATCATTCAATTTTTGTTTCGATGTTGATGTTTTTGTTTTAATTAAATTCGTATATATTGATATTCTGTTTCAATTTATACGGCTTTGGTGAATTTTAAACTGTTTCGAACCCTAGGCCATTACGGCTGGAATTGCATCTGACTTCAGTATTGATTTTGGGTAGGCGATTCCATGATTTGGTTAAGTAGCTCACTGTTTCAGCTTGATTTTGTATTGATATTTTAATTGCACTTGAATGTCAGTTTCATGGTACCTTAGTTGAGCATTATGTTGTACCTTTTGGAGCTTGCATTGTTGTTCGAACTGCTATTGTATGACCAGTTTGTTAATTGTCGAACATCATTTATATGCATACATATATATGCCCCATTGTTGTTTCATTTGGTATGTGCTGTCTGCTCTCGATTCTTCTCCTTTTCAACAATGATGTTTTGAGACATGTTCGTTTGAGTATATTGCAGTCCTTATATTTTGAGTTCATTCTCACACTTCTAAATTATAATCAGTAATTCTCCGACCTTGTTTTGAAAACATGGGTTTCTTTGATTTCGAATTCCACTTTTGTTGTGATTTTTGTATCTGATCTACCTCATGTGTTGTGCACTGCTTTTGCCTAATACTCTGGCCTTGTTGTTCAGTGTAAATCTGGTACATAGTTCATTTTCCTCCATGAAAAACATGCAGATGCCTCATGCAAGCTTTAAAATATAGTTTATATTATTTCATAAAAGTTGAAGTGTTTTCCTTCCTGCTGCATACGTGCATAATTATTTTGCATAGTTGAATTATATTACTTCCTACTGCATGCGTGTGTATGTAGTTTACAATATTGAATTGTTTTACTTCCTACTGCATGCGTGATTAAGTACTTTGCATTATTGAAATGCTTTACTTCCTAGCTGCATGTTTGGGTAATTATTTTTGCCAACATTGAAATGTTCATTTTTGACTTGGTTTTGCTGCATTTTACTTGTAGTGGCAGTAGTGATGCAGTCATTAACTTGTATCACTTGCTGTTTCGACTTAGGATTGCACTGTTACTGTTTGGTGCACTTGTTAAATTTGCTTACTTCGATTCAGTTCATGTTAGCTTCGGCTCATGTATACTTGGTTTGTATATGACACTTCAATGTGTGTCAGTTTTGTTATGTGAATCATGATGCATTGTTGTTCATTCTTGTGACATCATCAACTTGATGCATTATGCACTGTAATTTCATTTGCACTGAGTAATTCTCATGTGTACTAGTGCCTTATGTTGCACCTATTTTTACCGTGTCACTGTATTGGGTTTATGAACAGTTGATGTTCAGGTTTCGTGCAAAATCCCTTTGTTGCCAACCTGTGGCCTTTGTGCCTGTTGCACTTGTGTTGTTTGGATCTGGAATGCTTATGCATGCTTCCCAGACTTTTGTTTGCTACATTTTATAATTGCTGATAGCATGTATATTTATACATGTTGTTGCTGGTTGCCTCTGTTGGGTACTGATTCTCTGTGTCCCTTAATGTTGTGTGTTGTGGTGCCATATTCTTGGTGCTCCCACCTTCATTCTGATGTCTTTATGTATTTTATACCTCTGCACTTCTTTGAGGCAGGTCCAATTGCTTCATATGCGGGGATCTTGAGTTCGAGTCATTCGTTTCCGATACTAAGTGAATACATACATCTGCGATCATACATAAACATATGTATGTTGTTGCACCATTGTTGTTTCACTGCTTCATTGGTTACCATTTATTTGGTCTGTGTTTCACTATGCAGCCCTGTGCCATGTTGAATTTGGGTTGGTCGCTGCATTAAGTTGTTTTCATATGTGAGTTGAACTTGGTTTGGATTTTCTTTGAGCATACTACTGGTTGATGTACACTGCGCCTTGAATGTGCTTGCATCTGAGTTTTGTTGCAGTCTTGCCCTTGTATTCTTGTGGCGGCTGCAGTTTCTTTTGTTGCAATTTTGCACTTGTTGTTTTGTATTGTACTGTGTTTTCATTGATCCGTTGTGTATTTCATATGTCATATTGGTGAGGCAGTACACGTGAGCGTGTACTGCAGCCAATCGGTATTGATGTTTTCAATTGATATTTCAATTACTTGAATTGTTTTGTGTGTCCAATTCAATATTTGAAATTGTATTTTGATTTGGTTTGATTTGATCATTTTGTTGTTGTCTAATTATCTATTTGATAATTAGATTATGAGTTTCTAATTTTTATTTAATAATTAGATTTTGTCGTTAATTGCCGTTTTGGCAATTCTGTTGTTTTCTAAATTATCTTCATTGATAATCCTTCCATTTATCTTCGTTGATAATTTGAATTTGCTGATTTGTTGTTTGACACTGTTAAGTGTTATATTTACCGTTATCTGATTCCTTATTAAAGGATTGGATAGACGAGATTTATTATGATTGTCGTCTACTTGTTATTTAATTATTACTGCTTCTGTGCATTAATAACTGAGTTTGAATTAGACTGACCCGTGTATTATTTTCTTTTGAATTTAATACTCGGGTCAGGCCGAGTTATTACGGGTTGTAGATATCTTGCTTTGGGTTGTTCCTTGTGCTATGAAGTCTCTTTATACCTTTTGGAGTAGTTGTTGTCGTAGTATAGGATGTTATGTATTCATGTATATTATTCACGATAATGTACTTGTATATGTAACTTCCAGAGTCGACAGTTGTAGTTGTATCATATGTATTGTATCACATGTATTGTAACTGACTTCAGTTATATATATAGGATTTTATATTATCTGTGTTCCTTATTTACCTTATCTGTGTTATTATTATATATATTGTCCTAAACTATTATGAACCATCGTAGGTCGTTTTATACTGGAATTGGGTACGTCGATGGGAGTAAATAAATAAGAGATGAAGAATTAAAAATATATACCACCCCTATCGAGGTAACCAATACTAGTGTAAGGCCCAACTACGGATGGCCGCTCCTATCCAGCCATATTCTTCGTAATAACAGATAGTATTTCTTTTAATACTCTTTGTTATTGTGAGCAGAGAGATGGGGCATCACACTCGGATAGGTCGGCAATGACCAGGGTGATGTCATATTTGGTTTTTATCCAAGCCATATATGAGTGCCAAATAGGGATAGACAGGTCTTGCCGGAGGAGGAGGATTGTTTGTGTATCCTCAGTACATTCCTTTAGAGATGTACTGTACGGAAGGTAGTCCCTTACCTACCATTATGTGGAATTCCGTTCTCCAATAAGTGGATTTGGACTTAGTTGTAAGCCTATTATTCCATCAAATTTAATCAATGTAACAATTTCAGCTATTTGAATATATTTACTTGAAATGTGTTCTCAAAAGAATGTCATTAAAAATAACATCAAATGTTTTGGTTATCATAAGGTAAAAACTCGTTCCATTTTTATGTGCGGCATGGTCCTATGAGATATCTTTTTATTCGTACAAATGTATATTTTAAGTTTCTCACTCTAGTCTCATGACTGACCCAGCGTTTATTTTCCTTTCCTTTAAACTCTAGGTGCCCCAATTTTCCCGAGCAGCCTAGCGGTCAGATTTAGTTTGAAGAAATTCAGATGGAGCTCAAAGCTTAGAGTTAGAAGAATCTTCTAAAGATTATTATCCATTTCCACCAAACTCTGGTGCAATAGTATGCCGCATTTGTAAGGATAGATATGTATGACTGTCCGTTTTTAACTCTGATAAATGTATTTAAATTTTCGCTGTAAAGATTATATGTTGAAATAATATGTGTGAGATTCTATTCTGTCTTTATTTTCTTTCCTACCCTTAAGAATCCACCTCTCTTACACTTGGATTTGTGGCACATGAATACCGAGGATGTATTTATGTCATTTCCAAGAGTCGAAGAAACGGGTCCTCACAACGACTGATAATGAGTAAAGTTGAGTCAACTTCTTTCTGTGATGTTGGGTGCTTAAAAGTAAGTACATAAGGTTTAGTTCAATTTCACCTAAAATAAAATTTATAAAATCATACAAGAGAAGAGTTGATGAAACAATCCCTACATCTCCTAGATCAAGGACGAGTTGACGAGTTGTGTGAGTCGAGAGGCTCAACGTAATATTTACATGTAACTGACCTTGTGTGAACCACTCCAAAACAGTTTCATACTAGTCAATGTTGATTAATCAATTTATGTTATTAACATAAGCTCTTACACCTAAAACCAAATCAGTTTTATTCATATAAATATATATATAGACAACTCATAAAATGTTTATAAATACATGCTCCATGCATTGAGAAATAATTGTTGTTTCAAGAAACACCAGCTTCATGATGAAGGAATTTCTTTTAAAAATTATTAGCAGTAAAACGGATTTGGATATGATCTAAGATAAAACTGATTACAAAGGATGAGTAAATTGACCAAACCTAAATGGACACAACTAATTAGAATGTCTACAGATAAGATCTCTTACACATTAAAGAGAAACTATTATTTCTTATCAAGGTTGACAAAAGATTTTCCTCACTTATCAATAAACCTATAAGAATATTGACTCTACCATATCGCTTCATGCATGAATTTGAAATAGATTCTATAAATAAACCACCGTTTTGACCATCAAAAGTCGACACCAAACACTACCATTGTGTTCAAATGTCATGCATCCACTCGACAAAAGGGAAGATTGTTAGGGTAAATAAAAAGAAAAGAATAGAGAATAGAGAAAACAGAATCTAACAATGGAATCGACGACATATAATATAACAGGGACAGTATAAACTATCACTTCAAACATATAGAGTATATCAAAGTTAAAAACAAACCTTATCAACTAGACGGTTATAGAATCCGGACCTTACAAATGCCAACAGGTATACTATATAATACAGAGGAAAATAAAATACTACGATAGGTGAATCTTTAGCTCCCCTCCATGAATCCCATAACACTAATGCCAACCTAGGAAAATACTTAGTCTAACCCGAGCATTATAAATAAATTACACCTGGATCAATCTGGAAATACCAGCGTGAGATAACTCGAATAATGGAGAACATATATAAAAATTCTATAAGACCACGCTGTTGACGCGGAACGGGTTTTTACCTCACATGAATAACATCCATACAAGCAAGAGCAGAAATATATATCAGGAAACAAATCCAAATATGATTGAGCATAAATAATAGTAAATCGGACTTGAAAGAATGGAAATAAACCATGTAAAATCCAAACTGGACATAATGGATAGAATAAGGAAAACAGTCCAACTTGATAGAATGGGCTAAATAAGGTAACAGTAAAAACTCGATAGAATGGGCTAAGTAAAATAATAGTCCAAACTCGATAGAATGGGCTAAATAAAGTAACAGTCCAAACTCAATAGAATGGACTAAACAAATATTTAAAAGCCATGATGAGGAGTTGGCTTTACCCGTGGCAATTTAAAGCTGAAACAGATTTAGGATTTTCGAATCAAATAACGAAAGGAAATTTTCCAACAAATGACCAGGAGGGGACGCCCCCTTACCGAAAGTATACCTCTAGAAATATACTTAAGAACTCCGACGGCTCTCGAAAACCTCCATGTCGGACCCCACAAACTGTTACCGAGAACCCGAGTACTTCACATCTCAAAGCGCAACACCGAATCCAATCTAGAGTGGATGTGAAAATAACCTAATGGAGCAACTCCACATAGCTAGGCCTCCGCTCACTCTTTGGGTTTAGTCATTGTCGACAAAGGATAACAAAGCTGAAAAGAGTAGCACATCATCTTAGAGTGACAAAAATAAAGTGGCTGAAGTAACCGATAGTTGAGATATCAAATATTGAGGACATAAAATGATCGTATATGGAAATTAAGTCTTGTATACTTGTCACCACTCATTGAATTCAAACTTGTACAATTTCAGGGTTAACAATAATGTCGGACAAGTTAGTGTTACCTTAAAGTAATGTCACACGATTATTCTTAACTTTCGGAATAGCTACAACTGTACTTCTTCGATGCTTAGTGCTAATTATACAAATAAATCGTTTCCATATAAGTGATTCGTTTTACGGAAATAATTTATTTCCGTAAACGAATCAGACTTTTACTTTTAAAAAAGAACTAAACTTGGGCTTGATTTCCTTATTGGTAAAATACTTTTAAAATTAGTTCATGATTGTTAAAACGTTAAGAGAATAAATTTTCTAAGTGCGCGACGCCGAAGGCCTTAACCATCATCAGACCAAACACCCATAAGATTATCCAACCTAACATCCCAATAATCGAGTCCTAATTCCTTTTTGTAACTTTAAAACAACATTAATTATCCTAAAAGATAATTACTCACACTTAAAATGTCTTTAAATAACAAATCAATTATCTTTAATAAAATAGATAATTGTTTCCAAAAACTTTTATAACATTGGTAAATTAACTTTAAATCGGTTGATTTATTCAATTTTACCATATTAGTTAATTTACATAAATCAATTAATTACTTATAAATATCATTAATTAAAAAGATTTATTAAATTTAAATAATAATTAGTTAAAAATGAATAAGTCATCTCAAACATCATTTATTAAAATGATAAGTAATTCTAAATTCAACTGATTAAAATAATTAATTAAGTTCAAATATTCATAAGTTAATTGGGTTAATTAAATTCAAACTTCATTAGTCAAAGATTAATTAAAATATAATTTGTTAAAATGATTTATCTAATTATAAAATGTAAAGACCTAGAATTTTGGCTATGTGAAATTGGAATGTTTAATTGATTTATATTTAAAAGTTGATTTTATAGATTTAATAACTTAAATTTCAAATATAACGATTTATTGGATAATTTAATTTCTGAATTTATTTGGATAAAAATGATTTAAAGGCTTATTAAATTCCTATTAATAAGAATAAATGTAATAAATCTTTTAAATTTGATTTAAAAGTGGTTTATCTAATTTTGAAATTAACTCATTTTAATTAACGGTGAAAATAGCCTTCTGGGGCACAATCTCGGATTTCGACTAAAACAACATCATTGAGTCTGTAATAATGAATTATAATATACCGTCAAATTATGTAGCGATCAGACGTATCGTTTGGTCATATGGGATAGAAACATGTTGAAATTAATATTGGAAATTTAATATAACAATTGGATTCAAAAAGTTATCTTCTCGATACGATCGAATTAGGTCTCGAGACTAGTTCCTCTACGTTTGAAATAGAGGTATAACATTAGGAACGCCAGATAGCACGTCTCGATAGGAGTTCGAATTTTTAAGTTACTTAAAATGAGATATTTTGAAATTTAATAATATAATAAATTTTTTAAGTCAACCCCTATCAGCCACCCTATCTGAACGATCCACCCTACGATGATATGTATCTCCTATCATCCATCTTCTTATAACGCAGCGTATCAGAGATAAAAAGGTTAAAACCAAATCAAATACTTCATGGGAAAAAATTTTAAAACGAATTTTAAAATGCTTGATTCGAGTCGATCTTCATTTGGGAGAGTTTTTGGGAAGTGCGACACCTGTTCTTAAACTCGACAGTTAAGTCGAATAGCAGTTTTAACTAGGGTTTGGGATTTTAGCTGATTTGGTCGATGATGTGATAAGTGGAAGATGGAATCGAGTTCGTGGGGTGAAGGGGAAGCTGCGGCAGGAACTTGAGGGGGTCCGGTCGTGCATTAAAAGTCGCGACTATATAGGTGAGGAAGGCGGAGCATACAGGTCGTGATGAAAGGGGAGGCTTCGGCCGTGGCATGGTGGTTCCAAACAAGTCGAGTGCGATGAGAGAGAGCAAATGGGGTCGTCAGATTTTGGGTTAGGACGTTGGAGCTTCATGTCAGTTGAACAATGCACGGTCGTGCTTCTAGTGTCGTGTACAGGAACGTTAAGTGTGGAAGATGAATTAATTATGGGTAATGTTAAAGTTAATTGTGATTAAGAGAATTTTTAAATTATTTAAATTTTAAAATCTTATTATAGTCATAACTCATTCGTTTTAGGTCCAAATCTAACACCGTCAATCGCGTTGGATTCGTATTGACGAAATCTTTAACATGGAAATGGGTTGACAGAATTTAGAGGTTCCAGGATTTTTAGCTAAATTCGAACGACCTTCGAATTTAGTCGAAATCAAAAAATGGAAGCGGCAACTGGAATCAAATGTGAATTAATCTCATCTTTTTGGATAACTAGTTTGGTTTATAGTTGATAAAAATTTACTAAATGCTAGTTTGGATGAATTGCTATATTTATCATCAATTGGATGTTATATTATATATATTAGTGGTTGGATTGAGTATTCCCGCCGATTGGAGCGGATGAGACACTATGCGCCCCGTATAATAGCGGATGACCCTTTATATTTCGATATCCCGCCTCGAAGCAGTGATTATATTTTTGTGATTATATAACATCTGTGGTTGTAGGGAAACAGGTTGGAGGGATCCAACTGGATTCCTCAAGATTGTCGTTTTTAATTCCATATATAGTGATATATGATGTGTGTTGATAATCTTTTATATATTATGTTATGATTTGATTTATAAGATGCTATGGTAGCACTGGCCTCAATTTCGGTATTTTAAATGCCATAAATATTATTCTTTAATTTGAAGGAATTAAAAGGAGATTATAGATTTAAAAAAGGTTATATCGAAATTTGGAATATTTCGAAGGAAAGTGATTTGGATAAAACAATGATTTTATTTTGGATTTGTGCTCAACTGTTTGTAAAATGTTTTAATTAGAGATTTAAAAATAATTTATACAAGGAATTTTTAAAAAAATGAATTTTTAAGTGATATTTCTGGATTTATGGAAAATGAGTTGAAATTGATATTTAAAATGGATTTGAAAAATAATGGGATTTATAAAGGAATGGATTCATAACAAAGAAAATTTATAAATGAGATTATTTTTATAAACAAGTGAAATACAAATGAGTTTATAAATTTATAAACGATGTTTATAAATAAGGGGAAATGATATCAATTGATAAATTTAAAATATAAATTCACAATCTGAAATTATATCGAGATATGGAAATCGGTTTTTGGAAAAAATAGGGAATTCTATTTTTGAAATGTGAGAATGGTTGTGAAATTGAAACGTAATTGATGTGATATGAATAGAGAGGGATTTTTAAGTTGAAATTGGTAATATTGGATTTTAAAAATATATTTTTTCGACAAATTAATTTTGTTTAAAAATGGAAATTTTATTTATTAAACCATATAGTTAAAGTTGTTTTAGCATTGAAATATTTTGAGAATTGGATCATTCAAATATTTAATATATATTAAAATAAATTCAAATTTTTATAATAAGCTTTGTAAATCGATGAGTTTTATTTAAAAATGAATTGGAAATGAGTTATTGATGTTATTTAAAGTGTTTTGATATTTTAAATAATTACTTAAACGTGTTTTATAAAATAAATTACTTTTCTTTAAAAATACTTATCATATAAATATAGAGTTTGAAATGATTGAAATTTAATGATAAATGCTCTAGAGATTGTGAACCGGGTTTTATTTAATGGATGTGATTTTATTAGTCAAAATCTTATAATGGAATCCGGAAACTTAAGAAATTTGAGAAAAGAAAATTTTCAAATTGTTCAGATATAAGAACTTCGAAAATGAATTTGAATTCATTAAAGGAGTTATAAATCGTTAGATAGATTATAAATAAGTATGGTCGATAACTTTTGGAAATTAAAATGGGAATTAATAAAAATTTCGAAGATTTATGAGATAAATGTGGAATATTTCCCAAGTATGGATATTAGAAATGATTTTGGGAAATATACTTATAATATTTTCCTAAGTTTTGGATTTAAAGGTTTGGAGAGATTTTAGCGACGGAACGATTTATATAGAAATATTTTACTAAGTAATGAATTATAAGTTGGATTTGGAAATATTCCTAAGTGTTGATGTATTTTGGAAATATCCTGTTATGGATATAAGAAGCTAAAATTGTTTTCAAGTGTTAAAATTTTGAAAGAGATTTGAATATATATATATATATATATATATATATATATATGTATATGTATGTGTATATATATATCTGTAAAGATATTTGAAACAAATGTTTTTGAAGATTTATTATATGGCTCTAGCGACTGCTTATGTTTGTAATTTGGTAGTTAAACAACCGACAATCAAATCTGGCCAAATTCGTTGATCGTTTTGAAGAGACCGGGATCAGATCTGATTAGTGACAAGTTCACGCATGATAAGGGGTTCTCGCTTTGTGTTTTGTAACAACCCTGAATTTTGTGATTTATTTTAATTGCTTATTTTGATTATTTTATATGAAACTCTTGATTTAAAAACTTTACTATATTTATTAAAATGGAAAATTTTGTTATTTTAAAAGTATAATTTTATTTTTGTGTGAATTATAGTTTCAAACCTGAATAAATAGAATATTTTTCAGAAAAGTGGATTTTTGGTCAATCTGATTAAACTTTGACTTTTAAATTTAAAATTTAAATATTTATATTTTTGAAATTTTATCTTTCATTATGAAAATACATTTCATTTCAAGAATACTACTTTTTGTTTCGTCGAAATCCGTTTTGTATTGTGAAAGTTATGTTTTTTACAATATTGTATGTAAATTGATTTATTTAATAAAATTGTCTATTTTAATTTATATAAATAATATTTTTATTTGTCAAATCATGTTCTAATATGTTTAATATGACATGTCAGGTATATATTTTATTTTTAAAACAATTTAAAGTGATTTAATAATTTTCCAAAGCTTACTGTATTTTATTTTCAATTTTTAAAACCTAGTTTCTATTTTTAAGCTATTTTCTTAATAAATTTATATTTATCTAAAATATATTTATTTATTTTTATTCATACATTATTTTTTTTGTTTTTATTTTATTTACTTAGATTTTTCATGTGTTTAAAAACAAATAAAGAAATTAGAAATTTGAAGAGTTCTATAACCTTTCACATGCCTTTGACTTTTCACCTTCTTTTTACCTTTTCATTTGCAAATCAACACTTACATTCAATTTTGCTGACCATGTCCTTTCTTCAGCCCATCACCTTCATTTTTCATGAACAAATAAGTTTCTCAACCCTAAACTTTCAGCCACCAACTTCTGAGCAAAAAAATTGGTAATGTTCTTTCACTTTTTTTTCATTTTTTTCCTTGTTTTATGCATTCATCTTGCACTTGCTTTCACTTTGGATGTTCGGCCTGTAGCCTCCACCATCACCACCACCTCCACCACCATCATTCTCAGCTGTCATCACCTCCATCTCCTCTAACCTACATGGTCGTGGCCATCCTTGATGAGATGCTCCACAAAAATTAGCAAAACATCACCTTAAACATGCATAGCCGATCACCAATGCCTCCACCACTTCACCACACCCCTTGGCCACCTCTTGCATCACTTCCACCAGCACCTACCTGACCTAAAGTCACTGGCACACCATCCCCTAGCATCCAAAAGGCCTGGCCATGCCATATAAGGTAATAGCCATGACTTGTTGTTACATAAAAATGCACATTTGCCTTGTGTTTGTATATTTATGCCCTTAATTACTCAAACCACTTCCATACCTTCACTACCCTTGTTGGGCCGAGCATATATGACCCATACCTGACCAAATACACCCATGGCAGTGCCTTATCACCCTATAGGCTGAGCATAGTGATGGTGGAAGAAAGTCCAAGTGTTTGATTAATTGTTGTTCCTTAATTCTAGCTTGTTTAATGTCATATTTTGGTTTGAAATTCATGTTATATGTATTGTTTTGTTTCATATGTACGAGACAAATAGCTTTGGCTCTTCCTCATTTGAATCATAGTCATGCTTTTGTGCCTTTTTGGATCTCTGTTGTGTGTATGTATTTGTTATCTCCAGCTTGTAGAGGTGAGTATTTCTCACCAGACATTCCGTACTTATATAAGTAGTAAATTGACACCCTGTGAATATGTGGATATTATTATTATGTTATAACTGCTTATGCTATGATCATATGATGTTCACCATATTTATACACCTGTCATATCATCTGTTACTGTTATATGATGTTATTGTGTTTATTTATACCAGTTTATCACACTGCAAGTTCCATGTAGATAGAATCACTATGGGTTGAAATTATACATACCCGAACGGACTTTAGAATAGGGAATAATTGTTATGGGATGAAATGATAGGCCTGAACGATTTTTATTTATTTCATTTTTACTTGAGATTGCGGGTTTGAAATGATAGAACCCGGGTTTCCTTTGTAAATTACGGATTGAAATGATATAATATTCATATCACTTTACTTATGATAGAAAATGATATACAGACCCGTGGTTAGTATAAATTTTTCTAGAATGTTTAAAGTATATTAGAAATGTAAATATTATAATATTTTGATTTTAACTTAATTAGAAATTATTTTTATAAAGCATTATTGATTTTCTAAAAATTTATAAGTGAAATAAATTACTGGTAAAGTTAGAAATTTGAAATATAAGTTACTTTGGAAATTATGATTTGGTTTTAAATGGGATTTAAATTAAGTAGGAAATATGATAAATAGATTTAAAATTTGAATTCAAATGAATTTAAAATGATTTTATAAAGTGTTAATGATTTTTGAATAAGCTAAAAGGTTAAAGAAATGAATATTTAAGTTGAATTTTGAAATATAACTTAGATTTGAAATTCATAAATTTTGTTTAAAAATGAATTTAAGTTAAGTAAATAAAATGAAAAATATGTTATATTTGGAAATTTAAACTTAAGTGTTAAGTAAAAAAATTTAATTATAAAGAATTGAAATTTAATGCTTGAATTATATAAGTAAATTATTATTAAATTTTGATTTTTGAATGAAAATTTCACTTTATAAAATAATAAATATAAGGGTATTTAAATGATTGTTTTAAAAGTGAAAATATATGATTTTATAAGTTTAAAATGATTTAATAAAGATTTAATTGTTTGTGAAATTATATTGAATATTTGGAATTTAATTAACAGCATTTTTGAAATGTTATTATTTCTAATGTAAAGGATATCACAGCATTTGTAAATGCTGTAGTTGATAGAAATGAACTAAATGGTTAAATTGAATTAAGGACTATTATTGCACTTTGTAAGTGCTGTAGTTTCTGAAAATAACTATGGTTTTATTTGAACTAAAGTAACCCTATTACAGCATTTTTAAATGCTGTCTTTTGTTAAATTGAATTGTTTTAAAAGTAAATTTCCGTAGCATTTTCTAAATGCTGCGAAAGTTGAATTTTCATTATTTTAGTAAATTTAAGTGAATAAATAAACTTTGAAAGATTAAAAATTTGGAAATTTAATAATTTAATTATTAAATATAATAACTTCATTTTAATGATTTAAAATGAAGTAATTTGTTGAAATATAAACTATTTTGAAATGTGTATTGAAATGGTATTTTAAATAAAAATTAACGTGGTTTTGAAAAGATATGATATTTTGATATATTGAAATGGATTTTTGAATGATATTGAATTTTGGAATGATATTTGATTTCAAATATAAATTACTATTTTGAAATTTTAACCACGAGATGTATTTAAATTAATGGTTTAACTGATCCTTAGAGGATGGGCGATCCTAAGCTTCCTTTAAGTTATTGTGCTGCTACAGTTCACTTGAGTTTATTTACATTATATAAGTATGTATGTCCTGACTTAAGTGTTTTGTGTTTTACTTTACGCTCGGGTCAGCCTGAGTAGTTACAACTTAGCTTTGGATTTCTTTTTTTGGAGCTAGGAACCACTGGAGATTTTGCTTGTCTAGTTATCTATTCCCTTTCAGTTTCAGTTGCTCTATTTCAGCTCTAGTATTTATAAACTTCTATGTATTTGAGATTTCAATTGTATATGTTTTCCAAACTTATATTATGAATTTTTTGAGATTTTATTATAGTAGCTTCATGAACTACTATGGTATTTTAATTTCCGCTGCGAGTTATTCTGATATTTCTATGTCTGTGATTCTGTGATTGTATTTCATTTGCTTCAAATTTATTTACAATACGGTATTTTGAGCAATTCAAGTCCGTCATGTGTGGATGCGAGTGATTGAAAATACCGGGTTGTTACAGTTGGTATCAGAGCTTTGGCTTTAGGCAAATCTTAGCCTGCGGAGCAAAAACTCATTAGAGATAGGGTAGAAATACCCTAGAATGAGTGAAATCAATCTCATAATCATTTCTTTGTGAGAGAACGTATTTTCGAAGTATAAAATGATTTCCAAATAATTTTTAAACTAATTTTCAAAGGTTATATTAGTATAAAAAATTTCTTATTTTGAAATCAAGATTTTTCTAAACTTCATCCCTTCGGTATCCACCTTGTTAGAAATCTCTTGGTTAGGATTCTTATCGATTAGGATTTCTTGAACTTTGGAATGCTCCCACTGGTTCTGAAATCTAGTCTTGTCTTCCCTATTTTTATCCTTTTGATTTTGGGGAATTCCATAACTCCACTTTGAATAACCTCTATAAAGATCGATGATTCCTCAAATCTTTGAATGATTTGTAAAGGGGTGAAACTCCTTTACAATTGGCATTGATTCACCGGATATATTTATATCCTAGGTTTATGATGCTATCGAACTTGCTATATTTGGATTCCATCTCTGGTAATTGAATGTCGTTTGCCTTAGATTTCCGCATTGATTACCTTCGTGAAATCACGGTTGATCGGTTAAGGTCGCGAGTGATTTATATAGGCTTATCCATATTCTATTTGGTATTTAAATTACCTCATTTTAGTTCGAGCTTATCTTCGAACCAGAATTCTATTTGACTAGGGTTCCTCTAAATTGAATATCTGTTTGTTGGAAATTCATCCTTGAATCATCCTTTGGAAATTCGTGTTTGGTTGTATTTTGAAATTGTGCATACATCAAATATATTATTTTGATAAGGATGACCCAATTACATATAAAAGCGAAACGTTTTCAATAAGTATTTTTATATCTTTTGAAATGGAAATTTGAAACTTTGAAAGGATTTGAAATTTAGAAAATTTATAAGTGTTTGATTTACATCAAAATGATTTATAACTGAAGGGTTTTGAATTTGAATTTTGAGGAATCGAATTTCGGTGTTTTGAAATTGGTTCTAAGATTTTGGAAAATATATAATAATAATATGATTTAACGATATTTTTCCGAATAAGAAATGTTTTAAATGTATTTGAATGAATTCCAATGATTTCGAAGTGATTTCAAAGAAGTTTCAAGAAAAAAAGTCTAGAATCCACTTATGTCCCTGGAAAATAATTTCGGTGATGAATGAATGCATCATCGACATTGATTTTCGAGTTTCTGAGTGGGGGAGAGGCCACTCTAGTAGCTTTTCTATGCGAGTGATTTTGTGAAACCAAATTTTGATCTCAGATTTTAAAGTATGATTTGATTTTCGAAAGATGTGTGTGTGTGTGTGTATTTGAAATGATACAAAGTAAGCATGTGTTCCGTCCTCGAAATTTAGATTTGTTTTGGTACAACCTTATCTATTGAAATTGATTTATGGATTTGTTACCGATTTCCAACTCTTTGATTTGAAAATTTAGTTCTTTCGACTATTTTGAAGATTCGAGCACTTCCAAATCAAGGTTAACTTTTCAAAGCTAAGAAATTTTGAAAGGTATAGGGTATTTGATATAGAATATAAGTTTAGTTTGGTATGATTAAAGTATAAAGTAAAATAATTTATATAAGTTTGAAACTGTTTGTTGAGTGAAACAAATGAGACTACTTTGAATTATACTGGTATGAAATATAGATTTGAAATGTTTTGAATAAGTATGTATATAGAACAATAATCTTCCAATGGTAAATTGAATTTTTCATATAGAAATAAATAGTTTGAAGGTTTTAAAAAGAGATGGTTTTAAACTTAGTAACCATTTTTGATATTTTAACGATTGAAATGGTTTGGAAATGATTTAATCTTTATTTTGATATGGAATGTGAATCTGAACTGATAATTGATTTTGATAAATGAATATTTGAAGTATATATTTGTATGAAGGGATATTTGGTTTACCTGTAATTTGAGTTTATTTAAAAATAATGGATTTATGAAATGAATATTTCAAAACTAAGTAGTAATGAAATAAAATTTGAGATATATGAAATTATAAAATTTAGTTTTGGAATGTGGTATATTTAAGCTTTTAATACATTAAAGATTGAATAGTTTATTTTATTGATAAAATCTTTATTTGAAATTTGATAATATTTGAAATGGTTTTGTTGGAAAACTAAATTGAATTGAAACTGATGGTTTGAATTGAATTAAAAATGGAAATTTTAGATTTGGGTTTAATTGAATAAATTTGTGAAATGTAAAGAATCAAAAGGAATATTTTATGATTTCAAATGTATGATTTCGAAAGGTTATGATTTTCAAAGTGTAATGATTTCAAGTATTTTCGTTTCGAAAGATTTATAACTTTGAAAGTATATGATTTTTGAAAGTGAATATATGTTAGAAATGGAAATGAATTTGTTTGACATAAATTTTGTTGATTTGGAAATTTAAAATCTATTGTTTTAAAAAACCTTAAAATTGAATATATGAAATTTGGAAGAAATGATCTGGCAAAATCATATATGATTTTGAAACTGAATTGATATTGAAATGGTTTGAAATTTGAGAACCTGCTTATTTAAATACTTTGATTTGGGAGTTATCGAACTTATATAAAATGGATTTGTATAAGTATGAAATTGATTTGAAAACTGTTGGTTTGGAAAAGGGTACTCAATTTGTAAAGTGAAATTTTATATAATCGAAGTCTATATAAGTTTGATTTGATATACTATTGATTTGGAAAGTAATTAATTTGAAAATGGAATCTTATATATAATGGACTTTATGTAAGTATGATATTTGAAAGTGATTTTGAAAGGTACTATATGATACATATTTTTGAAGTAAAGATATGGAAAGTGCCTTCTACTTGATATCCGCTTTGTGGCCACACTGTGGATTCATTCTATCGATATTATTCTCTCTGATTTGGGCTTTCCGGATATGATACTCGAGTGTCCATCGAATTCCATGGCGATCTCCATGGTCTTATGATCGCGACTGCATAGCGTAATTCACAGGGGCTGCGAGAGCCTAAGGGTATGGATGTTTCCTGGGGGATCCAGGCGTAACCATTGCGTATCTGTGATCTATTGGGTCGCTTGGTAGCGTAATCTGCAGAGGCTGCGAGAGCCTAAGGGTACGGATGTTTCCTGGGGGATCCAGGCATAACCATTGTGTATTTGCGGTACTACCAGTCTTCATGGCGTAATTGCAGGGCTGCGGTAGTCAGCCTATGGGTACGGATGTTTCTTGGGGGATTTAGGTGAAACCATTGTGTATCCGCGATCCATGATCGACATGTTTGGTTTGGTTGATTTGTTTGGATTTTACTTTCCATATCTTTTGTTTTTAAAAGGTTTTCCAGTATTTTCACTGGGTGTTGAAACAAGTCTACCAAGTACCTGGGGAATTCTAGCTTTGCGCCTGATCAACGCATAGCCAAAGTCTACAGGAACGAAAGTAAACTTGTTAAGACATCGAGTTATAAAAGTATTTTGATAAAGTATTATATAAAGGATATTTTTGATCATTTATTTTACTTTTCTAAATAATTTAAAAATGTTTTAAATATTGTTTACTTCGAACCATCAAATTTGAATCAAATGACCATTCATCATATTGTAAAATATTTAAAATGTTGTAAATAAATATTTTAAATTGAAATATATATGGTTTTAAAATATGGTTCATCCTTGTCTTTCAACCTACTTTCCCTTCTAGATATTTCTATCTTCTTCCTCTTCGAGGGTCCTTTCTGTATCATGGAAAGAGTTGGTTCTTTGGCTTATCGGTTGGATTTGCCCGAGAAACTTTCTGGTGGGCATGATGTATTCCACGTCTCACATCTTCTCCGGTATCTTCTTGACCCATCTCTTTTGTTCAGCCTTCTCCTCTTGATAGTTTGGATATTGAGCCTAATTTGACTGTCGAGAGTAAGCCACTTCGTATTGTCAGCAGAGGTATGAAGCAGCTAAGAAATGAATCTGTTTGTCTGGTCAAAGTACTATGAAGTACTGATGATCGAGATTGTACCTGTGAGACAGAGGAGAGCATTCGTGATTCGAATCCGGAAATGTTTTTCCAAGTACTATTTATTTTATCTATCTTTTTTTCTTTATTTTCCTTGTTCGTTCTTTTCGAGGACGAAAAGATTTGAGTGGGGGTAACAACCTTGAATTTTGTGATTTATTTTAATTGCTTATTTTGATTATTTTATTTGAAACTCTTGATTTAAAATTTTTATTATATTTATTAAAATGGATAAATTTTGTTATTTTAAATGTATATTTTTATTTTTGTGTGAATTATAGTTTCAAACCTGAAAATATAGAATATTTTCCAGAAAAGTGGATTTTTGGTCAATCTGGTCAAACTTTGACTTTTAAATTTAAAATTTAAATATCTTTATTTTTGAAATTTTATCTTTCATTATGAAAGTACATTTAATTTCAAGAATACTGCTTTTTGTTTCGTTGAAATCCGTTTTGTATTGTGAAAGTTATGATTTTTATAATATTGTATGAAAATTGATTTATTTAATAAAATTGTCTATTTTAATTTATATAAATAATATTTTTATTTGTAAAATCATGTTATAATATGTGTAATATGACATGTTAGGTATATATTTTATTTTAAAACATTTTAAAGTGATGTTATAATTTTCCACAGCTTACTGTATTTTATTTTCAATTTTTAAAACCTAGTTTCTATTTTTAAGCTATTTTCTTAATTAATTTATATTTATCTAAAATTTATTTATTTTTATTCATACATTTTTTTTTATTTACTTACACTTCTCATGTGTTTAAAAATGAGTAAATAAAATTAGAAATATGAAGAGTTTTATAACCTTTCACATGCCTTTAACTTTTCACCTTCGTTTTACCTTTTCATTTGCAAATCAACACTTGCATTCAATTTGGCTGACCATATCCTTTCTTCTGCCCATCGCCTTCATTTTTTATGAAAAAATAAGCTTCACAACCCTAAAATTTCAGCCATCAACTTCTGTGCAAAAAAATTGCTGATGTTCTTTCACTGTTTTTTTCATTTTTTTTCCTTGTTTTATGCATTCATCTTGCACTTGCTTTCACTTTGGATGTTCTGCCTGTAGCCTCCACCATCACCACCACCATCATTCTCAGCTGTCATCACCTCCATCTCCTCTGACCAACATGGCTGTGGCCGTCCTTGATGAGAAGCTCCAAAAAAATTAGCAAAACATCACCTTAAACATGCATAGCCGATCACCAATGCCTCCACCACTTCACCACACTCCTTGGCCACCTCTTGCATCACTTCCACCAGCACCTACCTGACCTAAAGTCACTTCCACACCATCCCCTAGCATCCAAAAGGACTTGCCGTGCCACATAAGGCCATAGCCTTGACTTGTTGTTAAATAAAAATGCACCTTTGCCTTGTGTTTGTATATTTATGCCCTTACTTACTCAAACCACTTCCATACCTTCACTACCCTTGTTGGGCCGAGCATATATGACCCATACCTGACCAAATACACCCATGGAAGTGCCTTATCACCCTATAGGTTGAGCATAGTGATGGTGGAAGCAAGTGCAAGTGTTTGATTAATTGTTGTTCCTTAATTCTAGCTTGTTTAATGTCATATTTTGGTTTGAAATTCATGTTAAATGTGTTGTTTTGTTTCATATGTTCAAGACAAATAGCTTTGGCTCTTCCTCACTTGAATCATAGTCGTGCTTTCGTGCCTTTTTGGATGTCTGTTGTGTGTATGTATTTGTTATCTCCAGCTTGTGGAGGTGAGTATTTCTTACCAGATATTTCGTACTTATATAAGTAGTAAATTGACACCCTATGAATCTGTGGATATTATTATTATATTATAACTGCTTATGCTATGATCATATGATGCTCACCATACTTATACACCTGTCATATCATTTGTTACTGTTATATGATGTTATTATGTTTATTTATACCAGTTTATCACACTGCAAGTTCCCTGTAGACAGAGTCACTATGGGTTGAAATGATACATGCCCGAACGGACTTTAGAATAGGGAAAAATTGTAATGGGCTGAAATGATAGGCCTGAACGATTTTTAATTATTTCATTTTTACTTGCGATTGCGGGTTTGAAATGACAGAACCCGGGTTTCCTTTGTAAATTACGGATTGAAATGATATAATATCCGTATCGCTTTACTTAGGACAGAAAATGATATACAGGCCCGTGGTTAGTATAAATTTTTCTAGAATGTTTAAAGTATTTTAAAAATGTGAATATTATAATATTTTGATTTTAACTTAATTAAAAATGATTTTTATAAAGAATTATTGATTTCTAAAAATGTATAAGTGAAATAAATTACTGGTAAAGTTAGAAATTTGAAATATAAGTTACTTTGGAAATTATGATTTGGTTTTAAATGGGTAAGTAGGAAATATGATAAATAGATTTAAAATTTGAATTCAAATGAATTTAAAATGATTTAATAAAGTGTTAATGATTTTTGGATAAGTTAAAAGGTTAAATAAATGAATATTTAAGTTGAATTTTGAAATATAACAGGTTGGAAATTTTTGATTTTTGTTTAAAAATGAATTAAAGTTAAGTAAATAAAATGAAAAATAAGTTATATTTGGAAATTTAAACTTAAATGTTAAGTAAAAAAATTTAATTATAAAGAATTGAAATTTAATGGTTGAATTATATAAGTAAATTGTTATTAAATTTTGATTTTTGAATGAAAATTTCACTTTATAAAATCATAAATATAAGGGTATTTAAATAATTGTTTTAAAAGTGAAAATATATGATTTATAAGTTTCAAATGATTTAATAAATATTTAATTGTTTGTGAAATTATATTGAATATTTGGAATTTAATTAACAACATTTTTGAAATGTTATTATTTCTAATGTAAAGGATATCACAGCATTTGTAACGACCCCAAAATTTGGAATTTATTTTAATTGATAGTTAATATAAATTTTGAATAATTTTGAAATTTTAATATTTAATTTGTATTTGAATTGGGATTTATAGTAAATAATAAATAAAATTAACAAGTAAAAGCATAGAAATGAAATACATTCACATATGAATACTTATAAAAGAAAAAAAAGAAATCTAATAAAAGAAATTAGAATAGGAATATATATATATATATATATATATATGAGAGATAAAATATGAAATATGAAGTAAAGTAACATATTTACAAAAATTATGTAAAATATAAGTAAGCATATTAACTAAAATCCAACATTATAGAACTCATGTATATTTCAAAATATAAAACGAAAGAAAGACACAAAATAAAATATATTTGTACATATATAAGTTAAAGTCTATAACCAATAACTAAACATATACATAATCATAAACAAAACAAAAGTATAAACAAAAGAAGTTAGGCATAAGCTTATAAAAACAAAGCAAAGTAATAAAATAAAGTACAAATATAAAATAAGACAAAATAAAATAAAGAAATACATTCAAGTATTAACAAATAACAATAACAACTTTATATCTATAAAACATAAGTAAAAGCAAGCTAGGCAAATGAAATATAAAGTATGTAACCAGAAAAAGCAAAAAGAAGTTTATTTATATTACAAAGTATCTATATACAAAGCAAATAAGTACATAGACTTGAAAGCAAACAAGACAAGTATAATAAATACCAGCCATCAACTTCTGTTAGTCAACAAAACAAAAGAAGAAATACAAACAAATACAAACATAAAGAACAAAGGAAATAATAGAGGCTGTAGACAAAGTAAACCTATGTATGAAATATTACAAAACAATAATATACATTAAGTTTTGAAAGCAACCAGGCATGGAACAAAGTCAATTCAAGCTTGCTTAGGATCATTTCAGCCTGCATAAAGTTGTAAGTAATTAATGCAACATACCTCATGCATTTAATGCAAGATTATCTTCAGCCATGCCTATTTTGTACAAACATATCACCTGTAGCTTGTATATTAATATCAACCTGTAATCTTTTCTTCTATATGTTTGTATCCACCAGTTCATTTTCATTTATCAAAAATATAAACAAGCATTATCATTTTACAAACTGAAAACATTATACCACTTCCTCAATTAAAAACAAGAAGATCTAAAGAAGAGCAAGCCTGTAGCGTACCAAATAAAAGTGCTATGCTCATTTCTATAAAACAACGGTGAGTAACTTATTTTCTTAAAATGTTTGAAGTATAAAACTATTGCTTATGTATAGATATATATGTGAATAAGTTTGTTTATATACATATATGGATCCTCTGAGTGAAATTGAGAGTTGGAAGTGTTTGTATAGGCCCACTGTTATGTCTCTGAACACCAAAATTTGATTTCAAAATCATTTCTTCAAGATCTACTTGATATTTGGACTTCAGGTTAAACCAATGTTGTCTGTTTGACTTTGAACTAAGTGTTAAAAATAAAATCAAGATAAAACAACCTGTTAGAGGCTTTGGAAATCAAAGAACTGAGCATAGCTTTAAAATAAGTCAAAACTTAAACTTGTTAATTCACGAACTCAAATATACAATCTGAATTCTTATACCTTAACATGATTTTTAAGGCAAGAATTATAATTTTTAGACTTAGGATTGAGGGGCAGTTTGAGATCGTCGAAATTTCATCGTTTTGGCAATTCCTGGTGAACTCGTCACTGGTGATGGTCGGGGTTCTCTGGGATGGTAGAGGAGTGATCGACGATTGAAGGAAAAATGCTAGGTGGGTGAGCAGATGGCCGTGGTGGAGGCGGCGAGCATTTGAAGGTTGTAGCCCTAGTTTTATTGAGGTCGAAAGATTCGATTCATTCGTCACCGATAATGCATCGAATTGCACGCCACTTTGGTTGATGGAAGAGAGGAGGTAGTCGAAGTCGTAGCCGGAATTTCAAGCTCTCTGGTGGTCGAGGCGGCGAGGACAAGTTGTTGACAGGTTTTGAGGTAATGTCATTTTCGATGTTGCCAGGTTTCCATTTTCGAGCTCTCCTTCGATTTTGAATGGCGACGTGGATCTTGGGTTTTTGGTGAACGAGATCGGTTTGGGTGAAGATCATCGACTTGCTCGACGTCGAGGCGGTGGTTGAAAATGATCAACGGCGTTGTGCACGTATACGTGCACGAGTTGATGATCTGGAAGTTTGATAGCCTGAAGTGTTTCAAGTTTGTTCTCTTGTGGGTTGACTCGAAGTTTTACTCGGAGCTTTGTGGGTTGGACCCGAAGCAGAGGCTGGTAAGGCTCGGGTAGGTCTTAGTTTCAGGTTTTAACCTGTTTTGTTTTGAAATTTTAAAACTGAATTTAAATTTTATAAACTAAGGTCTAAACTGAATTTTAAGTCAAAGTATAACTGTAAATTCAAGTTCAATTTGAAAATTTTAGTTGGGAAATAAAGTTTTATAAAATTTAAGTGTTTAAAAAAATGAATTCAAAGGTTAATATATACTTTTAACATGTGGTTTTAAAAAGAATTTGATTTTAACTCTTTAAATTTATTTTATGACAAAAATATTACTTTAACATGAGAAATTAAAAGTTAGAAAATATAATTTGGATTTTTAAACTTTATTAAAGATAAATTTGTATTTATTCTAAAGCTTGAAATTTAATTTGGAATTTAATTTGAAATTTGAAATCAATGTTTTCAAACATATTGTAATTAATAATTAAATCATAAGTATGAATAAGTTTTACTTTAAGTAATGAAGATTTAATGATTTATAATTCATTAATTATTAATTTAATTAAAAATGGATAATTTATTTATTTCATTAATTGATGATTTGGATTAATTAAATAAGTAATTAAAGGATAAAGTAATATATGAAGGTTTAAAGATTAATTAATTAGCAACTAAGGATTTTTAATTAAATATTAATTAATGATTAAAGTTGATAAATCAAGTGATTAAGCAATAAATAATTCAAGAATAATGTGATAAATTAATTAGGGTAATTAATTTGAGATTAATTAATGTAGTTAAAGATTAATTAACTAATGAAAACGATTAAAGATAAATTACTTAGTTAAAAAGAAATTAATTAATGTTGAGAGTTAATTAAGTAATTAGGGATAATTACTTATTATGATTAATTAAGGGTAATTAATCAAAAGGAGATAAATTAAAGATTAATTAATAAATTTGATTAATTAAGAATAATTTAATTAATTAAAGTAATTGATTAATTAATTTATATCAAATGATTTGAAATTAATTCATCATGATTGGATAACCAATTCATAAGTAATTAATTTAATTGGAAATAATTTGAATTAATTAGGAATTAACAATTAATTAATCCTTCTCTCAAATGATTATTGAATGTTTGACCTTACTTATGAATGATTGTATTATATGAGATGCCTTGAATTGATTGCCCTATCTGATTTATGATATTTTGTTCTGTGGATTGAGCTGTGTATAATTAATCCATTTATTTACATTGATATATATATATATATATATATATATATATATATATATATATATCTGTGATCAGTAAGATAAGCGTTATAGTTTATATCGCTTATCAACTATATTTCTGTGTTTTAATCTGTGATGATTGAATGATGTTGCACTATTGTGTTAAACCCCGGGACCACACTTATACACACGCAAATATAGATTTCACGAGGAAATCGATTAAGTCACAGATTTTTGAAATAGTTTTAAATTTGAATATTGAATTCAAATGTTTTGAAAATGGATTGGGTTTAAAGTGAAAAGCTTTTTGAAATGGAATTTCGAAGATGAAATTTATTTTGAATAACTTGATTAAGTTTTGGAATTTAAATATTTTGATTTAAATTTGAATTCAATACTTGAAATCGAATTCTATGATTTGAAACTAGGGATTAACGATATTATACTAGTTATATATGAGTCAAACCATTTTTAAAGTATTGTTCTTTTGGGAATTTGAATTAACCCAAAGATTGTAACTTGTATAAATGAAATAGGGTTTTTCCGAAAGAACACTGTTGTTTCTAAATGATAAAAAGCTTTCATAAGAGGAATGAATTTCAAATTGTATTAAAAGGATATCAATTTTAAACTAAAATAGTTTTCCAAGTTATAAATGAATATTTTGGAAACGAGTTTTTGAAAGAGAATATTTGGGAACGATTTGAAAGCTATGAGACAAATCTTTGATTTAAATATTTAATGAATTAATCTAATTGAAATGGAATTATTTTGAAACTTATGAATGAACCTTTGAAAAACTGGGTGAATTTTTGTGAAATTAATCTTTTTGTTTAAAAGATTGGAAATGGCAATTGGTTTAAATCATTTGAAAGAAAATTTTTAATTATTAAGTTGTGACTTAATTGAAATCCCATATCCATATGCTTTAAATGTTGCGCTCGCTATTCGGGTTAGCCGGGAAAGGACCTTTGGGTCGTATAACCCATTCCGATTATGTGATACGTCGTTATGGATAGCATTTGAAGACCGGTGGTGAAGACCGGGTATTTGGAAGAACGATGGGATGACCTATTGATTGTCTCTGCACCGAGTAGCTACGGTATAGAGATTCCCTAAGTGATGGGAAGTCCAGTCGGGATTGTAAATACCCGGATTGCAAGGACTTCTTGTTGATACGCGAAGATTTTGATCAATGACAATGTAAAAAGGAAGAAATATATGCAATGCTAAAGGAAGATCGATAAAGACCAAACAAACATAAGTATGATTTTTATATAGGTCTTGGTCTAGATTTATTGTTAAAATCTATCCTCAAGAGGCTTGCACGAACACTAGAAAACATTTTATAAACTTCATTTTTACTTAAAGATTTCACTGTGCATATTTTATAAGTTCAGTCGACTGAACAGGAATAGCCAGTCGACTGAAATGGAACAAATATATAAACATGCACAGTTTCAGTCGACTGAATTTCCTGCACAGTCGACTGAATTTGCTCCCAAAAATTTTACTTCATATTTTCAGTTGACTGAATTCCCTGCTCAGTCGACTGAATTTGAACCTACGAATTTTCTCTGAAAAGACACCTTCTTCCTCCCAAGAGTTGCAACCATTCATCAATGGAAATGGAAGCATCGCTTGTTTGCAACCTTTGACAACAAATGCACCTCTTCTACAAGTATATATACACGGTTCTAACATCATTTAATTCACTGAATTCTCTTGCTTTAATCTTACTATTCTCTTGTTCATATTCTCTAGATATATTCTCAAAGCAATCACCAATCTATTGCTTGAATCACTGTTTTGTTTATAACATTCTTTTGATTCATAGCAATTCACATTTCCTAAATCTTCACAAACACATTGCATACTCTCGAGGATAAGATTATATGAATATTGTACTACATTAGACTCATTAGTTTTGACAAGAACACAACAAGCCGAATATTGTATTTTAGTAATTGAGTTGATGAACTCTTCGGTAGTTGAGGCAAGAAATCCCGTTCGGTTGTTCGGGTAAGTTGTAAACTTATTCCTCCGGGTGAAGTGAGGGTCTTAGTTAGTAAATTCCTAAGTAAAGCTTAGGGACTGGACGTAGGACTAGAGGTCCGAACCAGTATAAAATCCTGGTGTCTCCTTGCATTTACCTACTTTATCTATCTAGACTATTCCGTTATTCCATATTACACGATCCTACCGCATAGCCTCTTTCAATTGGTGTCAGAGCAAGGCCGTCCTATGACCATAACACCGTTATTAGACATATTGGTAATATGGAAAATAACGCAAGTACAAGCACAACATCTGCCTATAGTTCTACATTTGAGGAAGGACAATTTACCCAAAGACCCCCCTATTCAATGGACTAAACTACAACTATTGGGCTACAAGGATGAGGATTTATATGCAAGCAACAAGTTTCGAAGCCTGGAATGCTACTCAAGTAGAGTTTATTGTACCCACAACCGATTATCCTATATGGACACAAACTCAGAAGAATGAAGCTAGTGCAAATACCAAAGCTATGAATATGCTATTTTGCGCCCTGGATAGAAATGAATTCAACCGTGTTAGCATATGTACTACTGCATATCAGATATGGGAAACACTTAAACTCATACATGAAGGCACAAACAAGGTTAAACAAACAAAGATATCCATGCTGAAGAATCAATTCCAAAACTTTAGAATTCGACAAAATGAATCCATCAATGACATGTACTCAATATTTCAAGACATTCATCATGCTCTAATCGGACTAGGAGAAAGATACATGGATTTTGACATTGTGTCTAAAGTTCTAAATTCACTCAGTGATGAATGGGAGAGAAAAGTACTAGCAATCGAGGAAGCAAATGATCTATCTACAATGAAACCAGAAGAATTGATTGGAAATCTTATGTCGTATGAAGTAAATATGCAAGCTAAGAAAGATCAAGATCAAGAAAGAAAGAATGTTGCTTTTCATGCAGAAAAGGAAGAATCAGAGTCTGAAGATGAGAATCTAGCATCTATAGCCAAAAATTTCAAGAAATTCTTAAAGTATTGAAAAGGAAACAAAAACGGATTCAAAAATAATTTCTTGAACAAACCTTCATCCTCAAATATAGAATGCTTCAATTGTCACAAGAAAGGACACATGCAAAAAGATTGTCAATAACAAATGAAGGAAAATCAGAAAAGCTTCAACAACAAAAACAAGAAGGATAAATTCAAAAAGAAGGCATTTTCTGTAACATGGGACGATTCAGACTCATCTTCATTCGAAAATGATAGTGATAGCGACAATGAACAGGCAAATGTATGCTTCATGGCTTAAGATTCTGAGGTAAGTAATTTAACTTTCGATGATTTAATTGAAGTAAACACTGAACTTTTAAGCACAATAAAAATTCTTAAAAAGAAAATTAAGGAAATTCGTGAAAATCAAAACAAAGCTGAGTTTGAGAAAGATATGTTAAATGATGAAAAGAAAATTCTCGAAGAAGAACTTGAAAAAGTTCAAGAATCTTATTCAAATTCGAAAATTCAATTATCAATTTAAGTCAAGAAATTGAAACTCAAAAGAAAAAGAATGATGTACTTGTTTCTGAAAATCACGAGTTAAAAATTAAGATTAAACATGTTGAATTAGAAAATAATAGTCTTCAAGCCAAATTAAATGATATCACTAAAAATGTTTCTAACTTTAACAAAGGAAGAGAAAATTTATCTAAGATATTAGAAAATTCTCAAACATCTTCAAACCAAAAAGGTTTAGGTTATAAAAAGGAGTCAAAAATTTCTAATAAGAAAAATATAAAACTTAACAGGAATGTTGATTCAAAACAACAAATATTGCTAAAGAAACCTTTTAAAACAAAAGTAGAAAACAAGGTAGTTAAAATTTGGGTACCAAAGACTAACAATGTATTAATAAGAAATAAATATATTAAAACATTTATGGATAATGTTCATCATAATGAAAACTATATTTATCAAAGGATACTAAACCAAATTGGGTTTGGTTTCCTAAACTCTAACTTTTTAGGACCCTATTAAAAGGTGGGTACCAATAATTTCATATTTATTTTCAGGTCCCACTCAATAAGAAGAAATGGATATTAGACAGTGGTTGTTCAAAACACATGACCGGAGACAAAGATATACTTACAAACATCACATACTTTGATGGTGGCTCGGTTACCTTCGGAGATAATTCAAAAGGCTATATCATTGGCAAAGGAGATGTGAACAATTACGGTACATCAAATTTACCTTTTATAACCAATGTTTCATTAGTTGAAAATTTAAAACATAATCAACTTAGCATAAGTCAACTGTGTGACAAAGGTTTTAAAATAACTTTCTCGGATAATAAATGTAGTATTTTTGATCAAAACCAAAATCTTGTTTTTGAAGGAAACAGAGATAAAAATATTTATGTTCTAAATATGAATATTAATCATAATACAAGTATGTGTTTACTTGCCAAAGATAATGATCCTTGGTTATGGCACAAAAGATTTTGTCATATAAATTTTAAAACTATTAGAAAACTTTCAGGCAAACATTCAGTCGACTAAAAACCCTGTTCAGTCGACTGAATTCATCCCAGAAAATTTTCGGCCTTCAATTCAGTCGACTGAATAGTGCATTCAGTCGACTGAACGCCAATTCCCAAGCAAGTTTCCCCTTTTAACCACCAATTTTTACCCTATCAATTCACTTTTTACTTCCTAAAAACCTTCTTCCCCAATTATTTTCGGAACCCTAGCCCCCAAATTCCTCAAAATCCATTCAAATCTCACTCAAATGGCACCAAAGAGATCAAGAGCTTCCTCTTCTTCATCCTCTGAGCCAATTGATGCTCAAATAGTGCAATGGCTTTACGATGGAACCGCTGTCACAAGATGGAATAAGATGAAGAATTCCCGAATTTTCGAGCATTCTTTTGTTGATTTCCAAAGCTTTCAAACCTACAACATCCAAGCGTTAACCGATCCAGCAGGTTCAACTTCTCTTTTGGATTTGAAAAGAAATGGCCATGCCATAAATCATGTAATGGTCAGATTATTTTATACTAACCTTAATCTTGGACACCAAACTCCAAGAAATCCAAACAATAGTGTTTGGAGTATGGTATGTGGAAAGAAAGTTTGGTTTTCCTTGGATAGAATGGCACACATTCTAGAATCACCAAATGTCGGGAGAAAGCTAGAGGAGATAGAATTCAATCCACATATTCGCGACAACATAAACCATCGATTTATGGATGATAATATCAACTTTAGACATTTTAAGTCCACCTCTCTTCGACCTATGGCAAGAATCCTCTATAAAGCCCTAATGAGAACAATTAGTCCTCGCACGGGCTCGTACAAAATTGTCTACCCAAATAACTATCGAGCTCTATATGCTATATTTGGCAATTACAAGTCAATTGGGTACAACTTATTCTTGATGAGTTTCTCACTTTTAATAATGGAAAAATGCACACTATCTATTTTGGAGAGTATATCATGCAACTTCTCCTCAATGTCGATACGCCATTACCTGAGTCGAAAAATACAACGGTCCATCAAATTAACCACCGGACCATAAGCCTAATGCAACTCCCATCTCGACCTCCTCGCATAATATCACTCGCCGAATGGGAAGCAAGGCATCAAGAACAACAATAACCTCCTCAACCTCACCACGAAGAACATCTCGAGCAAGATGATGAAATTCGTCTTGTTGACCCAAGCTTCACTACCAACCAATCTTTGGGGATATTGTCAAGAAATCAACAAATTCTTGACACTCGTCTTAAAAAGGTAGATCACAAGCTTGACAAAATCAAAGGATTCTTCAACAAGCTATGGGATGCCATCTCGTGCTCAAGCACCACTACTACTTCGACATCTCGCGGCAAAATTCTAGCACCTACGTTTACATGGACGACATCCGAAGAGAATACAAGTAGCAGCGCAAGCGGAGCAAGTTGTGGCCAAGGAGGAAGAGCATACAGACCACCTACAAGAGGACCCGTCATACGTGAACAAACATGAGGAAGAAAAGGTTCATATGATTGGGATAAAGATGAGTAATTTTTAATATATGGTTTGATGTTTAACTTTATAATGGCTTGTATAAATAGTCATTTTATGCTTGTTTGTCGCAACATTTTTTTTTACTTTTCTTAAGCCATGATTATGCAAATATTCTCTATGCTTCAGTGATTGTTTTGATAAAATATTTCTACTGTTAGTTCTTCCTTTTTGTCGATGACAAAGGGGGAGAAAATCTACGATACAAACTTTGTTTTGTAGGAAAGATAGTGTATACATTCAGGGGGAGAAAATAAGTAAATACATCTCTAGAATAAATCAGTATTGTCATCAATCAAAAAGGGGGAGAATGTTGATACGCGAAGATTTTGATCGATGAAAATGTAACAAGGAAGAAATATATGCAACGCTAAAGGAAGATCGATGAAGACCAAACAAACATAAGTATGATTTTTATATAGGTCTTGGTCTAGATTTATTGTTAAAATCTATCCTCAAAATGCTTGCACGAACACTAGAAAACATTTTATAAACTTCATTTTTACTTAAAGATTTCACTGTGCATATTTTATAAGTTCAATCAACTGAACAGGAATAGCCAGTCGACTGAAACTGGAACAAATATATAAACATGTACAGTTTCATTCGATTGAATTTCCTGCATAGTCGACTGAATTTGCTCCTGAAAATTTTACTTCATATTTTCAGTTGACTGAATTCCCTGCTCAGTCGACTGAATTTGAACCTGCGAATTTTCTCTGAAAAGACACCTTCTTCCTCCCAAGAGTTGCAACCATTCATCAATGGAAATGGAAGCATCTCTTGTTTGCAACCTTTGACAACAAATGCACCTCTTCTACAAGTATATATACATGATTCTAACATCATTTAATTCACCGAATTCTCTTGCTTTAATCTTACTATTCTCTTGTTCATTTTCTCTAGATATTCTCAAAGCAATCACCAATCCACTGCTTGAATCACTGTTTTGTTTATAACATTCTTTTGATTCATAGCAATTCACATTTCCTAAATCTTCACAAAAACATTGCATACTCTCGAGGATAAGATTATAGGAATATTGTACAACATTAGACTCATTAGTGTTGACAAGAACTAAAAAAGTCGAATATTGTATTTTAGTAATTGAGTTGAAGACCTCTTCGGTAGTTGAGGTAAGAAATCCCGTTCGGTTGTTTGGGTAAGTTGTAAACCTATTCCTCCTGGTGAAGTGAGGGTCTTAGTTAGTGAAATTCCTAAGTAAAGCTTAGGGACCGGACATAGGACTAGAGGTCCGAACCAGTATAAAATCCTGGTGTCTCCTTGCATTTACCTACTTTATCTATCTAGACTATTCCGTCATTCCATATTACACGATCCTACCGCATAGCCTCTTTCACTTCTTTGGAAGTGCCTTCGGTTCTGTTCGAACCCAGAATAGTATGGATTGTATGTCTGACATTACAATTTGAGATATAAAGAAGATTTCTTTCAAATACATTTCCGTTGGTGGCGGAGAATTTATTCTCTTAGCTTAACACCCTTAGAGGTTATGTAGTTGAAGGTTATCAGTGATATATTCCCAACTTGGTAATGTGGCATGCTGAGTGCTGTTGATCATTTGTTGATCAAAGTGTGGCTTTTGTAAAAAGCCTAGCTTTGTGGACGAGACTTCGTCGGACGTCACACCCCGAAAATGGTCAAAACAGGAAGGATGCAGCAAGGTTATTAGGTGGTAGCGCCCCTTTAGTGTATGTCATTCCTTCTGGATAGAGGTGGTATCATGGTATGGAGCCCAGATATTTAACCTATGTTGCTGCTGCAAATTTATTACTTTGTGGTTGTTGGAATCGAGGATCCTCGTATATAGATCGGTTACGATCGGGGGTTGACTTATTCGTGTGAGTAGTTACCCAGTTTGAAGGGTAACCCGACCTTGTGTTGGCAGAGATCCGGTTAGGTTCTCGGGGCGTCTTTCCAGAGGCGTTTCCATATGGCAATGGGAAGTTCCTTGGCCTGACCATTTGTTGGAAATGCAAACTTCAATACGTACCTTGTACGGTTTTAGTTTTAGAACCTGCCATTTACTTATGGTGGTCACCACTGTTTAGATGGTAGCTATAGTAGGCATACGATAATGGTCGTATGCTGGCTAAGATTTATATCTTTACTTTCGAAATGATTTTTACTACACTATGCACTAGTAATAATATCAAATGTTTCTTTTTAATGAGTAACAAGCATCTTTGACTATCATAAGGAGAAATCTCCTCCGATTCTGCGTTTGCATTGTGTGTGTGCGCGGGAGGCCTTATGGTAGTCTCATTTTCCAAAAAGCATTGCGAATCTATTTTAAAATATTTCGTTGTTTGTTTTTAAAAGATAAACTGTTTTTGTTGCTCACACCAGTCCTATGACTGATCCAGAGTTCATTGTCTCTTTCCTAAACTCTGAGTGCTCAAAATTTTATACACGGACAGTCTAGAGTTGGGTTTTTCAGATAGTTAGATTAGTAGGTTATCTGGAGCTAGTTCAGTCTTTGTATGTGGACGAGACTTGCTTGATGAATCGTGATGTTGGTTCGAGCGGCTTCTGGAGTTTTTCCTTGATGACTATCTTAGAGTAATTTGTTTCGCTGCTGGTGTTATCTTTTTTTTTCCGCTGCTATTTTATTGTGTCATATCTCTGATGTATATTGATATCTATTGTATCATCTGTTGTATCAGATATTGTATCAAAGCTGTATATCAATGTATTGTTCTTTTTCTTCCGCTGTTTTGTTTACTTAATGTTGTTATAAGCTCCGGCGAATCGGATTTGAACGGTCGAATCTGCGGCATTCGAGTACGATGTAAAGTATGGATGTCGATTTTTGAGCGCGAAAAATCCCTCTCGTCACATTTGGTATCAGAGCTAAGGTTGAACTTTAGCTCAGGAGTATAACACATAAAGTAGCTCATTAGAGATAGGGTGAAGTATCCCTAGAATGAGTATATCTCTAAGATATCCGTTAGAATGCCTCAGTTAATTTTCTTACGATTCACTAATAGTAAGTATGAGTGCAAGAAGAGGACGAGATAGGGGACAGGGAAGTACCACTATAAATGGTCAATACCCTGTAACAGTGGAAATAACTTTCTTATCAATCTTCTTTGATTCGATTTCAATTCTTTGATTATTTGTATCAGCTACAGAAGAAGTTTCAGTGTGATGATGGCTCTACGAATCGTTGTAGGAAATTTTTACTTCGTATCTTCATCGGTTTCTTATTAGTTTTTGATTTTAGACCTTATTGAATATGAATTGGAAATTTGGAATTAAAATTGAAGTTGGAAATTTTTAATTGAGTCAAATTTATTAATAGAATATGAAGATAAATTTGAACTGAATCGATAAAACGATTTCGTTTAAAACCAAATTTGAAAATATATCGTAGTTTATCGGGTTGATCGAAGTCCGAAGAGGGACAAACTGGTATATATTTTGGGGTATTCCGACTTGAATTTGGAATCCATATCTTGTGTTTGAGGAATAAAAGGAGATCGAATCTATCTATCTCTATGTTGTTTTCGTGCCGGCAAATTTCGAGGATGAAATTTCTTTAAGGGTGGAAGTCTGTAACGACCCCAAAATTTGGAATTTATTTTAATTGATAGTTAATGTAAATTTTGAATAAATTTAAAATTTGAATATTTAATTTGTATTTGAATTGGGATTTATAGTAAATAATAAATAAAATTAATAAGTAAAAGCATAGAAATAAAATACATTCACATATGAATACTTATAAAAGGAAAAAAAACTAATAAAAGAAATTAGAATAGGAATATATATATAGGAGATAAAATATGAAATATGAAGTCAAGTAACATATTTATAAAAATTATGTAAAATATAAGTAAGCATATTAACTAAAATCTAACATTATAGAACTCATGTATATTTCAAAATATAAAACAAAAGAAAGACACAAAATAAAATATATTTGTACATATATAAGTTAAAGTCTATAACCAATAACTAAACATATACATAAGCATAAACAAAACAAAAGTATAAACAAAAGAAATTAGGCATAAGCTTATAAAAACAAAGCAAAGTAATAAAATAAAGTACAAATATAAAATAAGACAAAATAAAATAAGATATACATTCAAGTATTAACAAATAACAATAACAACTTTATATCTATATAACATAAGTAAAAGCAAGCTAGGAAAATGAAATATAAAGTATGTAACCAGAAAAAGCAAAAAGAAATTTATTTATATTACAAAGTATCTATATACAAAGCAAATAAGTACGTAGACTCGAAAGCAAACAAGACAAGTATAATAAATACCAGCCATCAACTTCTGTTAGTAAACAAAACAAAAAAAGAAATACAAACAAATACAAACATAAAGAACAAAGGAAATAATAGAGGCTATAGACAAAGTAAACCTATGTATGAAATATTACAAAACAATAATATACATTAAGTTTTGAAAGCAACCAGGCATGGAACAAAGTCAATTCAAGCTTGCTTAGGATCATTTCAGCTTGCATAAAGTTGTAAGTAATTAATGCAACATACCTCATGCATTTAATGCAAGATTATCTTCAGCCATGCCTATTTTGTACAAACATATCACCTGTAGCTTGTATATTAATATCAACCTGTAATCTTTTCTTCTATATGTTTGTATCCTCCAGTTCATTTTCATTTATCAAAAATATTAACAAGCATTATCATTTTACAAACTGAAAACATTATACCACTTCCTCAATTAAAAACAAGAAGATCTAAAGAAGAGCAAGCCTATAGCTTCGCAAATAAAAGTGCTATGCTCATTTGTATAAAACAACGGTGAGTAACTTATTTTCTTAAAATGTTTAAAGTATAAAACTGTTGCTTATATATAGATATATCTATGAATAAGTTTGTTTATATACATATATGGATCCTCTGAGTGAAATTGAGAGTTGGAAGTGTTTGTATAGGCCCACTGTTATGTCTCTGAACACCAAAATTTGATTTCAAAAATCATTTCTTCAAGATCTACTTGATATTTTACTTCAGGTTAAAACCAATGTTGTCTGTTTGACTTTGAACTAAGTGTTAAAAATAAAATCAAGATAAAACAACCTGTTGGAGGCTCTGGAAATCAAAGAACTGAGCATAGCTTTAAAATAAGTCAAAACTTAAACTTGTTAATTCACGAACTCAAATATACAATCTGAATTCTTATACCTTAACATGATTTTTAAGGCAAGAATTATAATTTTTAGACTTAGGATTGAGGGGCAGTTTGAGATCGTCAAAATTTAATCGTTTTGGCAATTCCTGGTGAACTCGTCACTAGTGATGGTCGGGGTTCTCTGGGATGGTAGAGGAGTGATCGGCGATTCATAGAAAATGCTAGGTGGGTGAGCAGATGGCCATGGTGGAGGCGGCGAGCATTTGAAGGTTGTAGCCCTAGTTTTATTGAGGTCGAAGGATTCGATTCGTTCGTCACCGATAGTGCATCGGATTGCACGCCACTTTGGGTGATGGAAGAGGGGAGGTAGTCGAAGCCGTAGCCAGAATTTCAAGCTCTCTGGTGGTCGAGGCGGCGAGGACAAGTTGTTGACAGGTTTTGAGGTAATGTCGTTTTCGATGTTGCCAGGTTTCCATTTTCGAACTCTCCTTCGATTTTGAATGGCGACGTGGATCTCGGGTTTTTGGCGAACGAGATCAGTTTGTTTGAAGATCGTCGACTTGCTCGACGTGGAGGCGGTGGCTGAAAATGATCAACGGCGTTGTACACATATACGTGCACGAGTTGATGATCTGGAAGTTTGATAGCCTGAAGTTTCAAGTTTGTTCTCTTATGGGTTGACTCGAAGTTTTACTCGGAGCTTTGTGGGTTGGACCCGAAGCAGAGGCTGGTGAGGCTCGGGTAGGTCTTAGTTTCAGGTTTTAACCTGTTTTGTTTTGAAATTTTAAAACTAAATTTAAATTTTATAAACTAAGGTCTAAACTGAATTTTAAGTCAAAGTATAACTATAAATTTAAGTTCAATTTGAAAATTTTAGTTGGGAAATAAAGTTTTATAAAATTTAAGTGTTTAAAAAAAATGAATTCAAAGGTTAAAATATACTTTTAATATGTGGTTTTAAAAAGAATTTGATTTTAACTCTTTAAATTTCTTTTATGACAAAAATATTACTTTAACATGAGAAATTAAAAGTTAGAAAATATAATTTGGTTTTTTAAACTTTATTAAAGATAAATTTGTATTTATTCTAAAGCTTGAAATTTAATTTGAAATTTAATTTGAAATTTGAAATCAATGTTTCCAAACATATTGTAATTAATAATTAAATCATAAGTATGAATAAGTTTTACTTTAAGTAATGAAGATTTAATGATTTATAATTCATTAATTATTAATTTAATTAAAAATGGGTAATTTATTTATTTCATTAATTAATGATTAATTAAATAAGTAATTAAAGGATAAAGTAATATAAGGTTTAAAGATTAATTAATTAGCAACTAAGGATTTTTAATTAAATATTAATTAATGATTAAAGTTAATAAATCAAGTGATTAAGAAATAAAAATTCAAGAATAATGTGATAAATAAATTAGGGTAATTAATTTGAGATTAATTAATGTAGTTAAAGGTTAATTAACTAATGAAAACGATTAAAGATAAATTACTTAGTTAAAAAGAAATTAATTAATGTTGAGAGTTAATTAAGTAATTAGGGATAATTACTTATTATGATTAATTAAGGGTAATTAATCAAAAGGAGATAAGTTAAAGATTAATTAATAAATTTGATTAATTAAGAATAATTTAATTAATTAAAGTAATTGATTAATTAATTTATATCAAATGATTTGAAATTAATTCATCATGATTGGATAACCAATTCATAAGTAATTAATTTAATTGGAAATAAATTGAATTAATTAGAAATAAACAATTAATTAATCCTTCTCTCAAATGATTATTGAATGTTTGACCTTACTTATGAATGATTGTATTATATGAGATGCCTTGAATTGATTGTCCTATCTGATTTATGATAATTTGTTCCGTGGATAATGTATAATTTATCCATTTATTTACATTGATATATATATTTATGATCAGTAAGATAAGCGTTATAGTTTATATCGCTTATCAACTATATTTCTGTGTTTTAATCTGTGATGATTGGATGATGTTGCATTATTGTGTTAAACCCCAGGACCACACTTATACACACACAAATATGGATTTCACGAGGAAATCGATTAAGTCACAGATTTTTGAAATAGTTTTAAATTTGAATATTGAATTCAAATGTTTTGAAAATGGATTGGGTTTAAAGTGAAAAGCTTTTTGAAATGGAATCTCAAAGATGAAATTTATTTTGAATAACTTGATTAAGTTTTGGAATTTAAATATTTTGATTTAAATTTGAATTCAATACTTGAAATTGAATTCTATGATTTGAAACTAGGGATTAACGATATTATACTAGTTATATATAAGTCAAACCATTTTTAAAGTATTGTTCTTTTGGGAATTTGAATTAATCCAAATATTATAACTTGTATAAATGAAATAGGGTTTTTCCGAAAGAACACTGTTGTTTCTAAGTGATAAAAAGCTTTCATAAGAGGAATGAATTTCAAATTGTATTAAAAGGATATCAATTTCAAACTGAAATAGTTTTCCTAGTTATAAATGAATATTTTGGAAACGAGTTTTTGAAAGAGAATATTTGGGAACGATTTGAAAGCTATGAGACAAATCTTTGATTTAAAGATTTAATGAATTAGTCTAATTGAAATGGAATTATTTTGAAACTTATGAATGAACCTTTGAGAAACTGGGTGAATTTTTGTGAAATTAATCTTTTTGTTTAAAAGATTGGAAATGGTAATTGGTTTAAATCATTTGAAAGAAAATTTTGAATTGTTAAGTTGTGACTTAATTGAAATCCCATATCCATATGCTTTAAATGCTGCGCTCGCTATTCGGGTTAGCCGGGAAAGGACCTTTGGGTCGTATAACCCATTCCGATTATGTGATACGTCGTTATGGATAGCATTTGAAGACCGGTGGTGAAAACCGGGTATTCGCGAGAACGATAGGATGACCTATTGATTGTCTCTACACCGAGTAGCTACGGTATAGAGATTCCCTAAGTGATGGGAAGTCCAATCGGGATTGTAAATACCCGGATTGCAAGGACTTCTTTGGAAGTGCTTTCGGTTCTGTTCGAACCCAGAATAGACTTGTATGGATTGTATGTCTGACATTACAATTTGAGATATAAAGCAGATTTCTTTCAAATACATTTCTGTTGGAGGCAGAATATTTATTCTCTTAGCTTAACACCCTTAGAGGTTATGAAGTTGAAGGTTATCAGTGATATATTCCTAACTTGGTAATGTGGCATGCTGAGTGTTGCTGATCATTTGTTGATCAAAGCGTGGCATTTGTAAAAAGCGTGGACTTCGTAGTACCTCACACCCTGGAAATGGTCAAAACAGGAAGGATGCAACAAGGTAATTAGGGGGTAGCTCCCCTTTAGTGTATGTCATTCCTTCTGGATAGAGGTGGTATCATGGTATGGAGCCCAGATATTTAACCTATGTTGTTGCTGCAAATTTATTACTTTGTGGTTGTTGGAATCGAGGATCCTCGTATATAGATCGGTTACGATCGGGGGATGACATATTCGTGTTAGTAGTTACCCAATTTGAAGGGTAACCCGGCCTTGTGTTGGCAGAGATCCGGTTAGGTTCTCGGGGCGTCTTTCCAGAGGCGTTTCCATGTGGCAATGAGAAGTTCCTTTGCCTGACCATTTGTTGGAAATGCAAACTTCAATACGTACCTTGTACGGTTTTAGTTGTAGAACCTGCCATTTACTTATGGTGGTCACCACTGTTTAGATGGTAGCTATAGTAGGCATACGATAATGGTCGTATGCTGGCTAAGATTTATATCTTTACTTTCGAAATGATTTTTACTACACTATGCACTAGTAATAATATCAAATGTTTCTTTTTAATGCATACCAAGCATCTTTGACTATCATAAGGAGAAATCTCCTCTGATTCTACGTTTGCATTGTGTGTGTGTGCTGGAGGCCTTATGGTAGTCTCATTTTCCAAAAAGCATTGCGAATCTATTTTAAAATATTTCGTTGTTTGTTTTTAAAAGATAAATTGTTTTTGTTGCTCACACCAGTCCCATGACTGATCCGGAGTTTATTGTCTCTTTCCTAAACTCTGGGTGCTCAAAATTTAACGGGCAGTCTAGAGTTGTGTTTTTCAGATAGTCAAAATGGTAGATTATCTGGAGCTAGTTTAGTCTTTGGATGTAGACGAGACTTGCTTGTCTTGGTGAATCGTGATGTTGGTTCGAGCTGCTACTGGAGTTCTTCCTTGAAGACTATCTTAGAGTTATTTGTTCCGCTGCTGGTGTTATCGTTTTGTTTTCCACTGCTATTTTATTGTATCATATCTCTGATATATATTGATATCTATTGGATCATCTGTTATATCAGATATTGTATCAAAGCTGTATATCAATGTATTATTCTTTTTCTTCCGCTGTTTTGTTTACTTAGTGTTGTTATAAGCTCCGACGAATTGGATTTGAACGGTCGAATCTATGGCATTCGAGTACGATGTAAAGTATGGATGTCGATTTTTGAGCGCGAAAAATCCCTCTCGTCACAGCATTGTAAATGTTGTAGTTGATAGAAATGAACTAAATGGCTAAATTGAATTAAGGACTATTATAGCACTTTGTAAGTGCTGTAGTTGCTGAAATTAACTAAGGTTTTATTTGAACTAAAGTTACCCTATTACAACATTTTTAAATGCCGTCTTTTGTTAAATTGGATTATTTTAAAAGTAACTTTCCGTAGCATTTTCTAAATGCTGCGAAAGTTGAATTTTCATTGTTTTAATAAATTTAAGTGAATAAATGAACTTTGAAAGATTAAAAATTGGAAACTTAATAATTTAATTATTAAATATAATAAATTCATTTTAATGATTTAAAATAAAGCAATTTGTTGAAATATAAACTATTTTGAAATGTGTGTTGAAATGGTATTTTAAATAAAAATGAATGTGGTTTTGAAAAGATATGATATTTTGATATTTTGAAATGGATTTTTGAATGATATTGAATTTTGAAATGATATTTGATTTCAATGTATAAATTACTATTTTGAAATTTTAACCACGGGATGTATTTAAATTTATGGTTTAACCGATCCTTAGAGGATGGGCGATCCCAAGCATCCTTTAAGTTATTGTGCTGCCACAGTTCACTTGAGTTAATTTACATTATATAAGTATGTATGTCCTAACTTGAGTGTTTTGTGTTTTACTTTACGCTCGGGTCAGCCTGAGTATTTACAGCCTAGCTTTGGATTTCTTTTTCTAGAGCTAGGAACCGCTGGAGATTTTACTTATCTAGTTATCTATTCCCTTTCAGTTTCAGTTGCTCTATTTCAGCTCTGGTATTTACAAACTTTTATGTATTTGGGATTTCTATTGTATATGTTTTCCAGACTTATATTATGTATTTTTTTAAGATTTTATAACAGTAGCTTCATGAACTACCATGGTATTTTAATTTCCACTACGAGTTATTCTGATATTTTCGTGTCTGTGATTCTGTGATTGTATTTCATTTGCTTCAAATTTATTTACAATATGGTATTTTGAGCAATTCAAGTCCGGCATGTGGGGATGCGAATGGCTGAAAATACCAGGTTGTTACATGTTTGGTGGCGAGCAGGAGACTCTTACCCCTATATGTCCTTGAGTGGTTGGTTTCCTAGGTGCTTACAGTCGAGAGGCTGGCCGTAAAATTATATTCGAGGTATTAATGTATGCCACGGTGGATTACAGGGATGATTGAAAAGCCTAACTGTCACTGCATTTGGTATCAGAGCTGAAGGTTAAGCGAGAACCTTGGGTTTGCTGGGGTAAATCATTAGAGATAGGGTCAGTAGCACACTGGAATAAGTTTGAGAGCATATATATAAGAGTGCATATTTGTTAGTGATATAAAAATGTTTTATATCGTGTTAGTTAATTTGTTAAGTGGTTTATGGATTCTCGTCAATACGAGTAATTAACGTTATTGATAAGGATCTCTAAACACTTGAACAGAGCAGTTCGACATGGTATTGCTTTGAAATCGGGTGAGTGAAATAATTTTACCTTGATAATATTTTATATGTAAAGGAATAATTTTTTAGAAATTATTATAGTTGTGTGTGGTGTGTTTGGTTGTTTGAGAATGATAATATTTTATTATCATTTGTTGGTTGTTTTTTATGACCGAATAAGGGTTGATATGATAATACAAGTAAGAATAACAATTATGGAATGACTCTATATAACAAAGTGAGATTGTATAAATACATGAATGATAAGTGGTGAAGTGGTAAAAAAATATAAGAACTTTTGTGTGAAAAGTTTATAATTGACTTAAGAAATTTTGATGGAAAAATTCTTAAGGGGTGATTAGTATTGAAAGGGATGGAAATTTCAAAAGTATATTTAAATATGATTTGTAAGGGTTTAAAACAGGGAAATTAGAAATTCAAATCCCTTTGGTTTTGGAAATGTTTTTCAAAGTTTGAAAATGATTTTTCAAAGTTTGGAAAATAATAATAGTATTAATTGGAAGTTACTTTTGGATAAAAAGATTTCAAAGGATTTTAAAGGAAATCAAAGCATTGAACTCACTTTGGTCGCTGGAGAATAATTTTGGTGATGACTGCAGCATCAACGATGCTCATTTTAGAGTTTCCAAGTGAGGAATTGCTACCATTAGAGTTTTGTTTGGTAAAACTGGTTTTGGGTTTTGAAATTCAAAAGAATGATTTGAGATACCAAGGGGTTGTGCGTGTATATTCATATAGATGATTTCAAAAATGATTTGAAATACTTTAGAACGAGGTGTTTAAACTCTTAGATTTTCAATTAAAATTGTTATTTGAAATATGAGAAAATAAGTTTGATAACTTATAGAATTTTGAAATTTGCGAGTTAAAGCAATGTTTTAAAAATTTGAATATGGATGAAAGGGAAGTAAAATTTGAAATTGAACCAAGGAATAAAATTTTAACTTAAATTAAGTTAAATAAAGTGTATTTTCAAAGTTTAACCTAAGATATGTTAAATGTAAGAATTTTTGGAAATGGAATTGCGTGAAAGAAAGTTTGATTTGATATAAAATGGATATAGACTTGAGTTTTATAAATTTTTTTAAAATGAACTTAAGCAAACCAATTCTATGGAATGATGTCTAAGTAATAACAGTATTGAGGAATATACCATGAAAAGAAGTGAATGTGAGTAAATAAGTAAATGTGAGTTAAGCAATGTGAATAGTGATTGTAAATAAGTGAAAATAAATAAAATGAATGTGGATAAAAAGGAATTGGGTGTAGATAAGAACCAATGGAAATAAATATGTGGGTTATATGTATATATTTTTATTTGCATAACGGTTTGATCCAGATTCGAGCACAAAATTTAGAGAAAAATTTATATCTATCTGTGTTAGGATTTTTCACTCAATTCTCGACGGCAGACACTGGATATGGATTTTGGTTGATTCTGAAATTCTTTATCATAGTATATGGCTATGCAAGGAGAATAATGGTTACTGATCGAGGAATCAGATCTGAGTCTGTACTAGAGGGTCGTATGAATGAAACTAGTTCGGAAGTGGAATTGTGAGATCGATCGAGCGATCAGATTGATATAACATACAGATGATATATATGTACATCATATGGGCTTAAGTAAAAAAATGTTGAGAATTGGAAAGATACCAAATAAAATAATTTTGAATTATATGATTGGATATCATTGGTAATAAGATGCAGGCATTCAAAAGCATGAGCTAATTTGATACCTTTGGGTTCATAAGTAAAATTGGGTTGCCTAAAATAAGGTCATGTTTAAACTGTTGTTTGAATTTGATGGTTTTATGATTGAGCCACTTGGCTTTGTTTTATTTTGCTGGTTTGGGTCCATAGCGGCGATTTGTAGTTGTTCTGATCTAGCCGCGCAAAGGAGACGTTGGAAAAAAATTTCGAAAATTTAAAGAGTTTAGATTTGAAGAAAAATTATAATAACTAAAATTTAATTTTTGAGTTATAACCTAAAATGATTGAATGGATAATATCATTTGAAATCTATGGATGAATTTAGAAACATAGTACAAGTAATAACAAGGTTTCAACAAATTGATTTTTGGAAGTTATTTCAACTAATTTGTTTTAGAAAAGAAATTGCTTTGGGCATTTTTCCTACCTTGGCAATTTCAAGGACGAAATTCATTTAAGGGGGAAGGAATGTAATGATCCAGAATTTTGGTTATTTGATATTGGAATATTTTATTGATTTTAAATATTTAAAAGTTAGTTTTATAGATTTAATAACTGGAATTTCAAATATAATGATTTATTGTATAATTGAATTTTTGAACTTAATAATTGAAAATCGCTTAAATAAATAAATCATGGATTTTTATTTGGATAAAAATGATTTAAAGGCTTATTAAACTCCTATTAAAAATAATAAAGGTAATAAAGCTTTTAAATTTGGTTTAAAAGTTATTTACCTAATTTTGAAATTAACTCGTTTTAATTAACGAGTGCAAATAGCCATCTGGGGCGTAGTCTCGGATTTCGATGAAAAAAGTGTCATTGGGTCCGTAATAATGAATTATAATGCGCCGTCAAATTTCATAGCGATCAAATGCATCATTTGGTCATACGGGATAGAAACGCATTGAAATTAATATCGAAAATTTAATATAATAATTAGATTCAAAAACCTATCTTGTCCATACGATCGAATTAGGGCTCAAGGCTAGTTCCTTTACGTTCGAAATAGCGGTATAACATTAGGAACGCCATGCGGCATGCCTCAATAGGAGTTCGGAATTTTAAGTTACTTAAAATGAGATATTTTAAAATTTAATAATATTATAAAAAATTTAAGTCAACCCCTATCAGCCACCCTATCTGAACGAGCCACCTTACGCTGCTATGTATCTCCCATCATCCATCTTCTTTATAATGCAGCGTATCAGAGATTTATTTTTTTAAACCAAATCAAATACTTCATGAAAAAAAGTAAAACGAATTTTAAAATTCTTCACTCGAGTAGATCTCCATTTGGGATAGTTTTTGGGAAGCACAGCACCTGTTCTTGAACTCGACAGTTAAGTCGAATAGCGGTTTTGACTAGGGATTGGGATTTTAGCTGATTTGGTCGACGATGTGATAATTGGAGGATGGAATCGAGTTCGTGGGGGTGAAGGGCAAGCGGCGACAGGAAGTTGAGGGGGTACGGTCGTGTACTGAAAGTCGCGACTGTACAAGGGAGGAAGGCGGAGCATATAAGTCGTCATGAAAGGGGAGGCTTCGATCATGGCATGGTGGTTCCAGACAAGTTGAGTGCAACGAGAGAGAGCCAATGGTGTTGTCAGATTTTGGGTTAGGACATTGGAGCTCTATTTCAGTTTAACGATGCACGGCCGTGCTTCTAATGTCGTGTACTGGAACATTATTTGGGGAAGATGAATTGATTAAGGGTAATGTTATAATTTGTGACGACCCGAACTCAATGCTCGACAAACGACATTCAATCCGTATCGCCGGAGCTTGCAACAACATTAGATGATAAACAACACAATAAAAACAAAAGATGATATCATTGATACAACATGAATACAATATCTGATATATCAATTTGATACAATGATAATCATCAACATCAGAGAATATATACAACACAAAATACAGCGGAACACGATATAATATGAGATGAGTCTTCAACAGAATCTAATACTGCAACCTCAAACCAAACTCCAAAGCCAAAGCTCTAAAGCTCCAAGCTCGAATCTCCGTCAAGGTTGCACAAAGCTAAGCAAGTGCATCCCATGCACTCCAAAGACTCCAAAGAATACCAAATTGGAATAAATCATCCAATCTTTAAATCCAAGATTTAATTGATAGCTTTCAAAACAATTCCCTTTCAATCTTTTATAAAAAAGGTACACCTTTTCAATTTCAAAACAAAGTTCGACAATCTTTCACAAAGATTTATCCATAACTTGGAAAATCATTTCAATCTTGAAACCCTTTTAATAACAAGTTGGAAATTCATCCCTTATATGAAAGCTTTTATTATTTGAAAACAAATAGTTTTCATTTCGAAAAAATCCGATTTCATTTATGCAAGTTAAAGTCCTTGGGTTAAATTCAAATTCCAAAAACAACACTTAAAAAATGGTTTAAAACCCACATAAACTTGTACAACCTTTTTAAATCATAACTTCTCGACATAAATCAATTTCAAATTTTGAATTCAAATTTAAATCAAATTTCAAAACTAAATGAAGTTATTCAAAAATAACTTTTATCCTTGAAATTCCTTTTCAAAAGCTTTTCACTTTGAACCCAATCCATTTCCAAAACCATTTAGATTCAAAAATTCAATTTTAAAACTATTTCAAAAATCTGTGACTTAACCAATTTCCACGTGCAATCCATATTTGTGTGTGTATAGTGTAGTCCAGGGTTTTACCCAATAGTGCAATATCATCAATCATCACAGATACAGTCACAGCAATATCGATAAGCGGTATAATCCTATAACGCTTATCGATATACACAGAATCACAGATAGATAATATAAATGCATTATAGATAAAATGCACACATCACAGCTTGAATTAAAATAATTCAAATCACAGAGCATCACATAGCAGAGATGACAAAACAATTCACAGCATTCAATATAATACAATCATCCATAAATAAGGTTAATTGATCATCTGATTAATTGAAATCAGATTAATCACAAATTCTGGTTGATTAACATTAATTAATTACAGTTTATGTTAATTAATTATCCTTTAATTATTTATTAGTTAACCTTAATTAATGAATTAATTAACCTTTAATTATTAAGAATTAATCTTAATTAACTAATTAACCTTAATTAATTATTCTTAATTAATCAATCAATTAATTAACCCTTAATTAATTATCATTTAATTAATTAATCCTAATTAATTTAAAATAAGTAATTATCCTTAATTACTCAATTAAATTTTACCATTAATTAATTACTTTTAGTAATTAACTAACCATTAATTAATTAATTACTTCTTAAATTAATTACCTTAATTATATTAATTAATTATCCTTAATTAATTAACCTTTAAACACTTTGATTAAATCAATCTTTAATCTCAATTATCAATCCTTAATTACTTTCACTAAGTAATTATTTTTAATTAATCATTCATTAATTACTTGATTAATTAAACTTGAATTATTAATTAATTTTATCTTAATTGCTATTAAGTTATTAACTTCAAGTAACTAATTTCCTTTAACAAATAAATTAATTTAGACTTTAAAAGGTTAATTAACAATTAAAACATTCTTTATATTAATTAAATCCTTTAAATATTGTTAAGAAAATAACTCATCAAATTAAAGTTAAATTTATTTTAAACCATTTAAAACTAGGTTAATTAAAACAATTTATTTAAAAACTTCCTTAACCAATTTAAAACTGGGTTAACATTTATTTTCTTTACAAAAATCTGTTTAACAAAATTTTGTTACAAAGTAAAACTTAATTTTCTTTTAAAATTTGAAACTGTTTTGCCCCAAATCAGATAACCCGGGGAAAATCTCATTCCACCCGAGTCTGAACCCGAGCAAAATCAATTTCCCATCTGCTTCGAGCAAATCAATCGTCTTCACGAGCTTGGCACCGAGCCTCCACTCTTCTTCCCCAAATACTCAAACCCACTGATACGAAAAGTTGCACGTATACGTGCACAAGCACGTTGATTATCGACGATCGACGCCAAGGTCACCATAACACCATCATTGATCACCGGAGTCAATTCAATTAACCCAAAACACGAAATTGTTACGAGATCAAAATCGAGACAAACTATGAACTAACTGACATTTCCTGGAACCACATGCACCTCTAAAACCCTCCCGGCATCGCCGCTACATCCCACCGGAACCCACGCCACTCTGATTGAAGGTGCTTCAACACACCACGAATTAAACCCCCCAGGTGCGATCACTTGTATTTCCGTGGCGACGATGCAATTAACTCGCGACTTCGACCAGATAAACACAGGCTTAAAACCTACTTCAAATCAAATCTCCATCTATGATGAATAAAAAAAATACTCTACATTTTTCTTGAGATCATCGATCATCCCAGTACTACCAGAAACAAACCCGACCACCAACATTGCACCGATCACCAGATTGCATAAATCCACTTTCCGTTCATCCCACCCATGTGTCCATAATTTGCAACTAAAAAATCTAATTTTTGTTTTAAAAATCATTGCTTTCGAAATGGTTTCACATGATATAATCCAAATTTGAATTCATGCAAATCGAAATTCGGGAAAATCTTGAATTTTTACTGTATTTCTTCATTCAGTCAAACCCATTCCATGTTATATTGAATTATATATTCTAAAATTAGGTTCCGATAATTTTAAACATATCTTATTTTTACATCATTGGCTAAAAGTGATCAGAGCAACTAGAATTAAATTTTGAACTAAGATATAACCTGAAATTTTCATAACAGGGCCTTATTCCCTGTTACCAGAGATATGCTCAGGATATTCATGCATACAGCCACATCACACCACCATTCAAGCATAATTTTATCCATAACTTCAGATCCAGTGCAAACCAAAAAAATCAAACAGATCCAAGTCAAATAAGTGGGTTTACTCACCTGATTTGTGAAGAACAGAGGACCTGATACTGTTGAAATTTGTTGCTTGCTTAAGCTTTGCTTGGTCCTGTTTTTTTTCTTTTAATTTTTTTCTGAACCTGCTTGATTTTGAGTTGCCTTTGCTTGAGATTGTTTGCCTGATCATTCTTTTAATCTGTTTTTTTCCAGATTTTTTTTTGATCTGTTTCTTTTTTTTTCTAGCTTTGATTTCTTGTTTCAGTTTTGAAATTTAAGGAGAATTTTGAATTTTTAGTCTTGAGAGATTTTTTTAGAAAGATGAAAACAATCTAACTTATTTTCCTTTGCATTTCTTTGTTCTCTAAATTTTTTATTCAAAATAAAATAGTTATCTTTTGCCACTTGTCCCAATTCATTACACGTGTGATTTACATTTCTAAATTTTCTTACAAATGTCCTAACTAAACTAAATTGTGTTTATACCCTTCATTCAAATTACTTTTGTCAATTTGGTTTTAAGCCTTAATGTAAATATATTTCATATACAACCTATGTTTATAATTGTGACGACCCAAACTCGATGTCCAATAAACGACATCAAATTCGCATCGCCGGAGCTTATAACAACAATTAGATGAATATAAAACAGCGGAACAGAATCAATATCATAAATAACATCACTGTTACAACATCAACATAATATCCATACTGCAACAGAGTACATAATACATACACTACAACTCCAAATACAACATCATGATAATACAACAGTGATCATATATCCAAAAATCCTCAAATGAAAGAGGTGATAACGAACTCCCAAAAGCTAACACCTGTAATCTCCAAAAGCTCCTAAGATAGCTCCAAAATACTGCTACTCCAAAATACAGAAACCTGCTACTAGGCTGCCCGTGTGGAAATAATGGGCACCCAGAGTTTAGGAAAGAAAACAATAAACTCCGGATCAGTCATGGGACTGGTATGAGTAAACAAGACAGTTGTATTTTAAATAAACAAGATTTATAAAAGAATTTTCGGAATGCTTTTAAAAATGGAACTACCATAAGACCTCCCGCCACACACACAATGCAAACGCAGAATTGGAGGAGACTTCTTCTTATGATAGTTAAATATGCTTGGTACGAGAAAAGAATTCTTTGATATTATTACTAGTGCATAGTGAAGTAAATCATTTCGGAAATAGAATATTAATCTTAGCCAACATACGACCATTATCGTATGCCTACTATAGCTACCATGTTTTGTGGCAGGTTACCGCCACGCTGCATGACAGGTTCTACAACTAAAACCGTACAGGGTTTCGTATTGTTTCTTTGGATTTCCAACAAATGGTCAGGCCAAGGAACTTCCCATTGCCACATGAGAACGCCTCTGGAAGGACGTCCCCGAGAACCAAACCGGATCTCTGCCAACACAAGGCCGGGTTACCCCTAACTGGGTAACTACTGACACGAGTATGCCATCTTCCGGTCGTAACCAACCTTTAACCGGGGCCCCAGCAACAAACCACAAAATCATATATATATATATATATATATATATATATATATATATATATATATATCTGCGATATCAACATAAGTTAAATATCTGGGCTCCATACCATGATACCACTTCTATCCAGAAGGAAATGTACATACCCTAAGGGGTGCTACCCCCAATAACCTTGCCGCATCTTTCCTGTTTTGACCATTTCGGGGTGTGAGGTCCGATGAAGTCACGTCCACAAAAACACACTTTATACAAAAGCCGTGCTTTGGGTCAACAAATGATCATAGAAATGATCACCAAGATAGACGATCAAATAAATGATCCTATCCAAATGATCAACACAATGATCATTTCACAGCAACACTCAGCATGTCACATTACCAAATTGGGAATATATTGCTGATAACCTTCAACTATATAACCTCTGAGCTCGTACGTCTCAGAGAAGGGTGTTAAGCTAAGAGAATAAATTCTCCGCCACCAACAGAAATATATTTGAAAGAAATCGGCTTTATATCTCAATTTGTAATGTCAGACATACTATCCATACAAGTCTGTTCCGGGCTCGAACAGAACCGAAGGCACTTCCAAAGAAGTCCTTGCAAATCCGGATATCCACAATCCTGATCGGATTCCCCATCACATATGGAGAACTCTATACCGGAGCAACTCGGTGCAGAGTCAATCGACAGATCATCCTATCGCTCTCGCAAATACCCGGTCTTCAACACCGGTCTTCAATTTCTATCCATAACGTCGAATCACATATTCGAAATGGGTTTTATGACACAAAGGTCCTTTCCTGGTTAATTCGAATAGTGGGTGTCAAATTTCAAAACATGTGGATGTTATTCATAAATATTCACAGAGTCGATGTGGGTTTCGGATAACCAATGGAAATCCGATTCCCTGTCGCATCGAAGTTTTAAATGTCGTTTTACGGCAACAAGTTTTCACATCAATATAGAACAAATCATAGTCATAGTGCATCACACAGTATCACAGTCACAACAGAAATATCAATTTAGTGCATAGCAATAGTTAATTATTTACCAATCCAAGTGAATGGGATTTAATAAATTTACCAAATAATTATTTTTAAATCAATGATAAAAATTTGGATAAATAAATTAAATCTTAATTAACTCGATAAATTGTTTCAAAATTAACAAATTCTTAATTACAAATTTAATTAAATACTTAATTGTTTATTAATCAATTTAATTACAAATCATTCTTAATTACTTTTCATAACCATTAATTAATACCCTAATAAAACTTAATTATTCATTCATTGATTTCTTAATTTCTTAGTTAATCAATGATTAATCCTTAACTCTTAACGAAATTACTTAATTAATTAACTATTAGTTCATAGTTAAATTTTTTTTTCATAATCAATAAATATAAATTATTCACTAATTTATATTTACAAAGAAATCTCTCTTAAACTTTTGAAATCAATTTATTACAAATTTGAGAACTTAAATGTTAATTTAAATTCCAACACTAGTTTTATATTAATTACTTGATTAAAATATAAATTAGATCCAGAAAACTTTGTTAAGTTTTTACTTATTTCATTAACTTGTAATGAAACTTGATTTAATTGTCATACAGCAATTACCACTTAAACTTGTTTAAGCAATTTACACACCATTTTTAGTTTGCAGGTTTCAGAAATCAAACCGAGCAAATCTTCAGTTCACTCGAGTAAACACTCGACCCTTTTCATTTCTTCCCCGAGTCTCTCTCTGTTCGTTCGCGTATCCATTTTCCCTGTTTCATTTTTTTTTTTCTTTTTTTTAACTTTCTAGTTTTAAAACCAGATAGCTTAAATTTTTAAGGACTCGAACTATACGAGAGAAACTCAGGCAACTTCAAAAAAAAAACCCCGGAGTCTTCCCTGTTTCATTCGCGAGTCCCTCTTCTTCTTCCTGTTATTTTTTTTTTTCACTGGCACATCACCACCACCGTGCACGTGCACGGTGGTTCGCGACCTCCCCGATGGCCATCGTGACCATCAACAAATCGTGCTTCATTCCCCTATTCGAAAACGATGATCAATTCAATGCTAATGACCCCACCACGAAATCGAGCTTCCAGCTCGAAACTCGAACCCATCCTCACCAACAAATTCGCTTCGCCCTCGTTGCTCCAACCATCGGAGCAGCTCAAACTCCGTCACCATCACGTCCACACCTCATGCCATCATTCCCCTAAAAATCCCCTAACTCGATGCGTCAGAGGTGGCGTACACATCGCGTTTCCAGACCGTATACATTTCGAGACTAAAACCCTAGTTTGATCTCAAACTCCCAATTCACACAATAGAAAAATTAATTTGTATTTTTCCCAACATCGTGAATGGTTAGGCTTGCTTCAACTCAAATTTCAGAAATTTAAATTGATTCACTTACAAGAAATTGGTAAAAATTCGATTTTTATTCAAATGCAAATTTCCCTTTAAATACTAAACTAAAATTCTTCACTTTTGTTTTGAAAATCATGATTTGCAGTAAGGATATAGGCTATGAATTTGAATTAGATTTTCATAATACTTGGGTTCATCACATTTTCTTTTGATTTCCTATAGACAACTTTAGTGATGATATCTTACAGCTTTGAGTTTTAAATCTGTTTTTAATAAACTATATTTGAGTTCCATTATCTTGTTTGATTTTTTTTTTTAAAACTGAAGCTTTACTATGATTCAGATTAAAACTACTAGAGTTTGAATTGAAATCTACCCTGTAACCCATAACAGAGAAGGACAAATTGCAGAGTAACCTGTATATCTATATATATTTACCAAACTATATTGAAAGATATCATATACAATGCCATGAAACATAGAATCATCTTTACAGTTAACTTAAAGCCTTTAAGTTGTTGTTCACTCACCTGACAAAGGTTAGAAATAAAGACTATATGAGTTTCCTTTGAACTGCAGATTTGAATCTCCTCTCTGGTTTGGTTTTTAACTTCTTTTTATTTTCTGTTTTGCTCACTTGAATGCTTTTGAATTTATGAAATATTATGTTTTCTTTTGTTTACTATCTTTGTTTTGAACGAGATGAAATAAATATGAATGTGTGTATGTATATAAGAAGGATGGTGTGCAGGTGAAAGGATAAACTGAGTCCAGCAAAGCAAGTACAAGTTGAAGTATATAAAAAAAAACTAACCATGCTTTTAGATCTGCTATGCAGTAATAACATTAAATGAAGTATGTTGCTTGTAGATGCTTGCATTTAATGAAAGTATGTAGTGAAATGTTTATGCCCCCCTTTTCATGTTACAGCCTTCTTATTTTGTTATTAACTAATGTTTTTTTTATATATATATATATATATATGTATATGTGTTGTTTTGTTTATTTTGCCAAATGTAAGAGTTTGTTTTTATTTTATCTTATTTTCTTTTGCTTACACATTTACTGGTTTGTATATTTCTTTGCAAACTTGTTTTATATTCCTTCATATTATTTTTTTGTTATCTTATTTTATTTGTTTATTTGTTCATATGTTTATTTGTTTACATTGCTTAAATGTTAGATTATTTTGATGCGATTTAAATTTTAAAATTTTATCATAACTTACATTAACAATTTTTTTTATTTCTTTTAAAAGTTTTAACTAAAAACACTAAACTTTATCCATATTTCATTCCTTTATAACTTTTCAATTTTTTTTATTTCAAAAAGTTAAAATATATTACTAAAATTTAAATTCATAATTTTCGGGATGTTACAATATCCCCTCCTTAAGAATATTTCGTCCTCGAAATTGAAAGAGAGAGAAACGTAAACAAATAATATACGAATTCGGAAACAAGGAAATGACTTACAGTTTTAAGTCGAGATGTCAATTCTGCATTTGGGATATGACTTCTTCATATTCTCTTCAGTCTCCCAAGTACAGTCCTTTGGATCCCCACTCCATTTAACTTTGACCAATTTCACAATTTTGTTCCTCAATCGCTTCTCATCACGATCAACAGTTTTCATCGGTTCCCTTCTAACTGCCAAGTTGGGAGTGATTTCTAGATCCTGCTGAGCAGCTTCTTCAATAATATCATCTGGATCGTGCACATATTTCCGAAGATTAGAAATATGGAACACATCATGTACACCAGACAACCAGCTGGGTAACTGCACTCTATATGCTAGAGAACCAATCCTTTCCAGAATAGGAAAAGGACCAATATAACGTGGTGCCAACTTTCCAGTTTTCCTGAATCTCAACACACCCCGCATTGGAGATACTTTCAGAAATACAGAATCTCCAACTTGAAATTCCAAATTTCTCCTTCGACGGTCATAATAGCTCTTCTGACGGCTTTGGGCAGTTAATAACTTCTTTCGAATAAAATTTACCTTCTCAGTGGCTTCTTTTATCATATCCGGTCCAAGAACAAGTCTGTCACCTGATTCGATCCAGCATGTAGGTGATCGACACGGACGACCATATAAAGCTTCAAAAGGAGCCATTTCTAAACTGGCCTGATAACTATTATTATAAGAGAATTCAACCAGATGCAAATGGTCCTCCCAAGAACCACCAAAATCATGAACACAAGCACGCAGTAGGTCTTCTAAAATTCGGTTAACTCTCTCAGTCTGTCCATCAGATTGCGGATGATAAGCAGTACTGAAATTTAATTTCGTTCCCAATGCGTCCTGAAATGCTTCCCAAAATCTACTAGTGAAGATCGGGTCACGATCACTCACTATACTACTGGGAATACCATGGAGGCGAACAATTTCCTTTATATAAATACCTGCCAAGCTTGCCGCAGTCCGAGTAGATTTAACTGGAATGAAATGAGCATTTTTGGTTAGGCGATCCACAATAACCCAAATCGCTTCATTGCCTTTCTTGGTTCGTGGCAATCCGTCGATGAAATCCATCGATACCTGATCCCACTTCCATTTCGGTACTTCTAAAGGTTGAAGTAAACCGGCCACTTTCTTTTGGTCGCTCTTTATTTGCTGACAAGTAGCACAGCGACTCACATAAATAGATATGTCTCTCTTCATCGTTTTCCACCAGAATGTTCTTTTAACATCCCGATACATTTTGTTGACTCCTGGATGGATGTTGAATTTGGACTTGTGGCATTCATCCAAAATTTCACGTTTCAGTTCTGGAATGTCAGGGACACAAATTCTGCCCTTTATCCTTATAACTTCTCTATCATCTATCTCAAAAGTAGTATCCTCTCCTCGATCTATTCTTCTACGCATTTCTCGAAGAAACTTGTCTTCGGTTTGTTTGCTCGCGATCTTCTCAAGGAGAGTAGGAGTGATAACAAGATATGCAAGAACAGCATGTCTTCTACTTAAAGCATCGGCTACTACATTGGCTTTTCTCGGCGTATATTGGATATCTAAGTCATAAGATGCCAGAAATTCCAACCAACGTTGTTGTCGCAAATTCAAATCCTTCTGGGTGAAAAGATATTTCAAGTTTTTATGATCGGTGAATAATTCGAATTTTTCACCTAAAACAACGAGAGTTTATTAAGTATATTTCTTTCGTTAATTTCGTAAATTATTAAGAAAGCTGAAAAGATTCTTACCCAGAAGATAGTGTCACCATATTTTCAAAGCGAAAACAACAGCCAAAAGTTCCAAATCGTGCATTGGGTAGTTCTTCTCATGCGGACGTAATTGTCTACTCGCGTAGGCAACCACCTTTCCATCTTGCATTAATACTGCACCTACCCCTTCACCACATGCATCAGTATAGACAGATAAGCCTTGGTTCCCGTTAACAATAGTGAGAACAGGAGCAGTGGTCAATCTCTTTTTCAACTCTTGAAAAACTTCCTCACATCTTGAAGTCCAAATGAACTTTGCATTCTTCATTGTTAACTTAGTCAGCGGACTAGCTAACTTAGAAAAATCTTGAACGAATTTCCGATAATAGCCTGCTGAACCCAAAAAGCTTCGAACTTCTCTTGGAGTAGTGGGTTGTTTCCAATCAAGAATAGCAGAAATTTTGCTAGGATCTACTGAAATTCCTTCTTCATTAACAATATGGCCAAGGAATTTGACTTCATTGACCCAGAAGTGGCATTTGGAAAATTTTGCATATAGAACATTTCTCCTCAAAATTTCTAAGACAATTCTAAGATGCTCGGCATGCTCATCTTCAGTTTTGGAGAAAATTAAGATGTCATCAATGAATACAAGCACAAATTTATTCAAAACTTCCCGAAACACACGAGTCATGAGATCTACGAAGTATGCTGGAGCATTGGTTAGCCCGAAAGGCATAACCAACCATTCATAGAACATATTAGGACCTCTGAAAGCAGTCAGATGTACACAATCTTCGGCGATTCGTAATTGATGGAATCCCAGGGCTAGATCCATTTTTGAAAAGAAACGAGCGCCGTGCAACTGATCAAATAAATCATCTATCCTGGGTAGTGGAAATTTATTCTTGAGAGTTTGTTTATTTAGATCGCGGTAATCTACACACAATCTCAAAGATCCGTCTGATTTAGCAACAAATACGACGGCTGAGCCCCATTCAGAAACACTGGGTCGAATTAATCCTTTTGCTAGTAGCTCATCAGTTTGATGAACCAATTCAATCTTTTCCCTGGGTGTCATCCTGCGACTTGCGTGAACAACAGGACGAGTATTAGGTACAAGATCGATTCGGAATTCTATTTCTCGATGAGGAGGTAAAGATTTCACTTCTTCAAATACGTCGGAAAAATTCCGAACAACAGGTATAGACTGCAAAGTGGGTTCAAGATTTCCCAAAGTATATATCAATCTGTCGCTCCTTGGACTTGGATTCTCACAAGAGATTTCAATAAAATTTCCAAAACTTGTTTTGATTAAAACTGTCCGATTACTACACTCCAAACTTGCATCGTATCTCGATAACCAGTTCATACCGAGTAAGATTTCAAATTCATCAAATTCGAGGACATAAAGGTTGATAGGAAATTTATAGCTAGCATATGAAATAGGAACTCTCTTACAATATGAACTAAGATTTGCGGGACCTCCAACCGGATTTTTCACGCAAATAAGATCGTCAGCAAATTTAGTTTCAAGTCCCAATTCATTTACGGTTTGTTGGGAGAAAAAGCTATGTGAAGCTCCTGTATCAAATAAAACTCTAACAGTTCCATTATTAATAGTAAGGTTACCTTCCAAAACACTTTTCCCTTTGTCAGCTTTTGAAGATGAGGGGTCCTCCTTTATCGTGTAAACTTTTGCCACCTGCGCTGGCTTTATCACTGGGCAATCTTTAACTAAATGTCCCGGTTTATGACAATTGTAACATTCTCTAGCTGGTTTCTTCGGTTTTGGGCAGTCATTTGAATAGTGGCCTTTCTCTTTGCAGTTGTAACAAGTGACATTTTCTGTTGCTCTTCCTTGAATGCTCCTTTTCTTCTCATTGCCTTGCCAAGGTTTCTTGCCTCCGAATTTTCGCTTTTTATAATTCTGACTACCTGAATTACCTTTCTCCATAGTTGCTTCTTGTATATCAAGAGTAGCGTACCTGTACCCCATATCTACTAAATCCGAAAAAGATTCTTTAACATGACCTGTCATTCTTCCATGATATTTCTGGTTCATTCCCCGGATAAACCTTTCGTTTTTCTTCAGAGATGTATTTAGCAATTCCGGGCCAAACCGAGATAGTTCACTGAATTTATTCAAGTATTCTTCAAACGACAAACTTCCTTGCTTCAGATCCAGAAATTCCTGATACATTCTGGAAACTCCCGCCGATGGCATGTAACGTTTCTCAAACACTTCCTTAAAACGATCCCAAGTAAATTCTTCCTCGGGTTCATCTACAATGATGGTTTCCCACCAAGCTGAAGCTTCTCCTTGGAGTTGCCAAGAAGCTATAAGTCTTTTCTGCTCATCCTGCAATTTTAGCCCTTTAAAAATCTTTTCACACGATCTTACCCAAGCTTGAGCGTCAATAATTGACTCCTTGCCAATGAATGGTTTGCCACCAAGCTTTTCAAATTTCTTATATAATTCAGCCAAGTCCGGCTGCTGCTGAATTTCTATTACTGCTTCTGCGGCTGCGGGAATTTGATTTGGTGCTGCAGCATTGCCTTGACCCCTAATTCTTCCTCTGCGTCCACTCATTTTCACTATCTGAGATTAGTAAGAAAATTGATTTAGATATGCAGACGAAATATCTTAAGGAATATCAGCAGTAAAAAGAAATAGACTAAGAAATTTCAAAGTTTCAATTTTGATTATACTCATTCTAGGGTATACTTCACCCTATCTCTAATGAGCCATCTAATGTGTTATACTCCGTGGCTAAAGTTCTTACTCAACCAACAGCTCTGATACCAATTTGTGACAACCCAAACTCGATGTCCAATAAACGACATCAAATTCGCATCGCCGGAGCTTATAACAACAATTAGATGAATATAAAACAGCGGAACAGAATCAATATCATAAATAACATCACTGTTACAACATCAACATAATATCCATACTGCAACAGAGTACATAATACATACACTACAACTCCAAATACAACATCATGATAATACAACAGTGATCATATATCCAAAAATCCTCAAATGAAAGAGGTGATAACGAACTCCCAAAAGCTAACACCTGTAATCTCCAAAAGCTCCTAAGATAGCTCCAAAATACTGCTACTCCAAAATACAGAAACCTGCTACTAGGCTGCCCGTGTGGAAATAATGGGCACCCAGAGTTTAGGAAAGAAAACAATAAACTCCGGATCAGTCATGGGACTGGTATGAGTAAACAAGACAGTTGTATTTTAAATAAACAAGATTTATAAAAGAATTTTCGGAATGCTTTTAAAAATGGAACTACCATAAGACCTCCCGCCACACACACAATGCAAACGCAGAATTGGAGGAGATTTCTTCTTATGATAGTTAAATATGCTTGGTACGAGAAAAGAATTCTTTGATATTATTACTAGTGCATAGTGAAGTAAATCATTTCGGAAATAGAATATTAATCTTAGCCAACATACGACCATTATCGTATGCCTACTATAGCTACCATGTTTTGTGGCAGGTTACCGCCACGCTGCATGGCAGGTTCTACAACTAAAACCGTACAGGGTTTCGTATTGTTTCTTTGGATTTCCAACAAATGGTCAGGCCAAGGAACTTCCCATTGCCACATGAGAACGCCTCTGGAAGGACGTCCCCGAGAACCAAACCGGATCTCTGCCAACACAAGGCCGGGTTACCCCTAACTGGGTAACTACTGACACGAGTATGCCATCTCCCGGTCGTAACCAACCTTTAACCGGGGCCCCAGCAACAAATCGCAAAATCATATATATATATATATATATATATATATATCTGCGATATCAACATAAGTTAAATATCTGGGCTCCATACCATGATACCACTTCTATCCAGAAGGAAATGTACATACCCTAAGGGGTGCTACCCCCAATAACCTTGCCGCATCTTTCCTGTTTTGACCATTTCGGGGTGTGAGGTCCGATGAAGTCACGTCCACAAAAACACACTTTATACAAAAGCCGTGCTTTGGGTCAACAAATGATCATAGAAATGATCACCAAGATAGACGATCAAATAAATGATCCTATCCAAATGATCAACACAATGATCATTTCACAGCAACACTCAGCATGTCACATTACCAAATTGGGAATATATTGCTGATAACCTTCAACTATATAACCTCTGAGCTCGTACGTCTCAGAGAAGGGTGTTAAGCTAAGAGAATAAATTCTCCGCCACCAACAGAAATATATTTGAAAGAAATCGGCTTTATATCTCAATTTGTAATGTCAGACATACTATCCATACAAGTCTGTTCCGGGCTCGAACAGAACCGAAGGCACTTCCAAAGAAGTCCTTGCAAATCCGGATATCCACAATCCTGATCGGATTCCCCATCACATATGGAGAACTCTATACCGGAGCAACTCGGTGCAGAGTCAATCGACTGATCATCCTATCGCTCTCGCAAATACCCGGTCTTCAACACCGGTCTTCAATTTCTATCCATAACGTCGAATCACATATTCGAAATGGGTTTTATGACACAAAGGTCCTTTCCCGGTTAATTCGAATAGTGGGTGTCAAATTTCAAAACATGTGGATGTTATTCACAAATATTCACAGAGTCGATGTGGGTTTCAGATAACCAATGGAAATCCGATTCCCTGTCGCATCGAAGTTTTAAATGTCGTTTTACAGCAACAAGTTTTCACATCAATATAGAACAAATCATAGTCATGGTGCATCACACAGTATCACAGTCACAACAGAAATATCAATTTAGTGCATAGCAATAGTTAATTATTTACCAATCCAAGTGAATGGGATTTAATAAATTTACCAAATAATTATTTTTAAATCAATGATAAAAATTTGGATAAATAAATTAAATCTTAATTAACTCGATAAATTGTTTCAAAATTAACAAATTCTTAATTACAAATTTAATTAAATACTTAATTGTTTATTAATCAATTTAATTACAAATCATTCTTAATTACTTTTCATAACCATTAATTAATACCCTAATAAAACTTAATTATTCATTCATTGATTTCTTAATTTCTTAGTTAATCAATGATTAATCCTTAACTCTTAACGAAATTACTTAATTAATTAACTATTAGTTCATAGTTAAATTTTTTTTTCATAATCAATAAATATAAATTATTCACTAATTTATATTTACAAAGAAATCTCTCTTAAACTTTTGAAATCAATTTATTACAAATTTGAGAACTTAAATGTTAATTTAAATTCCAACACTAGTTTTATATTAATTACTTGATTAAAATATAAATTAGATCCAGAAAACTTTGTTAAGTTTTTACTTATTTCATTAACTTGTAATGAAACTTGATTTAATTGTCATACAGCAATTACCACTTAAACTTGTTTAAGCAATTTACACACCATTTTTAGTTTGCAGGTTTCAGAAATCAAACCGAGCAAATCTTCAGTTCACTCGAGTAAACACTCGACCCTTTTCATTTCTTTCCCGAGCCTCTCTCTGTTCGTTCGTGTATCCATTTTCCCTGTTTCATTCTTTTTTTTTCTTTTTTTTTAACTTTCTAGTTTTAAAACCAGATAGCTTAAATTTTTAAGGACTCGAACTATACGAGAGAAACTCAGGCAACTTCAAAAAAAAAACTGGAGTCTTCCCTGTTTCATTCGCGAGTCCCTCTTCTTCTTCCTGTTATTTTTTTTTTTCACTGGCACATCACCACCACCGTGCACGTGCACGGTGGTTCGCGACCTCCCCGATGGCCATCGTGACCATCAACAAATCGCGCTTCATTCCCCTATTCGAAAACGATGATCAATTCAATGCTAATGACCCCACCACGAAATCGAGCTTCCAGCTCGAAACTCGAACCCATCCTCACCAACAAATTCGCTTCGCCCTCGTTGCTCCAACCATCGAAGCAGCTCAAACTTCGTCACCATCACGTCCACACCTCATGCCATCATTCCCCTCAAAATCCCCTAACTCGATGCGTCAGAGGTGGCATACACATCGCGTTTCCAGACCGTATACATTTCGAGACTAAAACCCTAGTTTGATCTCAAACTCCCAATTCACACAATAGAAAAATTAATTTGTATTTTTCCCAACATCGTGAATGGTTAAGCTTGCTTCAACTCAAATTTCAGAAATTTAAATTGATTCACTTACAAGAAATTGGTAAAAATTCGATTTTTATTCAAATGCAAATTTCCCTTTAAATACTAAACTAAAATTCTTCACTTTTGTTTTGAAAATCATGATTTGCAGTAAGGATATAGGCTATGAATTTGAATTAGCTTTTCATAATACTTGGGTTCATCACATTTTCTTTTGATTTCCTGTAGACAACTTTAGTGATGATATCTTACAGCTTTGAGTTTTAAATCTGTTTTTAATAAACTATATTTGAGTTCCATTATCTTGTTTGATTTTTTTTTTTAAAACTGAAGCTTTACTATGATTCAGATTAAAACTACTAGAGTTTGAATTGAAATCTACCCTGTAACCCATAACAGAGAAGGACAAATTGCAGAGTAACTTGTATATCTATATATATTTACCAAACTATATTGAAAGGTATCATATACAATGCCATGAAACACAGAATCATCTTTACAGTTAACTTAAAGCCTTTAAGTTGTTGTTCACTCACCTGACAAAGGTTAGAAATAAAGACTATATGGGTTTCCTTTGAACTGCAGATTTGAATCTCCTCTCTGGTTTGGTTTTTAACTTCTTTTTATTTTCTGTTTTGCTCACTTGAATGCTTTTGAATTTATGAAATATTATGTTTTCTTTCGTTTACTATCTTTGTTTTGAACGACATGAAATAAATATGAATGTGTGTATGTATATAAGAAGGATGGTGTGCAGGTGAAAGGATAAACTGAGTCCAGCAAAGCAAGTACAAGTTGAAGTATATAAAAAAAAACTAACCATGCTTTTAGATCTGCTATGCAGTAATAACATTAAATGAAGTATGTTGCTTGTAGATGCTTGCATTTAATGAAAGTATGTAGTGAAATGTTTATGCCCCCCTTTTCATGTTACAGCCTTCTTATTTTGTTATTAACTAATGTTTTGTTTTGTTTTTTTTTTGTTTTTATTTTATTTTATATATGTATATGTGTTGTTTTGTTGATTTTGCCAAATGTAAGAGTTTGTTTTTATTTTATCTTATTTTCTTTTGCTTACACATTTACTGGTTTGTATATTTCTTTGCAAACTTGTTTTATATTCCTTCATATCATTTTGTTATCTTATTTTATTTGTTTATTTGTTCATATGTTTATTTGTTTACATTGCTTAAATGTTAGATTATTTTGATGCGATTTAAATTTTAAGATTTTATCATAACTTACATTAACAATTTTTTTTTATTTCTTTTAAAAGTTTTAACTAAAAACACTAAACTTTATCCATATTTCATTCCTTTATAACTTTTCAATTTTTTTTATTTCAAAAAGTTAAAATATATTACTAAAATTTAAATTCATAATTTTCGGGATGTTACAATAATGTTTATGTTTTATTTTACACAAAAAAATCTCTATCTCCATTGTTTTTCGCATTCAATCTTTAGTTTAGTTCAATATATTTATATACATATATTTTATACATTTTACATTCATACATTCCTTACCATTTTTTTGTACAACTTTTAAAAAAAGAAATGAATGATTTAAAATTTTTGATTACATATTAACAAATAATCACTTTTATTCATATATGTATATATATATAAGAGGATTAAATCTTAAAAATAAATCTTTTGAAAATTAATACATCTTCCAAATATTAATATATTTAAAAATTTAGAAAACAATCTATCTTAACTTTTTATTAATCCCAAAGCTTTTAATTTCTATTTATCTTTAAATCCAATATTTATTTATAAAATACTTTTCCTCAAATTTCAAATCAAAATGCTACTTATAATCTAAAATTTTAAGTTTATTCTGGAAATTTTCTAATTAATTCACAAATAATTTCACAATTTAATTCAAAATTAAATTAATTGTCAAATTAAACTTGGTTATTTTTCAGGAATGTTACAGATTCCCTGTTAGTCCGTGAGATGATGGTTTTGACGACAACAACCTTAGAATAGATTATAAAATATAAATACTAACATTATAAGTTTAGATATATATGTATATGCAGGTTTTAACCATGCAGGTACCAAGAATGAAGACTGTACAGTACAGAGATTCAAGATATCAAGATTGAAGACTCATGAGTATCAAGAATATCAAGAGTTCAAGAATTGAAACAATTTATTCTTTAATTATAAATTTTGTTAAAACTCATAGAAAAGCACTGACATCTTAAAATCCAATTTATTCGTGGAATGGAATCCACTTCGAGCCTGTTAAAGGGATGGAACCCTAAGTAGGATGGAACCTACGAAAAATCTAGTGGAACATTGTTTTGTATCCGCTAACTTTTTATTCAAAATGATTTTTTAAAATTATATCCTGTTTTCAAAATGTTTTCAAACCTTCCTTTTAAAGGCATCAAAAACCTCTATCCCGATTTTAAATAATTTTAGCTTCAAAATTATCTTTAATTTCAAAGTCAAAATTACTCCTAATTTTAAACTATCTTTCAAATAATATATTTAACTTTTAAATATTTATACTTAAGATTTAAATATAACATTATAATTAAATTTTATATATATTATTCTCTATATTTACTTATGAATTTTAACTATAGTCAAATATATTAGAAAAGTTTAAAATAGTTTTAATATAAGATAAAGGTTATTTTCAAAGAAAATCAAATCATTAAAAATTGCTTTGGAATGTCGACATGCCTATGGTGACCATGTTGACATGGTGTTAGTTGAGTTCAAAATTTAAATTTCAAAAGAAGTGTCTATTCGCCATAACTCTTCATGCATGGACATGGCTGTTGTTCTTCTATAAATAGGGGTTAGTTTCAACGAATTTTAGATCAGATTTTTTGGTTTTTCACTCCTCTTCTTCTTCCACATTTCTTAATACATACTCTTACCATTACTCTGCCGAAATCAATAATGAATCATACTCGATTACTTCTAGTTTGATTCTATATCACTATCTCAATAAGGTTCTCAGTGCTATTCAGAGTTATAGACTTCTTTGTAATCTATTAACCGAGAAAAGGTGTAATTGTGGCCTTGAAAATCAATCAAGCGAGAAAAGGTGTGATTGTAGCCTTGTTAAATCAATTGGGTAAACTTGTGGCCCGAAAATCAAGTATCTCTACCCAGAGGATTGAAATTCTGGAGGGTGTACCTCGTAGCCTTGAAATCGAGGGTGCAATTGTACAATTTCTTTTGAAAAGAAATCCGTACTTGTGTTGCGGGACTGGATGAAAGGTAACTCCGAACGAGTACAAAATCCGGTGTGTTCTTTCCTTTACTGCTTTTATTTTATTTCTGCATCTGTGTTTGTTTCTGTGATTATCCCTGTATTTGTAGATTGCATACATCTGTGTCTAAATTAACATAAACTCAAAAAGATTTAGTAATTCTTTATAAACACTATTCACCCCCCCCTCTAGTGTTAATCCTAGCCTTAAGATCTGTAATCCGCATTTCTTTCAATTGGTATCGGAACAAGGTTTTCAAAGTTTCATAATCTGATTTTTGAAAAGTTTTCAAAATGGCTACCAACACTGGTACTGTTACTAACACTAGTATTTCTGTCACTAGTTCATTTGTAGAAGGCTAGTCTACTGTCAGACCGCCACTTTTTAATGGCAGTAACTATGCATATTGGGCATGTAGGATGAAAATATACTTACAATCTATAGGATTAGACACTTGGAATATTACACAAACTGAATATTCTGAACCCACAACTGTTTGCACAGTGAACTGCTGAGAAAAAGACCATTGCACAAAATAATTCTAAGGCAATGAAATTTTTTTTTCACTAGATAGAAATGAATTCAATAGAGTGTTAGTTCGTAAGTCTGCATATGAAATCTAGAAAACTTTGCAAGTTACACACGAAGGAACAAGCAAAGTTAAACAAACCAAAATTTCTAGGCTCACAAACCAGTTTCAATTATTTAAAATGAATCCTAATGAGTCTATTTCAGATATGTATAGTAGAGTTCAGGATATTGTGCATTCTCCAATATCTTTTGGGAAAGGAATTTTCAAAAGAAGATCAAGTGAGAAAGATTTTAAATTCTCTTACTCCAGAAGGGGATCAAAAGACACTTGCTGTCGAAGAGGCAAATGACATCAGTACTTTAAAAATAGAAGAATTAATTGGCAATCTAATGTCTTATGAAGTTCAAATGATCGAGAGAAGAGAAAACAAAGCATCTGAAAAGAAATCAATGGCATTCAATGCATTGACTGATGAATCAGACTCAAACAGCAATAATGATGAAGAGATAGCCTTTATGACCATAAATTTTAGGAAATTCCTAAAATACAGAAAGATGAATAATCTCAAGAGAAACAACTATAAGAACTCTGGAAATCAGAATGTAGTTTCAAATAATGTCAAATGTTACAACTGTGATGAACCAGACCATTTCAAAAGAGACTGTCCGTATCCAGATAGGCAAAATCCTCCTATGAACAATGATCCAGCAAAGAAACGGAAGCGTGCATTTACTGCTACTCTAGATGACTCAGACTCTTCCTCAAGTGATGATGATCAGAAGACAGATAATTCGAATTTGTGTTTCATAGCTATTCACGACTCCGACGAATTCAAAGAAACGGACTCAGAAAAGGTACACGTTTACAATACAATTGGTTGAAATTGCTTGTTTAGAATTAGTTGCTTGATTGATTGATTTTGAATTGGTGTGTTGTTTGAATTTTAATTTTTTTATTATTATCTTACTATTCTATTACTATTTTATTATTATTTTATTATTTTTTAATATTATAATTTTTTGAAATATACTATAAATATTTCAGATATATATATATAGACATTAAAAATAATAAGTATATATATATATATATTAGAGAACATAGGAAAATAAATTATCAAAATTCACTGGCACATGTCGACATGGCCCCTACCATGATGTCGACATGGGTACCAGAATTTGAATTTCAAAATTTGAATTCAAATGTTTTAATTTCCCTCCACCTTTTCACTTCATTCAATTCTCTGAAAAGCTATTTTGACCAGAGAATATGTCCTTTGAGAATCTATTTATTCACTATCTTTTATCATATCTTTTCACTCTCATTTTCAAATTCAAACTCTCTCTTAAAAACTTCAAGCTCTCTACTCTCTACTTTATTGGCTTCTTCAAGCAACCCCTCCACCATGAGAATTTCCAGAAAAATAAAAGATCAATTATTCTATGATCCGGAGGAAATAAAAGCATACATCAATTATGCTAATTATGCCAAAGTCCATCCCGGAAAGTTTGCTATTTTTCAAGATTTCTCTTCTTATGAACTTGATTCTCTTTTTGCAAATAATGGAGTTCTTAGTCTTATTGATTCTTCTCAAAATAATTTTGTTTGCTATCCAAATCTTGTCAAAATTTTCTATGCTAATTTAAACCGATGATTTTATCATGGATGAGGATGAAATTTGGAGTAGTGTCAAAGGCACTAGAATTGTTTTGAATTGTGATCTTTTGGGTACCATTCTCAATTGCAAGTGCACGGGAATGGATCTTTCTAACTTTAAAATCGATGAAAATGATCGTGAGACATTTCATCACATTTTCGAAGGGAATGATAATTTTGAATTCAAAAATCGAAATTTTCGACCGAAGGCAAGGATTGTCAATCTTCTTTTGCAACATACTTTGATCCCAAGATTGGGGAATTTTAACAATCCTACTACAAAAGTTTGCAGAGCTCTTTTTGGTATTTTTGGAAGTTATGACATAAATTGGGAGCAAGTTATTTTGGATGAACTTCGTCCTAAAAATCTTGAAATGGGTGAGAATACTTTATATCATGGAATTTATCTCACTCCGATTTTTAACTATTTTGGAGTGGATTTCAAAGGAGAAGAATTTGTTTCTAGAAAAGTTTTCAATCATTCCAACATTTCGCTTATGAAAATTCCATTTGTTTTTCAACCATATGAGACCCTTGCCGAAAAGGAAGAGCGTTTGGCTCATGAGGAAATGGAAGAAGAGGAAGAGGAAGAAGAAGAAGAATGGGATGAAATGGAAATTGAAGAAGAAGAAGGTGAAACCTCTTTGGAAAGCATTGACTATCCTCCTAATCCATCCACCAAAACCCTTCTTAAAAAACAAAAGATGATTGTTGAGAATCAACGGATTCTTAAACGATCCGTTAGTAAGGAGTTGGACAAAATTTCATCCAAGATGAACAAGTTCATTTCCAAAGTCAGCAAGAAACTTGGACTTTCTTCATCATCATCGTCCTCTAACTAGTTTTATCTTTTCATATCTTGTTGTATGTGTTTTACTTTGTTTAATTCGAAAGTTTATGTAGTTTGGTGTGTGTTTAATCATTGTAACATCTTGGTATGCAATGAAATGAAATTTCTTTTCTGTTATCTACCTTATCTTATCTCCAGAATAAATGTTAGTATAGTATATAAATACACACACACACACACACACACACAATTATTCTCAAAATCAAATTAGTCATGATTTTTCACTACCTATGTCGACATCCCCTCTATGACCATGTCGACATGTACTGGTCAGAAATGACAATTGATTTTGAATTTGAAATTTGAGTAACAACCATATGTCTATTCATTTTAAACGAATTTCTACACCTACATATACCTATTTCTTCCAGAATTCTTCACTGAAAATTATTTCCTATCTTCTAATTCTTCATTTCTTTTACAAATTTTGCTATGGCTAATCCAATTCACAATTTGCCTGAAAATCTTGAAGAAACTCTTAATTCGTTCAAGAGTATTCTCTCGTTCATTCTTCGTAACCAGAGACACTTAGAATTGAGTCAAATGCAGATGATCAAGGAGCAAGAAAGGCATTTCGATGGATGATTTCCTCCCTACACAAGGATGTTAACGAAGCATGTCCTCCAGTCTCTCTCACCAACGACAATTATAATTGGGATGCTATTAAGGCAGATCCCATCTTTGGTGAAAAAGGATGGGTAGAAGTTCCACATAACGTTTGATTTTTATTTTATGTACGTTGTTTGAATTGTTTGTTTGAATTAATTTGATTTGGTTTGGATTGATACTCGGTGTGAATTGATTTCTTAAATTGGTTTGATGGTTGCTACATAAAATGTGTATATACATATACAGTAAAATGTATATAATCCTTGATTAATTATCATGTTCATAAGGATAATTATTTCTTAATCTATCTATTATATATTCCATTGTATAGTTTATTAATACAAGTACTCTAGTCCAAGAATGAGGGGGAGTTAGTTTTTGTTGATGACAAAGGGGGAGAAATACAAAATAGGTTAGTTAGGCATAAATTAAGAGGGAGTTATAGATTAAGGGGGAGTTATTAGGATAGAAGTAATATTTTATAAACAAAGGTTGTCATCATCAAAAAGCGGGAGATTGTTAGTCCGTAAGATGATGGTTTTGATGACAAAAACCTTAGAATAGATTATAAAATATAAATACTAACATTATAAGTTTAGATATATATGTATATGCGGGTTTTAACCATGCAGGTACCAAGAATAAAGACTGTACAGTATAGAGATTCAAGATATCAAGATTGAAGACTCATGAGTAACAAGAATATCAAGAGTTCAAGAATTGAAGTAATTTATTCTTTAATTAGAAATTTTATTAAAACTCATAGAAAAGCACTGGCATCTTAAAATCCAATTTATTCATGGAATGGAATCCACTTCGAGTCTGTTAAAGGGATGGAACCCTAAGTAGGAGGAACCTACGAAAAATCTAGTAGGACATTTTTTTGTATCCGCTAACTTTTTATTCAAAATGATTTTTCAAAATTATATCCTGTTTTCTAAACATTCCTTTTAAAAGCATCAAAAACCTCTATCCTGATTTTAAATAATTTTAGCCTCAAAATTATTTTTAATTTCAAAGTCAAAATTACTCCTGATTTTAAACTGTCTTTTAAAATAATATATTTAACTTTTAAATATTTATACTTAAGATTTAAATATAAAATTATAATTAAATTACATATATTATTCTCTATATTTACTTATGAATTTTAACTATAGTCAAGTATATTAGAAAAGTTTAAAATAGTTTTAATATAAGATAAAGGTTATTTTCAAAGAAAATCAAATCATTAAAAATTGCTTTGGGATGTCGATATGCCTATGGTGACCATGTCGACATGGTGTCAGTTGAGTTCAAAATTTAAATTTCAAAAGAAGTGTCTATTTGCCATAACTTTTCATGAATGGACATGGTTGTTGTTCTTCTATAAATAGGGTTAGTTTCAACGAATTTTAGATCAAATTTTCTGGTTTTTCACTCTTCTTCTTCCACATTTCTTAATACATACTCTTACCATTACTCTGCCGAAATCAATATACTCGATTACCACTAATTTGATTCTCTATCACTATCTCAACAAGGTTCTCAGTGCTATTCAGAGTTATAGACTTCTTTGTACTCTATTAAGCGAGAAAAGGTGTGATTGTGGCCTTGAAAACCAATCAAGCGAGAAAAGGTGTGATTGTAGCCTTGGTAAATCAATTGGGTAAACTTGTGGCCCGGAAATCAAGTATCTCTACCCAGAGGATTGAAATTCTGGAGGGTGTACCTCGTAGCCTTGAAATCGAGGGTGTAATTGTACAATTGCTTTTGAAAGGAAATCCGTACTTGCGTTGCGGGACTGGATGTAGGGTAACTCCGAACCAGTATAAAATCCGTTGTGTTCTTTCCTTTACTGCTTTTATTTTATTTCTGCATCTGTGTTTGTTTCTGTGATTATCCCTGTATCTGTAGATTGCATACAATCTGTGTCTAAATTAACATAAAATCAAAAAGATTTATTAATTCTTTATAAACACTATTCACCCCCCCCCCCCTCTAGTGTTAATCCTAGCCTTAAGATCCGTAATTCGCATTTCTTTCATTCCTCTCTTAAGAAAATTTCGTCTCGAAATTTGCTAGGGAGATAACGAAGGACAGATGAAAGAAAGAGAAATATCTTTCCAGATCAAATTGGATATCTATTCTGCATTTGGCTTACCAAATCAGAATATCAACAATAGATATGAGAACAAACTCAATTAACTATGAAACAATTGGGTTATCTGGTCTAAGAAATATGCAGGGGCGCTGGTTAGTTCGAAGGAATAATTAACCGTTCGTAGAATATATCGAAACCCAATGACATAGACAAAAATTGGTTCGACTACGATCTCAGATTCAAGATTTAAATTATTTAAGATTTGCCGAAAATTAAAACTATGTATAGCTCCCGTGTCGAACAAACTTGAAAAATTTAATCGTAAACGAGAAGATTACCTTATAAAATTTCTTTTCCTTTATCAGCCTTTGAGGTTGAAGAATCATCTTTGATTGCATATACACTCGCTTTTTGAGCTTGCTTCGGTGCTGGGCAATCTATGATCCTATGTCCCGGCTTATGAAATAATAGCATTCCCTAGATTCCTAATCTGGCTTCATAAATTGCTCCATCTTTCCTTGCTTCCTGGGATTCTTACAATTGTTCAGGTAATGGCCTTTCTCCAAGCAATTGAAACAAGTAACATCTTTCACCTTTTTCTTCTGTATATTCTTCTTTCCTTTTCCTCTTCTCGGTTTCTTTCCGCCGAACTTCCTTTTCCTCTAATTTGAATTACTTTTATTTCCCTTCTCCTCCGGAACTTCTTGCTTATCCAGAGTATCGTATCGATAGCCCATATCGATCAATTCAGAAAACGATTCCTTTACGTGAGTAGTCATTCTTTCCTAAAACTTCTTGTTCATTCCTGGAATAAACTTTTCATTCTTTTTCAAAGGTGTATTCACCAACTTCGGACCAAATCGAGATAATTCGTTAAATTTATTCAAGTATTCTCAAATGATTAGCTTCCTTGCTTCAAATCCGTAAACTTCTGGTACATTCTAGAGATACCAACAGACGGCATATATCACTGCTCGAACACTTCTTTGAAACGACTCCAACTAAACTCATCCGCCGACTCATCCACCGTAACTGTTTCCCACCATACTAAAGCCTCTTTTTGGAGTTTCCAGGAAGCTATCAATCGCATCTGATCATCGTCCAATTTTAATCCTTTGAAAATTCTTTCACACGATCGAATCCAGGCTTGTGCTTCAATAATGGTTTCCTTGCCTGTGATGGCTTTCCACGGAGTTTAGAAAAGCTTCGATATAAATCAGCCAGATTTGGTTGAGATTGAGTGGGAATTGCTGTTGTTGCAGGGCTTTGACCAGCTGAAGTGGTACTTCCATGTCCCCTATCTCGTCCTCTTCTTCCACTCATTCTTACTATCTGTAATAGTAAGAAAACCGATTTAGGCATTCGGACGCGATATCTTAGGGAATAACAACAGTTAAAGAAAATAGACTGAGTAATTTGGGTTTCGGTTTCACTGATTGTACTCATTCCAAGGTATACTTCACCATATCTCTAACGAGTCATCTAATGTGTTACACTCCGTAGCTAAAGTTCTTACTCAACCTTTAGCTCTGATACCACTTGTGACGACCCGAACTCAATGCCCGACAAACGACATCAAATCTGTATCGTCGGAGCTTGCAACAACATTAGATGATAAACAACACAATGGAAACAAAAGATGATATCATTGATACAACATGAATACAATATCAAATACATCAATTTGATACAATGATAATAATCAACATCATAGAATATATACAACACAAAATACAACGGAACACGACACGATATGAGATGAGTCTTCAACAGAATCTAATACTCAATCTCAAACCAAAACTCCAAAGCCAAAGCTCTAAAACTCCAAGCTCGAATCTCCATCAAGGTTGCACAAAGCTAAGCAAGTGCAGCCCATGCACTCCAAAGACTCCAAAAAATACCAAACAGAAAGCTGAAGGCTACCAAATCGATATCTACTATCTGACTATCTGAAAAACCAAACTCTAGACCACCCATGTGGAAATTGTGGGCATCCAGAGTTTAGGAAGGAAACAACAAACTCCGGGTCAGTCTTGGGACTGGTATGAGTAAACAAAAACATTTTGTCTTTAAAAACAATCAATAGATTTTAAAACACTGAAATCCACAATGATTTTTAGAAAATGAAACTACCATAAGGCCTCCCACCACACACACCATGCAAACGCAGAATTGAAGGAGATTTCTTCTTATGATAGTCAAAAATGCTTGATACGCGAAAACCATTTGATATTATTATTAGTGCATAGTGAAAAACATTTCGAAAGTATAATATTAATCTTAGCCAGCATACAACATTTCGTCATATGCCTACTATAGCTACCATGTTCAATAGTAGATTACCACCACATTCCATGGCAGATTATACAACTAAAACCATACAGAGCGCGTATTATTTCTTTGGATTTTCCAACAAATGGTCAGGCCAAGGAACGTCCTATTGCCACATGGGAACACCTCTAGAGGGACGCCCCGAGAACCTACCCGGTTCTCTGCCAACACAAGGTCAGTTACCCCCTTCCTAGGAAGTAAAAACTGAGATATACCACCCCCGGTCGTTTGCGACCTTTATCTGAGGATCCTCTACACCAGCAACATCACACAGTAATAAATTTACAGTGTCCACATGAGTTAAGTATCAGGGCTCCATACCATAATACCACCCTTTTCCAGAAGGAATGGACATACCCCAGAGGAGCTACCCCTGCAACCTTGCCGCATCTTTCCTGTTTCGACCATTACCGGGTTGTGAGGTCCTGATGCAGTCTCATCCACAAAGCTACGTTTTTTTACAAAGGTATGCTTTGATCAACAAATGATCAGCAGCACTTCGTATGCCACATTACCAAATTGGTAACGTATCACTAGTAACATCAACTACAAAACCTCTGAGCTCGTACGTCTCAGAGAAGAGTGTTAAGCTAAGAGAATAAATCTCCGCCACCAAACAGAAATGAATTTGATAAAAACCAGCTTTATATCTCAAAGTGTAACATCAGACACACATCCATACAAGTTTTTTCCGGTTCGAATAGAATCAAAGGCACTTTCGAAGAAGCCCTTGCAATCCGGGTACTCACAATCCCGATCGGACTCCCCATCACATATAGAGAACTCTATACCGTAGCTACTCAATGCAGAGTAATTCGATAGGTTATCCTATTATTCTTGCAAATACTCGGTCTTCACCATCGGTCTTCAAATGCTATCCATAATGTCGTATCATTATTCGAAATGGGATATATGACACAAAGGTCCTCTCCCAGCGAAACCGAATAATGAGCGCTACATTTAAAAACATATGGATAATGGGTCCTCAATTAAGTCACAACTTTAAAACAAAAAACCTTTATTTTCAAATGGTTTAAACAAATTACCATTTTAAATCTTTTTTAACAAAAAGATTAACTTCACAAAGTTCACAAATTTTCACGAAGTTACATTCACATTCTTTCAAAACAATTTCCTTCCAAATTGGATTAAATCATCCAATCTTTAAATCCAAGATTTAATTGATAGCTTTCAAAACAATTCCCTTTCAATCTTTTATACAAAAGGCACACCTTTTCAATTTCAAAACAAAGTTCGACAATCTTTCACAAAGATTTATCCATAACTTAGAAAACCATTTCAATCTTGAAACCCTTTTAACCACAAGTGGGAAATTCATCCCTTATATGTAAGCTTTTATTATTTGAAAATAAATAGTTTCCAATTCAAAAAAAATCGAATTTCATTTATACAAGTTAAAGTCCTTGGGTTAAATTCAAATTCCCAAAACAACACTTAAAAAATGGTTTAAAACCCACATAAACTTGTATAACTTTTTAAATCATAATTTCTCAACATAGAATTCAATTTCAAACTTTGAATTCAAATTTAAATCAAATTTCAAAACTATATCAAGTTATTCAAAAATAACTTTTATCCTTGAAATTCCTTTTCAAAGGCTTTTCACTTTAAACCCAATCCATTTCCAAAACCATTTGGATTCAAAAATTAAATTTTAAAACTATTTCAAAAATCTGTGACTTAACCAATTTCCACATGCAATCCATATTTGTGTGTGTATAGTGTAGTCCAGGCATTTTGCCCAATAGTGCAATATCATCAATCATCACAGATACAGTCACAGCAATATCGATAAGCGGTACAATCCTATAACGCTTATCTATATACACAGAATCACGGATAGATAATATAAATGCATTATAGATAAATTACATTCATCACAGCTTGAATTAAAACAATTCAAATCACAAAGCATCACACAGCAGAGATGATAAAACAACTCACAGCGTTCAATAGAATACAATCATCCATAAATAAGGTTAATTGATCATCTGACTAATTGAAATCAGATTAATCACAAATTCTGGTTGATTAACATTAATTAATTACAGTTTATGTTAATTAATTATCCTTTAACTATTTATTAATTAACCTTAATCAATGAATTAATAACCTTTAATTATTAAGAATTAATCTTAATTAACTAATTAACCTTAATTAATTAATCAATTAATTAACCCTTAATTAATTATCATTTAATTAATTAATCCTAATTAATTTAAAATAAGTAATTATCCTTAATTACTTAATTCACTTTTACCATTAATTAATTACTTTTATCAATTAACTAACCTTTAATTAATTAATTACTTCTTAAATTAATTACCTTAATTATATTAATTAATTATCCTTAATTAATTAACCTTTAAACACTTTGATTAAATCAATCTTTAATCTCAATTATCAATCCTTAATTACTTTCACTAAGTAATTATTTTTAACTAATCATTTATTAATTACTTGATTAATTAAACTTGAATTATTAATTAATTTTATCTTAATTACTATTAAGTAATTAACTTCAAGCAACTAATTTCCTTTGACAAATAAATTAATTTACACTTTAAAAGGTTAATTAACAATTAAAACATTCTTTATATTAATTAACTCCTTTAAATATTATTAAGAAAGTATCTCCTCAAATTAAAGTTAAATTTATTTTAAACCATTTAAAACTAGGTTAATTAAAACAATTTATTTAAAAACTTCCTTAACCAATTTGAAACTGGGTTAACATTTATTTTTTTACAAAAATCTGTTTTAACAAAATTTTGTTACAAAGTAAAACTTAATTTTCTTTTAAAATTTGAAACCGTTTTGCTCCAAATCAGATAACCCGAGGAAAATCTCGTTCCACCGAGTCTGAACCCGAGCGAAATCAATTTCCCATATGCTTCGAGCAAATCCATCATCTTCACGAGCTTGGCACCGAGCCTCCACCCGTCTTCCCCAAATACTCAAAACCACTGATATGAAAAGTTGCATGTATACGTGCACAAGCGCGTTGATTATCGACGATCGACGCCGAGGCCACCATAACACCATCGTTGATCACCAGAATCGATTCAACTAACTCAAAACACGAAATTGTTACGAGATCAAAATCGAGACAAACTTCGAACTAACTGACATTTTCTGGTACCACATGCACCTCTGAAACCCTCTCCGCCTCGCCGCTACACGCCACCGAAACCCACGCCACTCTGATCGAAGGTGCTTCAACACACCACGAATTAAACCCCTCAGGTGCGATACTTGAATTGCCGTGGCGACGACGCAATTAACTCGCGACTTCGACCAGATAAACACAGGCCTAAACCCTACTTCAAATCAAATCTCCATCTATGGTGAATACAAAAAATACTTTTCATTTTTCTCGAGGTCATCGATCATCCCAGCACCACCAGAAACAAACCCGACCACCAACATTGTACTGATCACCAGATTTTCGCACAAATCCACTTTCCGTTCGTCCCACACATATGTCCGCAATTCGCAACTAAAAAATCTAATTTTTGTTTTAAAAATCATTGCTTTCGAAATGGTTTCACATGATATAATCCAAATTTGAATTCATGCAAATTGAAATTCGGGAAAATCTTAAATTTTTACTGTATTTATTCATTCAGTCAAAACCCATTCCATGTTATATTGAAATTATATATTTTAAAATTAGGTTCTGAAAACTTTAAACATATCTTATTTTTACATCATTGGCTAAAAGTGATCAGAGCAATTAGAATTAAATTTTGAACTAAGATATAGCATGATATTTTCATAACAGGGCCTTATTCCCTATTACCAGAGATATGCTCAGTATATTCATGCATACAAGCACATCACACAACCATTCAAGCATAATTTTATCCATAACTTCAGATCCAATGCAAACCAAACAAAAATAAAACAGATCCAGGTCAAATAAGTGGGTTTACTCGCCTGATTTGTGAAGAACAGAGGAGCTGATACTGTTGAAATTTGTTGCTTGCTTTAGCTTTGCTTGATCCTGTTTTTTTTTCTTCTGATTTTTTTCCTAAACCTGCTTGACTTTGACTTGCCTTTGCTTAAGATTATTTGCCTGATCTTGCTATTAATCTGTTTTTTTCCAGATTTTTTTGATCTGTTTCTTTTTTTTCTAGCTTCGATTTGTTGTTTCAGTTTTGAAATTTGAGGAAAATTTCGAATTTTCGGACTTAAGAGATTTTTTTAGAAAGATGAAAACAATCTGACTTATTTTCCTTTGCATTTCTTTGTTCTCTAAATTTTTTATTCAAAAGAAAATAGTTTTCTTTTGCCACTTGTCCCATTTCATTACACTTGTGATTTACATATCTAAATTTTCTTACAAATGTCCTAAGTAAACTAAATTGTGTTTATACCCTTCATTCAAATTATTTTTGTCAATTTGTTTTTAACCCTTAATGTAAATATATTTCATATACAACCTATGTTTACATTTTTAAAATGTTTATGTTTTGTTTTACACAAAAAAATATCTATCTCCATTGTTTTTCACATTCAATCTTTAATTTAGTTCAATATATTTATATACATATATTTTATACATTCATACATTCCTTACCATTTTTTCGTACAACATTAAAAAAAGAATGATTTAAAAAATTTGATTACATATCAACAAATAATCACTTTTATTCATATACGTATATATAAGAGGATTAAATCTTCAAAATAAATCTTTTGAAAATTAATACATCTTCCAAATATTAATATATTTGAAAATTTTGAAAACAAACTATCATTAACTTTTTATTAACCTCAAAGCTTTTAATTTCTATTTATCTTTAAATCCAATATTTATTTAAAAAATACTTATCCTCAAATTTCAAATCAAAGTGCTACTTATAATCTAAAATTTTAAGTTTATTCTAGAAATTTTCTAATTAATTCACAATAATTTCATAATTTAATTCAAAATTAAATTAATTGCCAAATTAAATTTGGTTAATTTTCAGGAATGTTACATAATTAATTGTGATTAAGAGAATTTTTAAATTATGTAAATTTTAAAATCTGACTTTAGTCATAACTCGTTCGTTTTAGGTCAAAATCCAGTACGGTCGGTCGCGTTGATTCTGTAAAATATGCTAGTATATGATTTTTGTTTAATGATAATAAATGTATATATGTATATATTTATTTAAATGTATTTTTTATTGTACTGTTTTATTTTTCATATAGTTAAATAAATATTTGATGAATAAAATAATTAACATAGAATTCATATTCAAACAAATATTTTATTCAAACAAATATTTTATTTCAAATTTAAATAGTACAAACTTCATCTCTCACTACATTTACACAATTTCAGTTACAATTGCAATTATATTACAATTTCAATTTACATTTTTGACCTAAGTACATATCACTCAAACACTCATATTTATCTTCAACTTTGTTCCACCCTGTATCCAGCATCTGAATTATCTACAAAATAAACACTGACGCGGTAAAATTGAAAAAGAAATATTTTTGAGGTGTAAAACAAAATGTATGTTTTGAAAATATTATTTGTCTTAGTTATTTGGGTTGTTCATCATCATTTCTTTTGAATTCATCATACACGAACAACGTGTGACATGCACAGTGTATCACTGTACATGCCACAAGGCCGTGCACACCAATATACACTTGATAAAACTGCAGGGATGGCTGAGCACAAAGTCAAACCCGATCCATTAGCTGGATTCAAATCAAGTGCATAGAGTCTCAACAAAATCAACCAAAACCAGATTCACAAGGTCAAACCCAAGCCAATGGCTAGATTCAACTCAAGTGCACAAAGTCTTGAACAAATCAACCAAAACCAAATAGACAACAAGAAACATATACAACATGACAACAGAGAAAATAGATGAAGCTCGAAGCATGTGCAATAGACTTCACAATGCAGTAAGGCACTGAAACAAAGTCAAAGGCAACCAGATCATGAAACGAGAAAAGCAACAACCAGGCTAGAAACACTACCAAAGGATTGCAACCAAGACCAGACCGGTCATCATCAACATGAAACACAAGCCTATGCAATTAAAATGAAGAACACACAGGTTCAAATTTAAGTATTCAAAGAGGACAGCAGATATGCATGCACTCAGACATGTATACATATATATGCAATGACAATTGAACTCAACCAAACAACAAAGGAGTGCAAAGCATAATGGAAACACATACAACAAGCTAACATACACATATACATGTGGAACACACATATATACATGCAATGACAACTAGAATAGTTCAATTCAAGGCAATGCTCAAAGCCACACAGCAGTCATGACTCAAGTGCAATCAAAATGAAGTGCAAATGGTAACTCAACACTTCATGCATTGATGAGCATGATGAACTAAACCAGATCACGTGACAAGAGACTCCAACCTATGTTTAACAAATGCAAAGCACTTGAATAAAAAGTGCATATGCAATAATGAAGTAGACCAGACTCGAATACACAGTTTAGGCCAAACCAGACCACAGTTTAACACAAAGCAGCAAGACGGATGTGCAGCTCAACCAGACCACAAGTGAGCTCATGAAAACAAGAATAACAAAGGAAAGACATGTACATTTATATGTCAATGAATTAACATAAATGAACAAGGAACTAGATAACCAAGTATATCAACACAAGCAATATGAAAATAACACTACAGCCAATCAAATTAAGTTCAACTTGAACCAATAGTGCGCAGTGATGTGCAATGAGCATTAATATGATAGTAATTACATGTATCACAATGCAACATTACTAGTGCAAGGCAGTTAACAGAAAATCAAAACAGTAGCAGGTTGAACCAGTACGGGCAGTGAAGTCAATGAATAGGTCAGAGTATATCAAAAATTCAAAATACCAAAGCCAAGGAGCAGTTACAACAATGAAATGACAGTGAAGCCGTATGTAATGAAAATCTAGAAAATTATCGGTAGCCAGTAGTGTGAATATAGTTACAGAAAAAATCAAGTTATGGTTCGAAGAGAAACGATCTGCAATAATTTTAACAAAGTCAAGGCCGCGATAAAATTCAATCAGAGGTCATATGGAATAGCGAATGAAATATTAAACAAGTTGTTGGCAGTAAAGAACAGAGGAATTCAAATATGTTTAAGCAAATCCAAATATATCGAAAACATATTTGTAACTCAAATCAAAATCAGAATTAAGAAAGGAAAAATTCACGTACCAACTCAGAGCATCGATTCGATCTTTACTTAATTGAAGCAGCCGTGAACAAGTTAATCGATCGAAGAAGCATTCAAAGAAAATTGAAGAATGAAACATATCAGCAATCAATTCGAACAAGCGGGGGATTCATCACGAAACCATAGCTTTTGAAAAGGAATGAAGGAACGATAAAGATCGGCCAAAGTTTTAACATAGAAGAAATAAAAAAGGGTATTTTTTTCTAATTTAAGTGGACTGGTCTACTTTATTTTAGGATTATTTTCTTAATTAAAGGTTTTAATTGTTTTAGTTTTAGTTTGTAATTTTGAATTCCTTTTAAAATCATGTAATATTCTAACCGTGTCACTAGGTAGAAACTACGGGGTGTAGTTTGAGAATTCGCAACTCATTGAATGAGTTGTGGCAGGGTTTTAAGCATAGAGTTAGGTTAGCCGTTAGCGGGTGTCGTAAATTACGCGTGTAAGCGTCTGACAACTTAATTTCTAGTAGAATTCTTGGGGGCAAACGTAGGCAGGGTTTTTCCGAAGCTGAGTAAATCTGTGTTGTTCTATTTCTGCTTTTATTATTCTGCTATTATCTGTGCTGTAATTATTATATATATTTCTACATAAATTTTGGTTGCTATTAGTATCACCCTATTTATCCCTCCCCCCTCTATGGTGAAATCGATCTTACAAGTGGTATCAGAGCTAGGAACAATACCAATTTTTGTTTTAAAAATTTTGCTTTTTTTAAATGGCTTCTTTTAATAATGATTTTGCTAAGGGTCATCAGTCTATAGTTAGACCACCCATGTTCAATGGTGAATATGCTTACTGGAAAAATAGAATGTAAATTTTTCTAAAAACCATTAACGTTTGGAATATTGTTGATATGGGATATAGGACACCAACTATAGTGGTAGATAATCAAGAAATTGAAAAATCTATGGATCAATGGATAGATCTTGAAAATAAACTAAAGAATGCTAATGCTAAAGCTACGAATTCTATTATATGTTCATTGGATCAAATTGAATTTAATCGTGTCTTGTCTAACTACGCAGGAAATTTGGCACGCACTTGAAGTGACTCACGAAGGAACCTCTCAAGTCAAGGAATCTCGCCT